>CM060951.1:5506369-5628869 GCA_030765055.1 Mantis religiosa
TGAAAAACGAGGTTGAGCGCTACCTGCGCAACTTGGCGGGAGAGTGCTATGACAGGGGTATACAAAAACTGCCACAGTGCATGGAAAAGTGCATCGATCGCAATGGTGACTATGTTGACAAATAGCTGTAAGTTCCGCCTTTCCATCAATGTAACATTTATTCACAATAAACATGTTTTATGTATTAAATAAAATTGGAGAACTTATTTTACGGACACGCCTCGTGCTCTACTGTTCTGGTTATTAGACTCGAACTACGGTCTCACCAGACAATATGGCAATGTCATATTGTAATTTGATACTTATAGTGATATCGTAAATATAAAACCGAGCAAAGGCAATCATGAATAAAATAAGACTTTTTGTTCCTTAGTTTCTTTGTACACAACTTTAATCTGCATTAAAATGTCAGTACTTTTTTGCACTAGCATGAAGAGGGTAAATAGACAAAGAAAGTTCCATCTGCATCTAAATGTCACGTTTTAGCAATAAACTGTGTCCCATTAGGAGAGTAATGTATCAGCGTGAACATATTTGGAAAAGAAACTTCACTGCGGATTTAAAGCCGAGCAAAGAATCGGGGGGAGTAGGGAGGGGGGGGGGACACGAAACATGAGTTTGGGAGGACAAAGATGGAAAAGAAAGTGCGATAATGAACGAATATAAACGAGAAGACAAAAGTAGAACGAAATAGAGTTAGGAAATGAAGGCAGGACGTAGTGCAAAGATTTGACTTTTAGATTAAGTCCGAGTGAGTGGCGGGTTAAAAAATCACACGATAACGTCCGTCAGGAAACAACTATTTACTATCTTTTGTTTCAGTATGTTACCATCTTAATTTATTTTATCTGCCACCATAAGAAAAACACATCGTTACGCCATACTTTTGTTACTGAAAAGTAGGCCTTTTACTGTTAAGAAATCTCTGTAAACAGCCGAATTATCTCTACTAGAGTCAATATGAGACAAAAACACATCGTTACGCGATACTTTTGTTACTGAAAAGTAGGCCTTTTACTGTTAAGACATCTCTGTAAACAGCCGAATTATCTCTACTAGAGTCAATATGAGACAAAAACACATCGTTTCGCGATACTTTTGTTACTGAAAAGTAGGCCTTTTACTGTTAAGACATCTCTGTAAACAGCCGAATTATCTCTACTAGAGTCAATATGAGACAAAAACACATCGTTACGCGATACTTTTGTTACTGAAAAGTAGGCCTTTTACTGTTAAGACATCTCTGTAAACAGCCGAATTATCTCTACTAGAGTCAATATGAGACAAAAACACATCGTTACGCGATACTTTTGTTACTGAAAAGTAGGCCTTTTACTGTTAAGACATCTCTGTAAACAGCCGAATTATCTCTACTAGAGTCAATATGAGACAAAAACACATCGTTACGCGATACTTTTGTTACTGAAAAGTAGGCCTTTTACTGTTAAGACATCTCTGTAAACAGCCGAATTATCTCTACTAGAGTCAATATGAGACAAAAATACATCGTTACGCGATACTTTTGTTACTGAAAAGTAGGCCTTTTACTGTTAAGACATCTCTGTAAACAGCCGAATTATCTCTACTAGAGTCAATATGAGACAAAAACACATCGTTACGCGATACTTTTGTTACTGAAAAGTAGGCCTTTTACTGTTAAGACATCTCTGTAAACAGCCGAATTATCTCTACTAGAGTCAATATGAGACAAAAACACATCGTTACGCGATACTTTTGTTACTGAAAAGTAGGCCTTTTACTGTTAAGACATCTCTGTAAACAGCCGAATTATCTCTACTAGAGTCAATATGAGACAAAAACACATCGTTACGCGATACTTTTGCTACTGAAACGTAGGCCTTTTACTGTTAAGACATCTCTGTAAACAGCCGAATTATCTCTACTAGAGTCAATATGAGACAAAAACACATCGTTACGCGATACTTTTGTTACTGAAAAGTAGGCCTTTTACTGTTAAGACATCTCTGTAAACAGCCGAATTATCTCTACTAGAGTCAATATGAGACAAAAACACATCGTTACGCGATACTTTTGTTACTGAAAAGTAGGCCTTTTACTGTTAGACATGAATAATCTCTGTAAAGAGTCGAATTATCTCTAGCAGAGTCAATTTGAGACAAAAACACATCATTACGTGATAGTTTTGTTACTGAAAAGTAGACCTTAAACTGTTAGACATGAATAATCTCTGTAAAGAGTCAAATTATCTCTACCAGAGTCAATATGAGACAAAAACACATCATTACGTGATACTTTTGTTACTGAAAAGTAAACCTTTTACTGTTAGACATGAATAATCTCTGTAGACAGTGGAATTATCTCTACTAGAGTCAATATGAGAAAAAAACCACATCATTACGTGATACTTTTGTTACTGAAAAGTAAACCTTTGTAACTGATTTTATTGTTGGCGATCACAGGTTACCACTGCTCTACGTTGTGCACCAGTTTGAAGCAAATATTATAGTGGGCAATGAGGTTTCTCTCAGGGTATGCGTGGATGTGTGTGAGAAGGAAATTTTACAACACTGGAATGCCCGATTCCAAATTATTTATTCACTGCTTCTTATTTCAAACCTCGAAATGGAAGCTGCCGACCGAGGGTTACCAATCACGGTTTATAGTGACTGAATGCTAACTATATTTCTCGATAAATTTTGATGACAATTGAATGGCAATATTCGTACACTCCGCTTCACAAGCAAATCGAATAAAATGCCACATTTCCAATTATGTTAACCATTTGCATAAAACATCAAATTCCTTTGATGTTCTCTGAGAGTCTATTTTTAGTTCAAGGATGGCGCAGTACGATTGAAAATTGCCCACTCGATGTCTCGACAGGCATTTTTTCCTCTCTCGCATCTCTCGAACAGTGGAACAAATGTGCAATCGAGATGCTCCATAATCGATCATCTGGAATCTGGAGTGGTACACTTGGGACTCTTGCGGTTTGCGAAAGCTCTAGAAATAAACAAGCGAGAGGCATATATATCGAAGCGTTTCCCGTATACAACTCCGCACCTCAGTCGAAGGGCTTTAACCAGGTTATTTTGGAATTCGATTTAAAAAGCTTTCCTGAGTAGCTGATACACGGCCAAAGGCAATATACACTTCCATGAATCAGGCACGGAATATTAATACAACTAGGGAAGATTCTTGTACAAAAAAACCAACAATATCTCTGAATATTTGGCTGAAATTGTGTAATGTTAGCTCGCTGTAAATAAAAGTTTTCGCATTCAAAACAATACCAGATGCGTAGCCTTTTAAACAAAATAAAGCCATGGAAATTAAGTGCTCTTTGACACTTACCATATAAACGACATTAAGGTAGTTGTCTCATGTGTTTATGAGAACTCCTAGTGGTTTACCTGGAGAAACATGAGTCAGTTGGAGAATTTAATGTCATACCCGGGTCTTAAAGTACTTACAGCATAGTAAGTCGTCATTAAGGTAGTTGCCTCATGTGTTTATGAGAACTCCTAGTCGTTTACTGGAAAAACACGAGTCAGTTGGAGAATTTAATGTCATACCCGGGTCTCAAAGTACTTACAGCATAGTAAGTCGTCATTAAGGTAGTTGTCTCATGTGTTTATGAGAACTCCTAGTGGTTTACCGGGAAAAACACGAGTCAGTTGGAGAATTTAATGTCATACCCGGGTCTGAAAGTACTTACAGCATAGTAAGTCGTCATTAAGGTAGTTGCCTCATGTGTTTATGAGAACGCCTAGTGGTTTACCGGGAAAAACACGAGTCAGTTGGAGAATTTAATGTCATACCCGGGTCTTAAAGTACTTACAGCATAGTAAGTCGCCATTAAGGTAGTTGTCTCATGTGTTTATCAGAACTCCTAGTGATTTACCGGGAAAAACACGAGTCAGTTGGAGAATTTAATGTCATACCCGGGTCTTAAAGTACTTACAGCATAGTAAGTCGTCATTAAGGTAGTTGTCTCATGTGTTTATGAGAACTCCTAGTGATTTACCGGGAAAAACACGAGTCAGTTGGAGAATTTAATATCATACCCGGTTCTTAAAATATTGTGACTTTGTGGGTTCGTGAAATGAAAAGTCCAATTACACCACTCAACAATGTTCTTTATTTCTACCGACTTACAGTTTAACTCTTGCCAATTACACAAAATTACTTGCTGCACACAATTACAATTTACCAGTTCGTCCGTTACAATTTCACTTGTACTCGCGATTACATAAACTCCGATACTCATACACAGTTCGTACAGTCTTCCGTTGCACAATCCTTTCGTTCACACTCACTAACCAACTGATTGACCAACTCACTGACTGACTAAACCAAAACCAAGAACTGCGACTGTCTCACTAACTGACCGACCAACTCAACACAGCACAACAACTCACACACACTGTCTGTCTGTCCCTCTTTATATAGGAATATCCCGACTTCTGGTGTTTGCAAGATTGTTCTAGTAACAGAAAGATCGAGAACCAGGTGGAAGGAAAACAGACGCACAATTATGTTTCTTTCCGACCACTGGCTGTCACCACTATAAGACAAACGAGGGAGAGGTGTGGCTAACGCGGTCCTCCCCTACCTTCCGTTCGCAGCTGGTACAGGGTGCTCCAGCGGTCCCGTTACAATACTTACAGCATAGTAAGTCATCATTAAGGTAGTTGTCTCATGTGTTTATGAGAACTCCTAGTGGTTTACCGAGAAAAACACGAGTCAGTTGGAGAATTTAATGTCATACCCGGGTCTTAAAGTAGTTACAGCATAGTAAGTCGTCATTAAGGTAGTTGTCTCATGTGTTTATGAGAACTCCTAGTGGTTTACCGGGAAAAACACGAGTCAGTTGGAGAATTTAATGCCATACCCGGGTCTTAAAATACTTGCAGCATAGTAGGTCGTCATTAAGGTAGTTGTCTCATGTGTTTATGAGAACTCCTAGTGGTCTACCGGGAGAAACACGAGTTAGTTGTACCTAATAGTGGTCCGAACTATAAAGCCCGGTCCTTAAAGTACTTACAGCATAGTAAGTCGTCATTAAGGCAGTTGTCTCATGTGTTTATGAGAACTCCAAGTGGTTTACTAGGAAAAACACGAGTCAGTTGGAGAATTTAATGTCATACCCGGGTCTTAAAATACTTACAGCATAGTAAGTCGTCATAAGGCAGTTGTCTCATGTGTTTATGAGAACTCCTAGTGGTTTACCGGGAAAAACACGAGTCATTTGGAGAATTTAATGTCATACCCGGGTCTTAAAGTACTTACAGCATAGTAAGTCGCCATTAAGGTAGTTGTCTCATGAGTTTTTGAGAACTCCAAGTGGTTTACTAGGAAAAACACGAGTCAGTTAGAGAATTTAGTGTCACATCGGCACGTTGGCCATAGTAGCTCAATGGTTTAGAGTGGCTGGATGAAGACCAGAAGATCCGTGGTTCAAATACCGGCTAGGGCATTGAATTTTTCAGTCTGGCTCTACCTTTACATTAACATTATTATTGTTATTACTGTTATTGTTGTTATTACTGTTATTAATTATTAACTATCCAAACTAAATAGAGCTTGTGAGTATAAAATGGTCGCATTTCAAGAGTATGCATATTTAATTAACAATTCATCAAGCTTCTCTGTTCTGGCAGACGAAGCAGGATAGGAATTCGAAATGATTTGGAAGCCAGCGATGCGAAACACCAGCGGAACATTGTCCAGGGAAATCTCACACAAACTACCACATACGAGGGTAGAGTTATTGGTTAACTGCTGCTCATTTTACCGTAAGCGAAATCGTATGCATCACCACCGCCTAAGTGACGGTTTAATGCAAAAAGCCAGAACGAGGAAGGGATAGCCGAAATCCATTTCTGTGTATGCGGAGAAACTCTAAACCAGAGCTAACCTGGGATGAGTTTTAGGAGCTTTGAACTGAAGCGTTCAGTAACAGAAGTTGCTAAGTCACTGTTTCAAAATTGTGTAGGAGTTGCTTAATGATTTCAAAAGTAATTTTGAGTACCAAAATTGTAATACAAATGAAATAATTTTATGTGATAGGTGCGTTTGGAGGTACAAAGTACTTTGTTGAAGCGTTTCTCACGATTTGACATATGTGACATGTGTGACAGGATATTTTATTATTAGGACTTAACAACTTTTAACTCAAAATGTATGAAATGTTGTTAAGTCACTTGACTTAGCAGCTTCTGATTCTTAATGTTAGAGTTTTTCCATTATACAATATTATAATATGTAGCCATGGATAAACTATTACTTTATTTTCCTCAATACATCTCTACTATGGCATAATCCAGTATGTATTGTACTTCATGGATTGACATACAACATTCTCATCAAAACATCACTCTATCTCTACTACATCATCTTCTACCTCACTTCCATATGTATCATAAAATTTGATACCTTCTGGCAGAGTGACATGTTCCAGTTGTGAGCGAACATCGTAATATTTTGTCTTGTTATTCTTCCGAAGTCTATCTGGTGTGTTTCTCGCACTATCACTTGTCTTTTGTAAGACGTGTAACCTCACTACTCTCCCCAAAGAGACTGAGGACGATAAAGTGAGAGAGACATTGTGTGACGAACTTCTGGTACACATCCTATTTGGAAATACACACCCCGGATTAAAGTGAATTTAGGAATACTTCTTACAAGGACATGGCCGAGGGCATCTTTTAACTCAAAAACTTCACCAACTGGAGTGTCATCATGTTCTCCTTACCGGTCAGTGGACAACATCAATGGGCTTCTTGTGCAGTGAATCTTTGATCAGTTTTACCCATGTGGAAGGGACTAAACTTTATCCATTGATCGTTTCTTGTTCTCAATACTACCAAAATTCTGTCAATAGGCATGAAAGTGTGCCAAGGTATTGGGAAGTAGAGATAAACTTTCTGAAATTGCACAATTGAAGTTACATACACAAGATTCTAGACACTGACAACCAATACATGAAATACTGTGCTTTACAGTAATTAACGCTGCACTTTTACTGAATTATTGTGAAATACATGCACTGAGAGAGATGACATGAGTTAATGGTGGTTCAGTAACACACGCGCCATCTTGCGAAACACAATCTCTGTCAGAGTTGGTTATTAAAACGAAAGGTGTCCGCCTCGGCAGCACAGATGTAGTCCACAGAGGCTAGTAGGAAACCGAGCGCCACAAATTACGACAGTGTCTTGTTTCTAAAAACGACCTCTGATACGCACTCTACTTCCTCTGTGACCGGACTTTGAATAAATCCATTGTAGACCACTGCGTGTGTGTTCATTAGTTTGGTACAGGCTGCAACATTTTTCCCTTTTTCCGTGGGCAGGGGTGAGTAAACCAACCCAGAAATGACGCCACAAGCATTGAGCCTTTCACTTAGCTCCAGGAGACAGAATTGAGGAGCCTAGTTTCAAAGATCAATCAATCAATTTATTCGTCCTTTAAATCTCCATACAAGATTGTGGACACGACAAAACAAAAATATTTACAAAATTCAAGTACAGAATTTAAATACAGAAATTACAAAAAAGTAAACATATATAAGAGTAAATGCCAAAATATAATTATATAACTTAACTTTGCAAATACTCTTGAATAGAATAAAAACATGCTTTACTTAAAAATTTATGTAGTTTAAGTTTAAAAATCCTGTAGTTGTCAATCTGTTTTAAATAAAGGGGTAACTTATTGTACAGTTGGGTACCGCTGTAAGTGAAGGAGTGTTTGTATAACGTGGAAGTAGGTTTGAACTCTTTGTGTATCACTGCATATGTTTTAAAGCAACTTAAAGTAAAAGAACTTTGTAAATGTATAAACATGGTAAGGTTATAATTTTCAGTTCCTTAAAATACACTCTATGTACAGCTCACATATGCAGGTTCGTTCACTATTATACTTATGACTCTTTTTTGCATTTAGAAAAGCTTTTCCGACATATTTGAATTATCCCAAAAATGATACCATGTCATTCGGACTGTCTTTATGTCTGCTATCATTTTTAATGTTTTTATAGCATAGCCCTTCTTACTTAACTTTCTAATAAAATCTTCTATATGTACAGTCCAATCAGAGTTTTGATTTAATCATAAACCTAAAAGTTTTGTATCCTTTACATATGAAATGTTGATGCCATCCAAATTAAGGTCAGGGAAGGTAATAATTCTATTTACTTTATGCCGAAAACCTATTGCTACTGTTTTATCTTTGTTTAAAGTTAGTCTGTTTTGATCAAGACATGACATAATAGTTTCATTAATTTCATTCAAATTTTGAAGTAAATGACCATCATTATTACCAGTGATGAGCATGTTTGTGTCATCTGCAAAAATAGTAAGTTTTATATTTTCCTTATCTACATTATGGGCTATATCATTGATACCGAAATTAAGGTTTGCCAGAAGTAAAGAATCATGATGGATGTCAAAGGAAGGTTGGTTCTTTGTTACGACGAGGGCAAGGCCAGTTGAGTTGTGGGGAAAGTTGTTATAACAAAAGCAATGTAAGAAGCAGTGTCCCTAGCCCACTTGACTTGTATGAATAGAGTATTCTTTGGATCATTCAGAATGGCATGACAAAACAGCCACAAAGAGATTTTTGGTTGAATGAAGAGGGCTTTCAGTAAGTGAAAGTGATACACCCACGCGCATCTGTGGACAAGGGTCTTCGGCGTGGAGCCGAGGAGAGCTCTCCGTGGCTTGCAAACCATTAGAGCAGTCTTCGGCGTGAAGCCGATCAGAAGAGTCTTCGGCGTGAGGCCGATCAGAAGAGTCTTCGGCGTGAGGCCGATCAGAAGAGTCTTTGGCGTGAGGCCGATCAGAAGAGTCTTCGGCGTGAAGCCGATCAGAAGAGTCTTCGGCGTGAGGCCGATCAGAAGAGTCTTCGGCGTGAGGCCGATCAGAAGAGTCTTCGGCGTGAAGCCGATCAGAAGAGTCTTCGGCGTGAGGCCGATCAGAAGAGTCTTCGGCGTGAGGCCGATCAGAAGAGTCTTTGGCGTGAGGCCGATCAGAAGAGTCTTCGGCGTGAGGCCGATCAGAAGAGTCTTCGGCGTGAGGCCGATCAGAAGAGTCTTCGGTGTGAAGCCGACCAGAAGAGTCTTCGGCGTGAGGCCGATCAGAAGAGTCTTTGGCGTGAGACCGATCAGAAGAGTCTTCGGCGTGAGGCCGATCAGAACAGTCTTCGGCGTGAGGCCGATCAGAAGAGTCTTCGGCGTGAGGCCGATCAGAACAGTCTTCGGCGTGAGGCCGATCAGAACAGTCTTCGGCGTGAGGCCGATCAGAACAGTCTTCGGCGTGAGGCCGATCAGAACAGTCTTCGGCGTGAGGCCGATCAGAAGAGTCTTCGGCGTGAGGCCGATCAGAAGAGTCTTCGGCGTGAAGCCGATCAGAACAGTCTTCGGCGTGAGGCCAATCAGAAGAGTCTTTGGCGTGAGACCGATCAGAACAGTCTTCGGCGTGAGACCGATCAGAACAGTCTTCGGCGTGAAGCCGATCAGAACAGTCTTCGGCGTGAGGCCGATCAGAACAGTCTTCGGCGTGAGGCCGATCAGAACAGTCTTCGGCGTGAGGCCGATCAGAACAGTCTTCGGCGTGAGACCGATCAGAACAGTCTTCGGCGTGAGGCCGATCAGAACAGTCTTCGGCGTGAGGCCGATCAGAAGAGTCTTCGGCGTGAGGCCGATCAGAAGAGTCTTTGGCGTGAGGCCGATCAGAAGAGTCTTCGGCGTGAGGCCGATCAGAAAAGTCTTCGGCGTGAGGCCGATCAGAACAGTCTTCGGCGTGAGACCGATCAGAACAGTCTTCGGCGTGAGACCGATCAGAAGAGTCTTCGGCGTGAGACCGATCAGAAGAGTCTTCGGCGTGAGGCCGATCAGAAGAGTCTTTGGCGTGAGACCGATCAGAAGAGTCTTCGGCGTGAGACCGATCAGAACAGTCTTCGGCGTGAGGCCGATCAGAAGAGTCTTTGGCGTGAGACCGATCAGAAGAGTCTTCGGCGTGAAGCCGATCAGAAGAGTCTTCGGCGTGAGACCGATCAGAACAGTCTTCGGCGTGAGACCGATCAGAACAGTCTTCGGCGTGAGGCCGATCAGAAGAGTCTTTGGCGTGAGACCGATCAGAACAGTCTTCGGCGTGAGACCGATCAGAACAGTCTTCGGCGTGAGACCGATCAGAACAGTCTTCGGCGTGAGGCCAATCAGAACAGTCTTCGGCGTGAGACCGATCAGAACAGTCTTCGGCGTGAGACCGATCAGAACAGTCTTTGGCGTGAGACCGATCAGAACAGTCTTCGGCGTGAGACCGATCAGAAGAGTCTTCGGCGTGAAGCCGATCAGAAGAGTCTTCGGCGTGAGGCCGATCAGAACAGTCTTCGGCGTGAAGCCGATCAGAAGAGTCTTCGGCGTGAGGCCGATCAGAACAGTCTTCGGCGTGAAGCCGATCAGAAGAGTCTTCGGCGTGAAGCCGATCAGAACAGTCTTCGGCGTGAAGCCGATCAGAACATTCTTCGGCGTGAGGCCGATCAGAACAGTCTTCGGCGTGAGGCCGATCAGAAGAGTCTTCGGCGTGAAGCCGATCAGAAGAGTCTTCGGCGTGAGGCCAATCAGAAGAGTCTTCGGCGTGAGGCCGATTAGAGCGGTCCGAGGCGTGAGGCCGATCAGAAGAGTCTTCGGCGTGAGGCCGATCAGAAGAGTCTTCGGCGTGAGGCCAATCAGAAGAGTCTTCGGCGTGAGGCCGATTAGAACAGTCTTCGGCGTGAGGCCGATCAGAACAGTCTTTGGCGTGAGGCCGATTAGAGCGGTCCGAGGCGTGAGGCCGATCAGAACAGTCTTCGGCGTGAGGCCGATCAGAAGAGTCTTCGGCGTGAGGCCAATCAGAAGAGTCTTCGGCGTGAGGCCGATCAGAAGAGTCTTCGGCGTGAAGCCGATCAGAAGAGTCTTCGGCGTGAGACCGATCAGAACAGTCTTCGGCGTGAGGCCGATCAGAACAGTCTTCGGCGTGAAGCCGATCAGAAGAGTCTTCGGCGTGAGGCCGATCAGAACAGTCTTCGGCGTGAGGCCGATCAGAAGAGTCTTCGGCGTGAGGCCGATCAGAAGAGTCTTCGGCGTGAGGCCAATCAGAAGAGTCTTCGGCGTGAGGCCGATTAGAACAGTCTTCGGCGTGAAGCCGATCAGAAGAGTCTTTGGCGTGAGACCGATCAGAACAGTCTTCGGCGTGAGGCCGATCAGAACAGTCTTCGGCGTGAAGCCGATCAGAAGAGTCTTCGGCGTGAGGCCGATCAGAACAGTCTTCGGCGTGAAGCCGATCAGAAGAGTCTTCGGCGTGAGGCCGATCAGAACAGTCTTCGGCGTGAAGCCGATCAGAAGAGTCTTCGGCGTGAAGCCGATCAGAACAGTCTTCGGCGTGAGGCCGATCAGAAGAGTCTTCGGCGTGAGGCCGATCAGAAGAGTCTTCGGCGTGAAGCCGATCAGAAGAGTCTTCGGCGTGAGGCCGATCAGAAGAGTCTTCGGCGTGAGGCCAATCAGAAGAGTCTTCGGCGTGAGGCCGATTAGAGCGGTCCGAGGCGTGAGGCCGATCAGAAGAGTCTTCGGCGTGAGGCCGATCAGAAGAGTCTTCGGCGTGAGGCCAATCAGAAGAGTCTTCGGCGTGAGGCCGATTAGAACAGTCTTCGGCGTGAGGCCGATCAGAAGAGTCTTTGGCGTGAGACCGATTAGAACAGTCTTCGGCGTGAGGCCGATCAGAACAGTCTTCGGCGTGAGGCCGATTAGAGCGGTCCGAGGCGTGAGGCCGATCAGAACAGTCTTCGGCGTGAGGCCGATCAGAAGAGTCTTCGGCGTGAGGCCGATCAGAAGAGTCTTCGGCGTGAAGCCGATCAGAAGAGTCTTCGGCGTGAGGCCGATTAGAACAGTCTTCGGCGTGAGGCCGATCAGAAGAGTCTTCGGCGTGAGGCCGATCAGAAGAGTCTTCGGCGTGAGGCCGATCAGAAGAGTCTTCGGCGTGAGGCCGATCAGAAGAGTCTTCGGCGTGAAGCCGATCAGAAGAGTCTTCGGCGTGAGGCCGATCAGAAGAGTCTTCGGCGTGAGGCCAATCAGAAGAGTCTTCGGCGTGAGGCCGATTAGAACAGTCTTCGGCGTGAGGCCGATCAGAAGAGTCTTTGGCGTGAGACCGATTAGAACAGTCTTCGGCGTGAGGCCGATCAGAACAGTCTTTGGCGTGAGGCCGATTAGAGCGGTCCGAGGCGTGAGGCCGATCAGAACAGTCTTCGGCGTGAGGCCGATCAGAAGAGTCTTCGGCGTGAGGCCAATCAGAAGAGTCTTCGGCGTGAGGCCGATCAGAAGAGTCTTCGGCGTGAAGCCGATCAGAAGAGTCTTCGGCGTGAGGCCGATTAGAACCGTCTTCGGCGTGAGGCCGATCAGAACAGTCTTCGGCGTGAGGCCGATCAGAACAGTCTTCGGCGTGAGGCCGATCAGAAGAGTCTTCGGCGTGAGGCCGATCAGAAGAGTCTTCGGCGTGAGGCCGATTAGAGCGGTCCGAGTCGTGAAGCCTATTAGGGCAGTCCCTTGTTCTGTCTTGAATATTTGTCGGTTCATATATATATATATATATATATATATATATATATATATATATATATATATATATATATGAGGAACGAATAAAGTTTATCGAGTAATAAACATTCTGCAGTCAGTAACTCTAAACAGAGATTGGTAACCCTTGGTCGGCAACTTTCATTTCGATGTTTTAAAAGAAGATGCAGTAAATAAATAAGTTGGAAACGGGCATTCCAGTGTTATTAAAATCTCCTTCTCACACATCCACGCATACCTTGAGAGAAACCTCATTGCTCGCCGACTTATTTGCTCGCCATTAAATTATTTGCATCAAATTGGCGTCCCAACGTGGAATAGTGTGCACTCAGAAACAGTATAGTATCACCATTAATATAAACTAGAAATAGAAGGGGGCCCAAGATAAAACCCTGAGAGACCCCACATTTTATAATTTTCATTTCAGAATATTCATCATAAAGTGTATTAGTCTTTGCATCTAAAAATTTTAATTCCACATTCTGTTTCCTGTCTTTTAAATACGAGGCAAACCAGTTGTTTACATTCCCTCTGATTGACCAGGACAAAAGCTTTAGACAAATCTAAACACAGCCCAATAAAAACTTTATTTTTATTATCCATATTGTAGTATACTTCTTCTAGAAATTGCATAATAGCAGTATCAGTCGATCTACCTTTCCGAAAACCATTGGTCTATCCATAAAATGTGTTTATTAAAAAGACATTAACCTTCTAAAACATTACTTTTTAGATAAATTTAAAAAAGGAATGTAGCAGGTTTTTGGAATGGAGGATATAGAAAGAGAAGAAATATGGGGAGGATTAGTAAAGAGAAAACGATTAAATTTTATAGTTTAATTAAAAGAGAATGAGGAAGAGATCGATGTGTAGACCAATGGAACATTCAGTAGAGGGAAGGAATGCTTTTACGAGGGCTCTTCAATAAAGAATGATCATAATTTTTTACGGTCATAATTTTTCGCACTAAAATTCAATCTTATTATATTCTGTTAGCTTAATGTGAAACAAACACGCCTTAGTAGTTTCATTGTTGGTACTCCTGGTTCCCGCCTGTGAGAACCAGGCAAGTTCAGACATGTTCAGTATCGCCTACCGCTACAGTGGAGGTAACACGCGAGGAACAATATGCGGCTTTGAAATTCTGCTCTCGTCTCAACAAATCTTCAGCTGAGGCCTATACAATGTTACAGGAGGTCTATGGAGAGTCTGTACTTCCCTACAGCACAGCTCAAAGGTGGTTTAAAATGATTAAAGAGGGGAGACAATCAATTTCAAAGGAAGGTGAACCCGGTGCTTCAGTTACTGCTCTTACGGAAGTAAACATCAACACTGCTGCTACCATTGTGAGAGAGGATCGACGAATTACCTTAAGATCACTTTCTGAAATACTGAACATTTCATTGGGTGCCACCCACACGTTGGTGACAGAAACATTACACATGAGACGTGTTTGTGCGCGATGAGTTCCAAGACTGTTGATTCCCGAACAAAAGGACATTCGCATGCAGGTCTGCAGCAGTTAAAATTGATGTTAGAGGAAGATCGGGAGTTTCTTTCAAACGTAATCACTGCTGATGAAACTTGGCTACATCATTTTGATCCTGAGAGCAAACAGCAAAGCTCAGTGTGGAAATCTCCTTCATCACCAACCCCCCAAAAAGCAGAAGTGGTTGCTTCTGCTGGGAAAGTTATGTTCATCTCATTATTTGATATTCATGGAATGGTTTATCAGCATTTTTTTCCTGCACACACATCAGTAACTGGACAATGCTACAGGGATATGCGGAAAACATTGCAAGTCCATATCAGGTGCAAAAGACCACATTTCCGTGAAGCAGGCTGGATGCTGCACCACGATAATGCGCGGCCGCCTATTGCCAATGTTGTTGCTGAGTATCTTGCAAAAATCAATGTGATGTGCATCCCTCACCCTCCCTATAGTCCGGATTTAGACCTATGTGACTCTTTTCTATTCCCTAACTTGAAGAAACGTCTTCGTGGGAGGCATTATCCATTATCAGAAGCAGTGGTGAAGTCTGTGGGGGCGATTTTGAAGGATCACTGAAAAGTGGCTTCCAGCATGTCTTTATAGGCTGACAGAAACGCTGGGACAAGTACATCTCATTCAGAGGAGACTATTTTGAGAAGGGCTTTCAAAATTATGAAGAGAGTAAAGGTACGCTGTCAAAAAAGTGTGCTTATTCTTTATTGAACAGTCGTCGTGCTATGAACGTAATTCTGATATTCCCTCCATAACTGCTTTACTGCTGGTTCACACTGTCCGCCAACTCCGCATCAGGAAGCTTAGAACGTAGCTCGCTTCTCTACACTGTTCTGTCGACTCAAACAAATTAATTGACTGATTTGTGAACTGCTTCACTGCACCAGCACCTCACCACCGTGCCTAGCGACAGGGTTTAGAATATTTTACTATCTCTTAGAGTCTACTTTATTATCACAATCCCTTTTAACTGCAAGAAATGACGGTAACACCACCTATGTGCATGTTAGAGGAATTAAAAGGCATGGTACTGAATTAACTGAAGAAGCTATCGTCTTTACAAGTTTTTATAAAAATCATTTGGGATACCCCTGGCCTCCTTTATCTGGTGTAACCCACAGTGCAGCAGTTGTATGAGTCTCTCCTACACATTTTTCAGTGGACCTCGCCCCCTTTCTCACTTGTTCTGCTTTTTTCCTCCCCCTCTTCTTCTTTTTTATTGCACGTTAGCTTGTTTGTGCCATGCCATCCATTACTTATGTTGTTTCTACAAAGTCTGCCATGAAAGTCTCTTATTTCTTTCCTTGAGAAGAACAAATAAATATATCGCGGATAAAAAGGCCTACAATGTGTGATTATAAACCCGTAGCACGTCTAGACACGTGTAACAGAAACATTTTGTTATAACTATATAATGTAAGGAAAGCACAAAATCTGCTTCCAACATCTGTAATTGTCAGTAAATCCTCAGCTCAGTACTATAGTCTGATTTTTAAGGGTATGTATGACTGAAATTTCATGAAAATCGTGAAAATAACGACTTTTTTATTTTAATTCTATAAAATAATTTAGACATTCCCGAATGTGAAAAATGCATAATTTGCCTCCGGACGCCATTTTTAAATACTTATTTAAATGTCGGTGGCCTTTAAACTCTGTCAGAGTAACGCCCCCTTTTGCCTACATCCACATTCTTTGTCTGTTTTCCGTTCTTCAATTTTCAGTTCAAGAAAAGAAAAATAAGGCTTTCAGACAAAATAGTTCCTAAAATGTTGCCAATATATCAGAGGCTGGCTTCTACAACATTACTAGAGAGGTGCAAAACAGGAAAAACACAGAATGCCAATGAATCTTTGCATCATGTCATATGGAATAAGTGCCCAAAGGAAGTTTTCATATCAAAACAAAAATTGGATCTTGCTGTTATTAAAAGCATCAGTGAGTTTAACATGGGTAGTCTTAAGTCATTGGAGCTGCAGCGAAATATCAGAGGTGAAAGTGTAGTAGACTCAGCAAGGAAAACTTCAGTGCAGCGAGATCAGACTCGTATCCTGCAAAGCAAGAAGCGAAGTTGTGCAGAAGAAAAGCAACATCTAAAGAAGAAAAAGGTGGAAAAAGCAGCAACAGAGGAGAGGAAAAAGAAATCTGAGGGTCAAACCTATCAGCATGGTGGATTTTAATGTGAGTTATGCAATCAAATCTTTAATCGCTATTTTCTCAATGTTCATATTTTCAGCATTTTTCTTCCTGTAAAATCCTCCTTGCGATGCAGTTTTTGTACTACATTCATGAAATTTCCTACACAGGTTCAGAATATCATGAGGAATGGAAATTGCCCTAGGTTTTATTGTGAAATGTATATAATCATATATTTTTAATTTTCAAACACAAAACTTACAGTTTTTTAGACAAAAAAAGAGTATCTGTAAATTAAAAAATTTTTGTGACCTAAATTAAAGGAGACACAGAAAAACCCAGAGCAATTTCAAAAAGTATGTGTATTATGAACATAGGGTTAAAATATTAGACCAACATTCAAAATATTTTGTCGCAAGGGATTTTTTTAGTGACGTGACAAAAAACATACAAAATTTATCATAATTTCTAAACTGCTGGAGAAAAATGGTTTAAATTTAGGTTGTAACATGTTTACATTATACTACACCTATGGTGTAAATTTGAAAAAGCTAGCATTATTAGTTCAGAATTTGAAAATTTCAGTCATACATACCCTTAAAAGAAGATAAGTGAAGTTCATCTGTTTCTCCACGTGACTTCTGCAATGTTGCACAGCAGATCGCCTTTCTTTATCCTTGAACACTCGAAACATAAACAAGGGTTCGAGTTATCTCTCCTCAACAAAAATATGCACAGATAATCTGTATTAGCCTACTTTAAAAACAGAAATAAGTGATTGACACATTAAATGAGTTGTAACGTCTTCACATGTGTGAGTTATTTTAAATAATTGTTTGCACTATGTAACTAATATTCCATACTTACCGTTATTGTTGATATGTATCGTAAGTTGACATTCCCGTACTAGTGCGATAAGTATTTCTTCATAGAAACACATATACGTGAGGCACGTTCTAAAATCTAACATTTATCTTCAGTTATGTTTATTAATATTTCAGCTAATATATTAACTTCTAAAATTCGGATTGATATAAATACACATAGTGCAAAAAATAATGTGCAGCACGCATGTGGTAAGTACATAATGGAATCTCGAGAATTGAAAAAACGCGGCGCAAGTGGCTCATTTTTTCAAACCTTTCCTCGTTCCGTATACATTAAAATCGCAAAAATAACGAGGGCTGCTGAATAAAGAATGATCACAATTTTTTTGACTACTCATCCTCATAATTTTGATGGTCCTTCTCAAAATAGTCTCCCCTGAATGCGAAGTACTTGTCCCAGCGTTTATGCCAGTCTTCAAAGACATGCTGGAAACAATTTTTTGAGAGATCCTTCAAAATCGCCTCCGCAGCCTTCACCACTGCTTCTGATGATGGATAATGACTCCCACTAAGACGTTTCTTCAAGTTAGGGAATAGAAAGAAGTCACACGGGACTAAATCCGGACTATAGGGAGGGTAAGGGATGCACTTCACATTGATTTTTGCAAGATATTCAGCAACAACATTGTCAATATGCGGCCGCGCATTATCGTGCTGCAGAATCCAGCCTGCTTCAGGGAAATGTGGCACCCAATGAAATGTTCAATATTTCAGAAAGTGATCTTAAGGTAATTCGTCGATCCTCTCTCACAATGGCAGCAACAGTGTTGATGTTTTCTTCCGTAAGAGCAGTAACTGGAGCACCGGGTCCACCTTCCTTTGAAATTGATTCTCTCCCCTCTTTAAACATTTTAAACAACCTTCAAGCTGTGCTGTAGGGAAGAACAGTCTCTACATAGGCTTCCTGTAACATTGTATAGGCCTCAACTGAAGATTTGTTGAGACGAAAGCAGAATTTCAAAGCCTCATTGTTCCTCGCGTTTTACATCCATTGCAGCGGTAGGCGATACTGAACATGTCTGAAGTTGCGTGGTTCTCACAGTCGGGAAACAGGAGTACCAACAATGAAACTACTACGACGTGTTTGTTTCACATCAAGCTAACATAATATAATAAGATTGAATTTTAGTGTGAAAAATTATGACCGTAAAAGTTATGATCATTCTTTATTGAACAGCCCTTGTACTATTATTAACGACATTGTTAATTGACATATTCATATCCACGCCGCCGATATGCCGCAATTTTGACCCACAGGAATTCTTTTACGTGCAAGCATATCTACTGACATACGACTGTCGATTTTGGATAAAAGGAATAAGCTGTTCATTGATAAGGAGCAAACTCTCGTCTTCCTGTTGGAAGAATTCTCTAAGAGAACAGACAAATTCTCTAGCTTGACTATGTAATGTAACAACCCGACCGTAAGCTGATCTTTGTCTTGGGCCATGATTCCTCGGTCTACCTCTAATCCTACCGCCACTACGTCTTGCTCCCTGTTGGAAGAATTCTCTAAGAGAACAGACAAATTCTATAGCTTGACTATGTAATGTAACACCCCGACCGTAAGCTGATCTTTGTCTTGGGTCATGATTCCTCGATCTACCTCTAATCCTACCGTCACTACGTCTTGCTTCGTGTTGTAAGAATTCTCTAAGAGAACAGACAAACTCTCTAGCTTGGCTATGTAATGTAACACCCCGACCGTAAGCTGATCTTTGTCTTGGGCCATGATTCCTCGGTCTACCTCTAATCCTACCGTCACTACGTCTTGCTTCGTGTTGTAAGAATTCTCTAAGAGAACAGACAAATTCTCTAGCTTGGCTATGTAATGTAACAACTCGACCGTAAGCTGATCTTTGTCTTGGGCCATGATTCCTCGGTCTACCTCTAATCCTACCGCCACTACGTCTTGATTCCTGTTGAAAGAATTCTCTAAGAGAACAGACAAATTCTATAGCTTGACTATACAATGTAACACCCCGACCGTAAGCTGATCTTTGTCTTGGGCCATGATTCCTCGGTCTACCTCTAATTCTACCACCACTACGTCTTGCTTCCATAAAACGTATTGTTATTGTGTTTAACAAAGTAGACTAACAATACACAGCGCAACTAGGCAAACTCTGTTTCTCGCATACAACTGGTAATAACTGAGCTGAGTGGTACGTGATTCACTAGTGTAACAATGTGGCAAACTTTGTTTACGTTGCCATAGCAAGGACCTTCCCCTCTTACCCTTCGCGACCCTTGCCTGATGACATTCACGTATCTTCTTTTAAAAACCACACTGTAACGTATTACCCGGCCAAGGCGCGGCTCTGGTGACTCGGAAAACTTGCTAACCTAAAATGCAAAATCAGCATCACGAAAACAAATCACAAATTCTATTGAATTTATTATGAAGTTGCTTTTCCATAAACAAATATTATTGCAGTTTCTAAAAAACTTGTTTTCCATAAGAAGATCTTACTGTATTTATATATAATTTTTTTTCTATAATCAGATGTTACTGTATTTATACAAAAGGTAATTTTCCATAGTCAAATCTTACTGTATTTATTCAAAAACGTATATTTTCCTAAGCACGTCCTGCTGGATTTCCTAAAAATTTAAACATTTCTCTTTAATGGTTAAATGAACTTATTTTAGAATATTTTAATGTGTGGTGACTCCAAGGAAGTAGTGTTTGAGGAACAAAGTAAGTAATTCTGTTCAGGCTTACGTATTATAGTTCTCACAGCGAATGTGCCTACATGAGATGTAGCTGATCCCGACGGAAATGAAAATGCTCGATTTCCAGTACTGCGTAACAATTAATGGCAGCAAAATCCCACAGGATAGTAATTAACTGTTGAAAAAATTCCGCTTTTAGCGTGTTTCGACGGTTTGCGGGCAGGAAAGGGACGGAGGATAAAGGCGATTATCATATAGATGGAGTTTGTACAGTGAAGGAGGAGTGCAATCAGCTCACCAAAAATTGAGATAAGTGCAAGTCAGCAACCTGGGCGTGCTTTCAAATTGACATTCAATAATTGCATTGTTATCGTCAACACAGGTAAATATTAATGTTTAGGTAACAAAATACCTCAACTTCAAAATCCAAACTGTTGTCTCAAACAAGGGAATTGCGACAGTGCAGCTTCAAAATTACGAGTAAATTGGCCTTCCAAAATGTAAATATTTCTAAATATATCATTTCAAATACTTTAATTTTGTAGACATTTACCAGGATAAGTTAAACGTGGGTGAATCGCATCAAAAGTTTGAAAATATTACACGAAAGTTCTATTTTTCACGCAAATATGTAAGATTTTACCTTATATTGAAACCTGGACATAAATGTTGAGTTCCCCGACGTTTTTATCTTTATTCCAAGCGGAAACGTATCCTAATCGCCCGCAATTGGACGATAAATAAGATTGACTTAGCAGACCAATCGGGCTGGAAAGAAAAATGGTGGGAAATTCAATTTGGGTACATAATGTAATCATCAGAGCAAAATAACACATTTCTACACTTATATATTTATATCTTTATGCCTCTTACATTTTACACACATGAACTGCTTCTTCCCTACGGCGGACACACAGATTTCCTGGCACAATTCGGCTCATTTCAGCAGCATTTTACCTATTTCACTCATCTCCGATATGATTATAAACAAATGAATATCATAAACACGAGAGAGGTAAAACAATACTGTATATAAATGAATTGACATTTGTTAGTCTCGCAAAAACTGGAGAAGTTTGAACCGATTTGCTTAATTTTAGTTTTTAAATATTTGTATAAGTCCAAGGAAGATTTGAAAGGTGAGAAAAAGAACCTGAAGTGATAATTGACCAGGTTATTAACGAAATATAAAAGTACACCTGCAATCTTTTCGGAACACATGTGCATTCTTTTATTTTCGACAAACAAAAGCACTACAAAGTACAAAGATATTCCATTCCTTGTCAAAATCTTCAAAGATATTTCACTTACCATATTTTATCAAATAACGCTTATCATTTGTTATCAGGACTGAAAATATTTTATGTAGAATGATGAAATACCTTTCGAAGATTAGACACAAATTTTATTTTTGAACCCACTATAACACTTTAAATATTTTTCCATAGACAATTTTCAGTATTGATGAATCCTTGATTACCTTCTTTATTAGAATGTCAGAATTACGTCCAAGGGAGTTGTTTTCGTAGAAATCAGTTGACACAGTTGTCAACTATCCCACAATAAATTCATTAGAATTGCCTGCACTCCTACATCAAAATTTAAAATTAAAAGTAGCATCTGTTGTGATCATGTTGCGTATCTTTAACCAACAAGGACTGTGCAATGGAGCGATAATAACTCTGAAAAAGGCAATGAATAACGTCATCAAGGCAACAATTATCAAGGGAAAGCACAAAGGAGGGAATATATTGATCCTGGTATTCCGATGATTCCAACGCATTTACTTTTTTATTTTAAGTGTCTACAATTTCGCGTACGGTTTGCCTTTGCGATGACCATAAACACGAGACGTGTCCGTAAAATAAGGTCTTCAATTTTATTTAACATATAAAACATGTTTATTGTGAATGAATGTTATATTGATGGAAAGACGGAACTTACAAAAACTTTACAACGTAATCATCATTGCGATCGATGTGCTGTGGCAGTTTTTGTATACCCTTGTCATAGCTTTCTCCCGCCATGTTGCGCAGGTAGCACTCAACCTCGTTTTTCAAATCATCGTCGGTCTGGAAATGTGTTCTACTCAGGTGTGACTTCAACTCAGGAAACATTCTGGCTCTACCCTTTCATAGTGCGTCCTACACACGGCTAGTGTGAAAGAACAATTAATTTCCATTAATTGATCCAATAGTGGTCCGAATTATAAAGCCCGGGCCTTAAAGTACTTACAGCATAGTAAGTCGTCATTAAGGTAGTTGTCTCATGTGTTTATGAGAACTCCTAGTGGTTTATCGGGAAAAACACGAGTCAGTTGGAGAATTTAATGTCATACCCGGGCCTTAAAGTACTTACAGCATAGTAAGTCGTCATTAAGGTAGTTGTCTCATGTGTTTATGAGAACTCCTAGTGGTTTACCGGGAAAAACACGAGTCAGTTGGAGAATTTAATGTCATACCCGGGCCTTAAAGTACTTACAGCATAGTAAGTCGTCACTATGGTAGTTGTCTCATGTGTTTATGAGAACTCCTAGTGGTTTACCGGGAAAAACACGAGTCAGTTGGAGAATTTAATGTCATACCCGGGTCTTAAAGTACTTACATCATAGTAAGTCGTCATTAAGGTAGTTGTCTCATGTGTTTATGAGAACTCCTAGTGGTTTATCGGGAAAAACACGAGTCAGTTGGAGAATTTAATGTCATACCCGGGTCTTAAAGTACTTACATCATAGTAAGTCGTCATTAAGGTAGTTGTCTCATGTGTTTATGGGAACTCCTAGTGGTTTATCGGGAAAAACACGAGTCAGTTGGAGAATTTAATGTCATACCCGGGCCTTAAAGTACTTACAGCATAGTAAGTCGTCATTGAGGTAGTTGTCTCATGTGTTTATGAGAACTCCTAGTGGTTTACCGGGAAAAATACGAGTCAGTTGGAGAATTTAATGTCATACCCGGGTCTTAAAGTACTTACAGCATAGTAAGTCGTCAGTAAGGTAGTTGTCTCATGTGTTTATGAGAACTCCTAGTGGTTTATCGGGAAAAACACGAGTCAGTTGGATAATTTAATGTCATATCCGAGCCTTAAAGTACTTACAGCATAGTAAGTCGTCATTAAGGTAGTTGTCTCATGTGTTTATGAGAACTCCTAGTGGTTTATCGGGAAAAACACGAGTCAGTTGGAGAATTTAATGTCATACCCGGGTCTTAAAGTACTTACAGCATAGTAAGTCGTCATTAAGGTAGTTGTCTCATGTGTTTATGAGAACTCCTAGTGGTTTACCGGGAAAAACACGAGTCAGTTGGAGAATTTAATGTCATACCCGGATCTTAAAGTACTTACAGCATAGTAAGTCGCCACTAAGGTAGTTGTCTCATGTGTATATGAGAACTCCTAGTGGTTTACCGGGAAAAACACGAGTCAGTTGGAGAATTTAATGTCATGTTGGCACGTTGGCCATAGTAGCTCAAATGGTTAGAGCGGCTGGACGGAAACCAGAAGATCCGTGGTTCAAATCCCGGCTATGGCTTTGAATTTTTCATTCTGGCTGTACGCTTTCAGTAAACAGATGATAATCACTAGGTGCTAAGTCTGGGCTCTCCCATCCGAACTGGGCTAGGAGATCAGCCATTGCAGACATGTGTAGTATGGGGACGAGCGTTGTCGTGATGAAAAATCACTCCCTACGTCAGTATTTCCCTTCTTCGGTTTTGAATGGCATGTCGCAATTTTTTTAAAGTGTCACAGTAGCTAGCGGCGTTTATTGTTGTGCCGGAAGGCATAAACTCGCACAACAATACACAATTTCTGTCCCAGAACACACTGGCCATCACTTTGCCGGCAGAAAATGTCAATCTGAACCTTCGCGGCTTCGGCGAATTTGAATGCCGCCACTGACGAGGACGTTCCTTAGTTTCTGGTGTTACGTAGGGTACCCAGGTTTCATCGCCAGTGACAAACGCTCCAGGAATCGGTGGGCTGCTTCAACACGTTGCCGTTTATGGCCTTCGGTGAGCATTTTGGGGACCCACCTCGCACACACCTTACGACAATGCAAATGTTCGGTCAAAATCTTGTCAATCGTAGTCTTACTGACTTCAGGGATATGTTCACACAGCTCGGGAATTGTCACACGCCGATCTTTAAGCATTTCTTGCTCCACTTTTGCAATTGTTTCTGCTGAAACCGAAGACAGACCAGAACGCTGTTCGTCATGGACATCTGTACGTCCGTCTTTGAACTCTCTGACCCATTTTCGCACGTTTATGACGTCCATACACTGTGACCAATAGACTTCGCATAACTGACGATGGATTTCAGTTGGGGTAGAGCCCTTGGCACTCAAAAAACGGATCACTGCACGCAACTCATACATGGCGGCGGAAGTGATAGGAAGCTCCATCGTAAACGGCTGCGCAGCCAAGACTAATGGTTGCGACGGGTTCGCTCTGGTGGGGATTTGAAGCGGTGAGGCCAAGCTACACGCCAGTGTTGCCGGATCTCGCGTAATAGCGTTGCTCACGGCTCCAGCGTCTTGGAAACCTTGTTTTACGGACACGTCTCCTATATTGTGAGGGCAGTCGTTGGAACTCGGAGTTTCCCGGTTTCTCTGATGGACAATTAAACGTCGCGTGTTCGCGCGTCGGAAAACCATCATATTTATATATTTACGCGCCACAAAGAGGACAAAAATATGGCTACTCAGAAAGCTTTAAACTCATTAACTTAAATGTAATTTAAACTTTATCCCCATTGCAGAATAAATAACTAAGCGTATTTGTTTTATTTATAGATAAGTTTAGAGAACGGCACGAAGTTCTCCTGGTCAGCTGTGTTATATATAATTTATAATATATCTGTAATTATTCAGGACTGTGTACAAATAGTTCATTATGTTAAAAGGATTTTATTTTGTTCTTAGGTCTCGACCTGCGGCCTTGGAATTACACACAAATTATAAAATTGTCCTGTTAACTTTTGCATCATAAATAACAGTTACTGTCAGCAATATTTTCCGATAATACGTGTTTGTTGACTAACTTGGAACAAAGGTATCGTTAATATTCAAATTATTGAGGGGCACAAAGAAATGTTTACGTTGTAGCATCAAGCCGACCGTTGAACATTGCAACAACGTATTAACTCTGACGTCAAAACAGTGTTCTGTAACTCCAATTACCAAATAATCTGTTTTATCAACACGCCTCCATGTTAATATCTGAATATTCATGTTTAATCCAAATGAAAGTGATGTTGCTGTTACGTAGCTTCGGAAGTTCTACATATTTCAGAAATTGCACTAACCAGTTTACAAAGTTTGAAAATGTATACTGAATTAATCCTAGCAAAGTCGCTAAAATGTCTAGGATTTATTATTCGAAATACTTATTAATTTAAAGAAAAAACTTAAATTGAACTTAATAACACATTTATTAGACAAAATATCCAATATGCATCTATTATTTGGAAAAGTAAGACGATGAGGCATGATAGTAATACGTTCTGTTTGAAAGAACTGACAATTAGAGTTGAGAAGACATTCAACAAGGGTTAGAATTGTCTCAAGGTATTGAAATCTCTATTCGGAGTTGCTAATTTGGAGAAAAGCAAAAGTATTGTCACCCTGGCGGTAGAATCGCGAAGCCGATGAAAAATGAAGACCAGTAGCGACGGACAGTTGAATGTAGTTGCAGAAAAATAAACAGTTTGAGGTTAGCTAGCATAATGTAATGTTGAAGAGTGTATTTCGAGGAGAATAAAGTGTAGTTTTTGTGTTTCGTGACCCCGTTTTATTATTTCACGAACCCACAAAGTCACAACTGGTGTCAGGAAGCGGGATAACTACATCACCGACCATTATGGCCATGGAATCGGCATTGGAAATGCTTTTGCAGAAGATGAACGAATTAACAGCAAAAACAGAAGCGGCAAATAACAACCTGGCCGCGAAGATGAACGAGTTAACAACAAAAACAGAAGCGGCAAATAACAACCTGGCCGCAGAGTTGAAAGAAATAAAGACCGAATTGACCACAGAAATGAAGGCAGTGAACGACAGTCTGGCCACGGAAATGAAGGAGGCGAACGAGCTCCTCGCCGCCAAATTTGAGGAACAGTCAGCCGGCGTATAGATGACAACCTCATCGCGGACGGCTGGGTAAGAGGGAAGCCGTGCCGCGTGCTGGTGGACACCGGGGCGGCCGTGACCATCATCAGACCAGACATGGCGAAGGGTTTGCTGACGAGGAAACCGAGCCGACCATACCAGCTTGTGACGGCATCGGGCGACACCATGCCTTTGGAGAAGGAGGCCCTGCTGGAGATGAACTTGGGGCGGAGTGCCGTGCGTCTGTGGGTGTTCGTCGCGATAGTGGTGAGGAGGTGATTCTGGGACTGGATGCCCTCAGGAGCCACGAGGCGACGGTCGACGTCGGCAGGAAGGTGCTGAGGCTCAACGGAGAAGAGGTTATACTCCCTCAACCAGAAGAGCGCCTTGGAATTGGCAGGGTCGTCTTGAGCGAAGACGTGGTTGTCCCCGCGAGGAGCGAAGTGATAGTGACGGCGCGACCGGAAGGCCAGACAGCAGGTGGGGTTCAGAGGCAGCAGGAGTACGACTTCACCTCGGAACATCGCAGAGGGAAGAGTCGCGGTAACGCGGACGCTATGTCCCGAAGACCCTGTCCAGAAGGGTGCGGCCAATGCACAAGAGTGGAGGGGAAGGAGCGTGCCATAGCAGTTCGAGTAGTCACGGCAGAGCCTGCGGATGGCTGGGATAGCGCAAGCCTGAGGAGGGAGCAGCTGGAGGACGCAGACTTGGGGCCACTCTTGAGGGATGTGGAGAACCTGGTGTACCACCTCCACGACATGCACTAGATGGCTCGCCAGAACATCCAGATGGCGAGCGACCGCATGAAAACCCGATACGACAGGCAAGCCAACAGCCAAGGGTTCCAGCAAGGTGACCTGGTCTGGTTGTACCGCCGACCCGGACCAAGGGACGCTGCCCGAAGTTTCAGCAGCCATGGCAAGGACCGTACCGTGTGGTGAAGAGGATTAACGACGTGGTCTACCGCATCCAGAAGGTGCCCCGAGGAAAGTTGTTGGTGGTACACCTGGATCGCCTGGCCCGCTACGAAGTCGCTGTTCGGGACGACCAGCCTTGAGGAGGGAGCAGTGTCACCCTGGTGGTAGAATCGCGAAGCCGATGAAAAGTGAAGACCAGTAGCGACGGACAGTTGAATGTAGTTGGAGAAAAATAAACAGTTTGAGGTTAGCTAGCATAATGTAATGTTGACGAGTGTATTTCGAGGAGAATAAAGTGTAGTTTTTGTGTTTCGTAACCTCGTTTTATTATTTCACGAACCCACAAAGTCACAGTATCAAGGAAATGAGAAGCAAATGGGGAGAGTCTTGGCCGCAAAAAGTAAGGTAACTGATGGAACAGATAGGTATGGGACATATTTGGAGAAACAAGGAGTATTATTATAGGCAAAGAGGTAGAATTAAGGCTGGAAGATTTAGATAGCCGAGTTATATTTACCAGAGTAAGGAATAAAGATCATTGAGGACATATAGGGAAATGAAGACAGTGTGGGGCTGGAGAAGTACAGATGTATTATTTTATCTTGACAGGAATCCTGCGCGGTAGGGATGAGTAGCAACTATGGTGGGGATAGTGCACCTATCGCCACAATGCGTCACACGCGTAAGATTACGAGAGGGGAGGGCTGTGCATAAGGTGTCTAAAAACAAAAATTTCACTCTCGAAGCCAGTATTGCAGCTCTTATAAACTAAGTTGTAATTCTTACTATGTTAGTATTCTCCACGTTTTTGTTGGATCTTAAATAGTACATAGGCATTTGGAACAAAACCCTGTTCTCCTCCAGCAGGCATGATAAACAACTGTCGGCCTTTCAATATCGCTGCAGATTCCCTGTGACGTATTTCACTCCAGGCATATGGTCCAGTATGTGCTGTATTTATATAAGTTTCATCCATATAAACTATATAAACTTCACTTCGATATCTCCGAATATTCGTAAATACTTAAGCCATTTTGCACGAGTGGTGCGATGTTCGATTAAAGTTTGTCTGTCACGCTTAGTGTTTTATTCACAAAATAATCCTAGCTTCAAAGGAACTCTTCTTAATGTTCAGACACTACCTTGGAAGTCAGTAGAATTTTTAAGCTTTATAAGTACTTTCTTCAAAGTTGGTCTTTGTGCTTCTGTGTTTTAAAACTTATTCACAGTTTGTCTAAGTATTTCTGAATTAAAACACCCAAATTAGATTTTGTGCATGTTCTTAATCTTTGTTTACTGGGTATAGAGAAGGACGTTGTTGCACTAGCACCAATGGCTTTTCTTTCCGTAATAATAACTCACCTAAACTGCTTTCAGACACAACTGTTGCCTCAGATACCCTTCCCCAGATTTTTATAGCTAACCCAGACCATTGTTCCTTTTTTATAAATCTATGGATATTGGTTATTACTTCTCGTGTTTTTAAATGTAGCACTTTATTTCCTAATGTGCTACTAGGAGGCGTCATTTATAAATGCTCTCTTCGAACAAGGAGACAAGCACATTTTGAAACAAGCTGTAGTGTTACCGAGTAGCGCTGCACGTGTTTAGTTGCTCGCAGCTGGTATACAACTGACCTGCCCTCCCCTCCAGTTGCAACCGTTCTGAGGTGTACTCGTCCAGATACCACCGCGCATCGCTCTGCATCTGTCAAGATAAAAAGAAAAATACATATGTACTTAAATGTGTGTAATAAGTCAGGGCGAGAAGGATTTGCCTGGGCAAGGATAGGAGTTAGAAATTTGAAAGTTATTAGATATGAAAAGGATACAGGGAAATACCTAATGTGTGGAGAAGAGGATACAGATTGGCATAGTATACTTTATTGCACACAAAGATATGGAGAGAAGAAATTTGGCAACAAAAGTGGGATAGTTTTAGGGAGGTGGAGGTATTAATAATAAAAAAATGTTATTGGTAAAAGCAGAAAAGAATGTAAGAAATATAGGTGAATACCTGGACAAAGTTATAGAGAAATGGTTAAGATTGATGAAGAATAACTAACAATTAAGGGCTGAAAAGCTAGAACGAGGTATACAAGGGAGAGGAGGGTCATCATCCGGGGTTCTGTGTATTGAGACCGAGACTCGAGGCAAGCTGGTGTTGTTGTGTGAAAGAAATGTTATAAATATCAATTTATCAATGAAAATGTATGTAGAAGTATGAAAAAATAAATAAGTATAAATAATTAAAAGAACTGAATATTACCCTAGTCACACAAATTATGAAACCCTTTTAAAATACTTGAATCTAAAGCTCTAACTTACAGAACACAGACTGCGGGATTAATATTTATGCACAAAGCATTAAATTCGATTATTGATGATAAAATTGGAGAATATATATTACCTCATGTACCTAGAAAAATAAGCAGATTCACCTCCATAGCAAATACAAATATCCATAAAAATTTACTTTTACACAGAATTGTGTATTGTGACTTTGTGGGTTCGTGAAATGAAAAGTCCAATTACACCACTCAGAAATGTTCTTTATTTCCACCGACTTACAGTTAAACTCTTGCCAATTACACAGAATTACGTAATGCACACAATCACGATTCACCAGTTCGTCCGTTACAATTTCACTTGCACTCGTAATTACGTACAATCTTCCGATGCTCTCACCCAGTCTTCTCGTCGTACACTAGCACTGCATTCTTACACCAAGAACTGACAGACTGACTAACTCGACGTGCTGCTTATATAGGGCCAGCGGGTCGATCGGAAGGTTCCAGATTAGAGGAAATATCCTGTAAGTTCGAGAACACAGGTGGAACAGAAAGAGAGGCGCCGTGATGTTTTTTGTCCCAGCCATCCCTTCTTAACGCTATAAGACAAACGAGGGGGCGGGGCGAACACCGACCCGTCTGCTGCTCGCCCAGTCTATAGGGTGTTCCGACGCTCGGGTGACAGTATTTATATAAGCAACTTAATTATTTCGATGTAGGCATTTTCAACATCTCTCAAACTAAATTGAAAATGCAATAACTATTAGCTAATTTTTCCGTAGAATAATTACTAAATTAGCTGTAATAGCAATAGTACAATTATTACTTACTAATGCCTTTTCATTTGTCTTTATATAATTGTTTCAATTCCTTATCTTGATTTTTATCTTATTTGTCTTATTTTATCTTATTTTTATCTTTACTTATCAGTGAATAGCTTCTAGACACCTATTCATTTTAAAAGTATAACCCCCCAGGGTCCTACTTCGGTAGGTACGGGTTTGGCGCACCCGGGGTCCCGAGCCAACAGTCTCCCTCGTGTGGGCTCCTCTTCGTGGTTGAGGGAGACGGTCAACAGGCCCACCCACGTGTAGGCCGTGCGTGGAGACCCGTGGAGAAGGTTTTTAGATTCTTTTCTAGTTTAGAGTTTAGGATTTATTGAACGAAATTTTAGTAGGTTTTGATTGATGTTTTTATGTACGTGTATTTTTAATAGGTTTTGTTACACTTGTATAGTTTTTAGAACGTTTTATATCTGGCTTTTGCCATGACTAGTTTTTTAAAGGGCCCTTATATATCATCATCATAAAAGTATAAATAAATAAATAAATAAATAAATAAATAAATAAATAAATAAATAAATAAATAAATAAATAAATAAATAAATAAATAAATAAATAAATAAATAAATAAATAAATAAATAAATAAATAAATAAATAAATAAATAAATAAATAAATAAATAAATAAATAAATAAATAAATAAATAAATAAATAAATAAATAAATAAATAAATAAATAAATAAATAAATAAATAAATAAATAAATAAATAAATAAATAAATAAATAAATAAATAAATAAATAAATAAATAAATAAATAAATAAATAAATAAATAAATAAATAAATAAATAAATAAATAAATAAATAAATAAATAAATAAATAAATAAATAAATAAATAAATAAATAAATAAATAAATAAATAAATAAATAAATAAATAAATAAATAAATAAATAAATAAATAAATAAATAAATAAATAAATAAATAAATAAATAAATAAATAAATAAATAAATAAATAAATAAATAAATAAATAAATAAATAAATAAATAAATAAATAAATAAATAAATAAATAAATAAATAAATAAATAAATAAATAAATAAATAAATAAATAAATAAATAAATAAATAAATAAATAAATAAATAAATAAATAAACAAACAAACAAACAAATAAATAAATAAATAAATAAATAAATAAATAAATAAATAAATAAATAAATAAATAAATAAATAAATAAATAAATAAATAAATAAATAAATAAATAAATAAATAAATAAATAAATAAATAAATAAATAAACAAATAAATAATAAATAAACAAAAACTAATAAATAAATAAATACATAATTTTAAATTAGGTCCAAAGCTTATTTATTATTATCCAATTTTTGATTCCTATTTTACCCAAAGGTATATTAGGAATATAGTTTACAAATTTATGAATACAATACAATTTAGAAAAATATAAAAAAATTCAATATCAAGCTGACAAAGAGTAAACATCAAGATGAATCATTTAGCTTAAGAAATATTTTGTTTAACAAAGCCATGAAATATTGATAAATTTTGTAATTCATCAGAATATGTGTAAGTAGTTTTGAGAAAGTGTAACCTAAGGATTGAAGCTGATATTGCATACATGGATACCTATATTAAGTAAACATGGCCATCTGTAATTCAACTTAAGTTAATAACCAAGCACGCCATATAGATGATGCAACAAATGCTTAGGTTTATTGAAATCCCAAATTGTGACGTAGAACCAATCAGAATTAAGTATTACGGTAACTTAGCAATCAAAACAGAAAAAGGGACCAATGATTTTATTCTTAAATTTTTTCTTCTGGTTTTAACTCTCGAAGAGCGTAGACGTGTTTTTGGTAAAAGACTTCTTGTAACTACGAGAAGTTATTGGAGTTCATCATTTATGAACGTTTAGTAAACATTTAAAACATACATCGAATACGCGACGCTATGATAAATAATTTAAGTAAAAACCGTTGCATCAATTATAAATAAAAGCTGAAAATGTATATATAGTAGAGGGCTATATACATCAGTTGAAAAAGTCGCATGTAAAGAAGAAAACGATGTCGAGAAATATAATTCCAAGGAAGGTAAAAAGGTATTAATTATTTTATTCCATAGTTGCCCAAAGTGAAATCCCTTTTGTATCGATACCACGCCTGAGAAGTTTCACATCTCATCGCTCGCCGCAGCTGCCGGAGAGAGGATCTATAGAAATCTTCGAGAACTTCATCTTCACGGCTTTTAGATGAAAGGTTCATCGCTTCTACATCAAGGTAAGGTTTGGTTTCCATAGGCGTCGCCACATCGAGGGAGCGCGAAACTTTTGCGCGTGTGGGGCGTAGACCTCACGAAGGGGCGAATCCAACTTCAGATATGTCACCGCGTCGTGTGATATAAATCCAACCCACAAGGAGGGGAACCGCTCCAGGATTGAAGCAATAATTCAAGTTCGTATCTTTCAAAACAGAAAGACGGGCAATCAAATAATATGTAAGGGACATCTTGAAGATGATTTCCACAGATACAATCGATTTTGAATCGAAATAAGTGAGCTAAAAATTTGCAATGTCCAGTTTAGAACATAGGATTAACGAATTTACATTTATGTCTGTCAGAAACTGTTGGGTAATATAAATTCTTATTCAAAGCACCACAATCATTTTTAACCAGTATTCATTCCACTCGTTAATGTTTGCCTCCCATAAAAATTAGGGTTTAGAGTGTAAATTTCTGGAAGATTTGAAATCTCAGCTGTCAGGTCCAAAGCTTGATATTTAAATTTAGGAATTTTCAAGATGTGATTTAAAATTTTGTAAAAATTCCTCATCGTACTATCTCGTAAGTACAAAAGTGTAATTTTGAGAAATGTAAATGCAATTTGCTTCTATGAAATATGACCTAAAACTTTTATTAAAATACAATATGTTAAAGGTGCTTATATAACAATTAGAATGCATTCTCTGAAATTTCAGGGAATGTAATCAGATATACTCTTCATTGTGGAAAAACTTTTGCATACCTACTATATCGTAACGAACTCCTACTGCACAAAACAAATGCAGATTTCGCTAAAGCACACAGTTTATATCCAATAAAACATCTGCGGAGCGTAGCATTGTGGAAATATTGTTTGTTTGACTTTTTCCAATACATTATTTTCTCAGAAAAATGGTCGTTATTTATTTTATCGGTTGGGCACGAAAGTTCAGTAAAACCTGGCTAACCCGCACCTTCAAATAACCTGGACCTGTTTAAAAAAAGTGTTGTTTAGCGAAGTAAATGAAGAGTTGTTTTACGATCGATAACTTTCTATTGTCAGTAGAAATATTACTCGACTAGACAGCTAATTCATTGTACTCACATTGACAAAATGACAAATGAACTTCTAATGTTAACGCGGGTGTGAGAAAGGCGATCCACTAAACTGAGACAGCTGAAGCTCGCTGTGTATTTTAATACAGACTAGTTTGTAGTACAGTACAAATACATAGACTATTACAGTACATACAATATATGTGTTTTAGGGGAAAGTGTGCCGTAGTAATTCATAAACTACGTTAAATTATTTCGATAATTTGTGCATGTCTTTATCATTTTCCCATCATTTTTTGAAAAACCCAGATCTTCATTAACTCCGATCTACCCTGGTCACAGTTCATTCCGGTAAACGAGGTTCCACTGTACTTACAAAGAGCCACAAAACAACCACCTTTTAAAAACATTTGACTATCATTTAAAGTCTACTGTATTTCCTTGTAACTACAATAAGATAATATTTATCTTGAAGTAGATAGAGCAATAAGTGTTTGTACAAGAGTAGAGAAAGTCATGTATATAAAACATTTGACTATCACTTAAAGTCTACTGTACTCCCTGGTAACTAGAATAAGATAATGTTTATCTTGAAGTAGATAGAGCAATAAGTGTTTGTACAAGAGTAGAGAAAGTCATGTATATAAAACATTTGACTATCACTTAAAGTCTACTGTATTCCCTTGTAACTACAATAAGATAATGTTTATCTTGAAGTAGATAGAGCAGTAAGTGGAAAGGTAGAGTCAGACTGAAAAATTCAATACCATAGCCGGGATTTGAACCACGGTTTTCTAAATGACGTCCAGCCAGTCTAAACCATTGAGCATCTATGGCCAACGTGCCGACATGACATTAAATTCTCCAACTGACTCGTGTTTTTCCCGGTAAACTACTAGGAGTTCTCATAAACACATGAGACAACTACCTTAATGACGACTTACTATGCTGTAAGTACTTTAAGACCCGGGTATGACATTAAATTCTCCAACTGACTCGTGGTTTTCCCGGTAAACCACTAGCAGTTCTCATAAACACATGAGACAACTACCTTAATGACGACTTACTATGCTGTAAGTACTTTAAGACCCGGGCATGACATTAAATTCTCCAACTGACTCGTGTTTTTCCCGGTAAACCACTAGGAGTTCTCATAAACACATGAGACAACTACCTTAAGGACGACTTACTATGCTGTAAGTACTTTAAGACCGGGTATGACATTAAATTCTCCAGCTGACCCGTGCTTTTCCCGGTAAATCACTAGGAGTTCTCATAAACACATGAGGCAATTACCTTAATGACGAATTACTATGCTGTAAGTACTTTAAGACCCGGGTATGACATTAAATTCTACAACTGACTCGTGTTTTTCCCGGTAAACCACTAGGAGTTCTCATAAACACACGAGACAACTACCTTAATGACGACTTACTATGCTGTAAGTACTTTAAGACCCGGGTATGACATTAAATTCTCCAACTGACTCGTGTTTTTCCCGGTAAGCCACTAGTAGTTCTCATAAACACATGAGACAACTACCTTAATGACGACTTACTATGCTGTAAGTACTTTAAGACCCGGGTATAACATTAAATTCTCCAACTGACTCGTGTTTTTCCCGGTAAACCTCTAGGAGTTCTCATAAACACATGAGACAGCTACCTTAATGGCGACTTACTATGCTGTAAGTACTTTAAGACCCGGATATGACATTAAATTCTCCAACTGACTCATGTTTTTCCCGTTAAAGCACTAGGAGTTCTCATAAACACATGAGACAACTACCTTAATGACGACTTACAATGCTGTAAGTACTTTAAGACCCGGGTACGACATTAAATTCTCCAACTGACTCGTGTTTTTCCCGGTAAACCTCTAGGAGTTCTCATAAACACATGAGACAACAACCTTAATGGCGACTTACTATGCTGTAAGTACTTTAAGGCCCGGGTATGACATTAAATTCTCCAACTGACTCGTTTTTTTCCCGGTAAACCACTAGGAGCTCTCATAAACACATGGGAATTATTAAAATATTTACATTTATTAAAACATCAGAGACATATACAAAACCGTACACAATTTACAGATTATAAATAAAAAATGATAAATAAGAAAAGCTTTAGAAACGTTTTAAAATATACACTAATCAAACACAATCCACACCACTTTTCTAATAAACATACATAAAAATAAGTTAAAATTAAAAAATATAAACACAAATTTAATTTTTATAATTAATCCCTTTTGTAATTGTACAAAGTTATCTTGTTTTAGAAAATTTTCAAATAAACTTTAAAATATTTTAAATAAAGAATGTAACAAGCTGGTTTCCAGTAACACCCAACTGGTAATCCAGTCATTAACTTAACTATATTTTAAAATTCCCCATAATAATCTTTTGCCGCCGGTAGCTGGCGGCCACCTTTGGTTTTGGTATCCTGCACTGCTATTTAACCAAACAAAAATATCCTAACAACACAGACTATCAATTGCAGATTGATTAAATACGAATTATGAATTTTGAAAATGAGCAATTATTAATTTATCTACTTTCAAAAAATAATAAAATATTCTTACAATTCATTATTATTTAAAAAAACAAAAATATTATTAACAGAATTATATAATATTTAATTATGGTTCTCAGCGTCTCAAATCTACTTTCTAAACTTATTTATAGAATGGGGTTATCGAGGTAAGCTATGTAACATAAGACGCTTTTGCTTTACAGAACAAATCTGTTTCCAAGTGCGCGGTGCCTCAGGCGGTGAGGCAAATCTGAGGCTATTTTCTGCGAGATGAATCCTCCTCCGAAAGGGCACCAGGCACTCACGTGAAGTAGCACTTTGACACCAAACTCTAGTCCATTAGTGTCCGGAGCTGGTACTTTCATTACTTACGTACAATTTAATTGCATACTTGCATTAATTGTGTTTAATGGCGTGAACGTGAAGTATGCTTGGCCTCTTCAAAAAGAAAATAGTAAAGAACCTCAAACCCAGCAGTGAAAATGTACCTACTCCGTTTTATAGATGGTGAGTCGAAATGGGCTGTATACTTTGTTGGCGAAGGAGTACTGTATCACGCAAATAATAGTAGAGACTCTACCCACTTCTCTCAAAGTTTCATTCAAAACAATGACTTTCATATCTCTTAAACCCACAAAATGGATTTTTTTTATAAAAAGGCCTGTTTTTACGAGGGCTGTTCAATAAAAAATGATCACAATTTTTTTGGGCAACGTACCTTTACTCATCCTCATAATTTGGATGGTCCTTCTCAAAATAGTATTCCCTAAACGCGATGCACTTGTCCCAGCGTTTCTGCCAGTCTTCAAAGACATACTGGAAGCCATTTTTGAGATATCCTTCAAAATCACCTCCGCAGCCTTCATCACTGCTTCTGATGATGTATAATATCTCCCACGAAGGCGTTTCTTCAATTGACTGAATAGAAAAAAGTCACATGAGGCTAAATCTGGACTATAGGGAGGGTGAGGGACGCACTTCACGTTGTTTTTTGCAAGATATTCAGCAACAACATTGGCAATATGTGGCCGCACATTATCGTGGTACAGCATCCAGACTGCTTCACGGAAATGTGGTCTTCTGCGCCTGATATAGACTTGCAATGTTTTCAGGACATCCCTGTAGTATTGTTCAGTTACTGATGTGTGTGCAGGTACAACATGCTGATAAACCATTCCATGAATATCAAAGAATGAGATGACCATAACTTTCCCAGTAGAAGCAACAACTTTTGCTTTTTTGGAGGTTGGTGATGAAGGAGATTTCCACACTGAGCTTTGCTGTTTGCTCTCAGAATCAAAATTATGTTATCAAGTTTCATCAGCAGTGACCACGTTCGAAAGGAACTCCGGATCTTCCTCTAACATCAACTTTAACTGCATGCAGACCTGCATACGAATGTCCTTTTGTTCGGGAATTAACAGTCTTGGAACCCATCGCGCACAAACACGTCTCATGTGTAATGTTTCTGTCACGAACGTGTGGGTGACACCCAATGAAATGTTCAGTATTTCAGAAAGTGATCTTAAGGTAATTCGTCAATCCTCTCTCACAATGGCAGCAGCAGTGTTGATGTTTTCTTCCGTAAGAGTAGTAAATGGAGCACCGGGTCCACCTTCCTTTGAAATTGATTGTCTCCTTTCTTTAAACATTTTAAACCACCTTCGAGCTGTGCTGTAGGGAAGAACAGACTCTCCATAGACCTTCTGTAACATTGTATAGACTTCAACTGAACATTTATTGCAGGGAAAGCAGAATTTCAAAGCCGCATATTGTTACTTCGCGTGTTACCTCCATTGTAGCGGTAGGCGATACTGAACATGTCTGAACTTGCTTGGTTGTCACAGGCGGGAACCAGGAGTATCAACAATGAAACTACTACGGCATGTTTGTCTCACATTAAGCTAACAGAATATAATAAGATTGAATTTTAGTGCGAAAAATTAAGACCGTAAAAAATTATGATCATTCTTTATTGAACAGCCCTTGTACTAATCTCTTTGACTGTTCTTAACAAAACACGAATTACCTAAAATAACTGCTACACACAAAGTAATCCGTATTAATCAAGTTATTTACGCAAACAGGTCCCGAAAAACATTTCCCTTTACGCGTTAGGCAGTTTTCAGGATTGGAGTAGAACTTTACATGGGAGATAGCTACGTTCCGAAATTTATTTTGCAATTTTTCAGATTTCCGTCATTTAAGGGCTCCGTTTTGGGCACCTTTTACTGTATTTGTCTTAATATACTGTCACCCAATTATCGGGAAGCACAACAAACGACAGCTGATTAAGGGAGCAGAGGCCGCGCCACACCCACTCATTTGTCTCCTGTCACTAACTGAAGGGATGATTAGGGGAGGGATTGCGGGCCACTGAGCCGTCTGTTTACCCTCCCCCTAGGTTCTCGAACGTGCGGGTTGTTTCGTCCAATCCGGAAACTTCTAGATTGGCCAGCTGGTCTTATATAAGCGACGCGCCCGACCGGAGTCAGTCAGTTGTTGGTGAGCAGCTGTGAGGAGCGCCCAGTGTGGGGACAGACTGCGTACGTGCGTCGGAGGAATTTACGTAATTGCGAGTGCTAGTGGAACTGTAACGGACGAACTGGTGAATCGTAATTGTGTGCATTACGTTATTCTCTGTAATTGACAAGTGTTTAACTGTAAGTAGGTGGAAATAAAGAACATTTTGAGTGGTGCAATTGGACTTTTCATTTCACGAACCCACAAAGTCACAATACACTTATTTGTAACAATAGGTTATAGAGAAGCGGGTAGGGAATCTTATTTGAGTGTAATACATTACTTTTTATACGGTGAACAACACAAGAAGATAAAGATATAACGTTGGCAGTATTGTAACGGCTTGTGCCACTTTTCTTGTTGCTGTCACAGAGACAAGAAGACCCTAGCAAATAACAAGTGCATTGATATACGGCTGAGCAAAACGCTGTTAAAGGTCACGTCACGAGGTAAAATCTCGCCCTCCGATAAAGGTACAAACTAATTTCAAAACCAAATTTATATTCATATCACAGCCAGCTTCAATATTCTGCCTGTACCTTCTGGCTACAGAAAACACAAGATGCACGAGCAAACTCTGCTTACCAGATCTGCACTGTTGGATTTTACTAAAACTTCTAACTATATACCACTGTACGTAACAATACTTAACCCATTTCTTTCTAGGGTAACATATATAGTAGTAGTGGTAGTAGTAGTTTTATTCATCCGTTAAGTCAATACAATGGCATTGGATACGTCAATACAAATATTTAGAGCAATACAAATAATATAAGTATAAAAATAAAAAATAAGTTGCATCAAGTGTAATTAATAAGATCTAAGCATGAACTCATAAATATATATATATATATATATATATATATATATATATATATATAGTTGCATGGCTCTACAACTACACAGCATTTAAAATGCATCACAAATATATACAATTATATGGCCAGCTACAATGTATCTAGAAATTCACTTATATCATAATATGAATCACTTAATAAAATTTCTTTCAACAATAGCTTGAAACACCTCATGGATTTTATGTTTTTCAGATTGGCCGGTAGTTTATTATACAGAGTGACTGCTGAATATCTAGCTCCTTTGCAATAAAGTGTAGTTCTATGTGTTATTGTTCTTAAGTCTGTTTTACCTCTGGTGTTATGATGATGTATTTGATTATTTGAGGTGAAATTTTCAAGGTTTTGTTTTGTATAACATAGCAAACAGTATATATACAGACTGGGCAGAGTCAAGATTTTCAATTCCTTAAAGAAGTTCCTGCAGGAGTCATATTCTTTTTTCCTGACATTAGGCATCTAACAATCCTTTTTTGTACTTTAAAAAACAAGTGACTGTCTTTACTATCCCCCCAAAACATAATGTCAGACCTCATTAGACTTTCTGCATATGCAAAATATAAGGTTCTCATGTCACTTGCATACAACTCATTTTTTATTACTCTTAATGAGAAGTAGAATTTATTTAACTTTATTACTAGATATTTTATGTGTGCTTCCATACATGTACTTCCCATACATGTGTGCTGATCTATCCATACTCCCAGAAAATTTGCTTCTGTCTTATAAGAAACACATGCAACATACAACTTGATGTCAGGTTTGCCAACATTTTCATTTTGTTTGTGGCGAAATGATATTGCTGAAGATTTGTTTGTATTAATAATCAATTTGTTTTCAGCAAACCAAGTTTCAATTTTACTGGTTATGTGTTTTGCATTTTCATTTCCCTTTATTATAACATTTGTGTCGTCGGCAAACATAGTTACTCGAGTTGGATTTAAATAATTTGGAAAGTCGTTTATGAATATTAAAAAGAGGACGGTTCCTAGTATGGATCCCTGGGGAACTCCATATTTAATTTTTTTCATTTTTGAATAGTGATTACGTACGACATTCCGCTCATCGACATTTGTGATTTCCACCATTTGTTTCCGATTTTTTTAAATATGATTGGAACCAATCCCATACTATTCCCCTTATCCCATAATAGTACAGCTTTTGTAACAGAATTTCATGATGAATCATGTCAAATGCCTTGGTTAGATCTATTAGTAAGCCTGTAGAGTTATTATCATTGTCAATAGCCTCCAATATATGATCTGTAAACTCAAAAATTGCTGATGTTGTGGATTTTCCTTTACAGAGGTGACCAAAATATTAGACTATTTCACCAACAGATGTTAAAATCGACGTTAACAAATGTAACGTAACAATTGTCACAGCACTAAAGCTAATGTTAAATTTCTTGCATTTCACCAACCTGTTTTCTTAAAATGTTAAGAAACCTGTGTTAACGCCAAGACACTTGTAAATATCACAGTTATAGAAGGCTATGGATGATTTTCTGAACGTACTCCGATGCGCTTTTGTTTTCATTTTCATCTGCACAAATGGCGGATGAACAAACTCATAAATATAGCCGTGAGACAAATTTCTCATCGACGGAGAAGGAATTGTTGTCGTGGAAAATAAGAGGACGGATGCAGTGAATGTAAAAGAGAAAGATGTCGCGGGGAAAATATTGGAAACGAATTTAATTCAAATGCATATGTCACTACTACAACCACCATTCAACTTGTCAGTATTACGTAAATTTAAAACGAGGTGAGAAGAACAAGTGCCTTAAACGTTTCAAGACGAGAGGTGAACAATGTATTGTCCACATAATTCAGTGAATTATAACATCGCAAAGTTATTAATACTTGAAGCAAAGACAAGATCGGCATATTCCTTACGATTTTTATTCTAGCTCATTATTACGTAAATTTAAAACGAGGAGAGAAGAAGGACAAGTGACAAGTGCCTTAAACGTTTCAAGACGGGAGGTGAACAATGTATTATCCACATAATTCAGTGAATTATAAAATCGCCAAGTTATTAATACTTGAACCAAAGGCGAGATCGGCATATTCCTTTCGATTTATATTCTAACTCATTATTACGTAAATTTAAAACGAGGAGCGAAGAAAGACAACTGACGAGTGACTTGAACGTTTCAAGACGGGAGGTGGACAGTGTATTATCCACATAATTCAGTGGATTATAAAATCGCAAATTTATTATTACTTGAAGCAAAGACGACATCGGCATATTCCTTTCGATTTATATTCTAACTCATTATTACGTAAATTTAAAACGAGGAGCGAAGAAGTTCAAGTGACGAGTGACTTGAACGTTTCAAGACGGGAGGTGGACAATCTATTATCCACATAATTCAGTGAATTATAAAATTGCAAGGTTATTGATACTTGAAACAAAGGCGAGATCGCCATATTCCTTTCGATGCATGTTCTAACCTCTCTTGTACGTTCTTAGTAACCTTCCGGAGTTTCTTTCAAACGTAATCACTGCTGATCAAACTTGGCTACATCATTTTGATCCTGAGAGCAAACAGCAAAGCTCAGTGTGGAAATCTCCTTCATCACCAACCCCCAAAAAATCAAAAGTGGTTCCTTCTGCCAGGAAAGTTATGGTCATCTCATTCTTTGATATTCATGGAATGGTTTGTCAGCATGTTGTACCTACACACCAATCAGTAACTGGACAATACTACAGGGATGTCCTGAAAACATTGCAAGTCTATATCGGGCACAAAAGACCACATTTCCGTGAAGCAGGCTGGATGCTGTACCACGATAATGCGCGGTCGCATGTTGTTGCTGAATATCTTGCAAAAATCAACGCGAAGTGCATCCCTCACCCTTCCTATAGTCCTGATTTAGCCCCATGTTACTTTTTTCTATTCCCTAACTTAAAGAAACGCCTCCGTGGGAGACATTATCCATCATCAGAAGCAGTGGTGAAGGCTGCGGAGGCGATTTTGAAGGATCTATAAAAATGGTTTCCAGCATGTTTTTGAAGACTGACAGAAACGCTGAGACAAGTGCATCGAATTCAGGGGAGACTATTTTGAGAAGGACCATCAAAATTATGAGGATGGGTAAAGGTATAATACAGAAGAAGCCTGCCCGCCTCCGCAGCGTGGTGGTAGCATGTCTGCCTCACGTTCAAGAGGTTCTGAGTTGGATTCTCGGTCAGATGGGTTACCTGGATAAGCTTTTTAAGGTGTTTTCCCTTATCCTTAAAGACGAATGTCGGGTAACTCTAAGCTCCATGGACCCCGGGCTCATTAGAGCATCATTTCACCCATTACGTTCATCGTCCGATAAGACTTAAAGTTGGAGAGCGTATATTACAAAGAAAAGAAGAAGTCTACTGACAAAATACAGGCAAAATGAAATGTGTAGTGTTTATCGCCCGCTTTTACTACATACGGCACCGCAGGCGGTGGCACTGATGATACATGAGATGAAGATGGAGCACCGGTGTAATGAGATGTCGGGGAAACCGGAGGTCCCGGAGAAAATCTGCCCCAGCGCCATATTGTCCAACACAAATCTCACTTTGCGGTCGCCTGGGATCGAACCCGGACCGCCTTGGTGAGAGCCAAGCTGTCTAACCACTGAGCCACGGCGCGGCCTAAATATAGGCAGGAGTTCTAAAGAAAGGCCAAATAAACTTGCGTGAGCATTTGTTAAATACGTACAATAAATGTAATATTACTGCAGCAGACAGTTAGCTTAGCATTTATACCAACATATACTTACAAAACATCCCACAAATCATCAATCCCCTAGGGACGTACTCAAAACTTATCACAGCAGGATAATAGACTTTTACACTTTACTGAGTTACGAAGACGTATATCACATAAGCGTGTATTTTCTACGTATCAAATCAGAATTGTGAGAGTTACAGTTTATTAATTTGATATTATTACAAAAAATATGATCCATATAATAAAATGCACATCTATGTAATATGCTCTCTGTATCAGATTTAATAATCTTCAGACCTCTAAGTTTTCATGTTTTTATAATTACGCAGTTCTGTGCGGTTTAGGTAAGTGACAAACTACGGTGTCTGGATTACGGTTTAATCTGCTTATGCAAAACGCCTTCGTGAGAAAAGCATATGAAACCAAATGTCTCACATGAATAGCACAGAGAAGATAAAAGTTGGAGAGAAAAAGGGATCGTGAACCTGTTGAGGTTCTTTGAATATTAAACTCCGCATTTAATGCAAAGCTTGAGAAATGAACTGCGTCTGCGCAGATTTGTGATTTTTGCCTTTGTTCGGAAGACAAAGAAGCAACACGATAACAAAAACGAGTTAGGAATTCTACAACCTCTGTTTAGAAGTGTATCTAACTGGTTGAAATTACGTAATTAAGTTCAGGGACCACTAACCCTTTTATAATGTCAGGGTCTGAGAAATATATGTACTGTTGGTAAAAACTGGTACACATTTATAATAGTTTCATTACAGAAACACTAAGAATTTATAGGTTAAGGTTAGTTCATTAATTAAGTTATATCGGACGATGAATTAAATGATGTTCAAATAAGTACAGGGTACATAGAGCTTAGATTTACCAGACATTCATCTTTCAGGATAAGAAAAACCTCCAAAGTTAAGTCATATCGGACGATGAATTAAATGATGTCCAAGTGAGTACAGGATACACAGAGCTTAGAGTTAACAAACATTCATCTTTCAGGATAAGGGAAAACCTCCAACGTTAAGTCATATCGCACGATGAATGAAATGATGTACAAATAAGTACAGGGTACATAGAGCTTAGATTTATTAGACATTCACCTTTCAGGATAAGAGAAAACCCCCAACGTTAAGTCATATCGGGCGATGAATGAAGCGATGGTGAAAATAGTACAGGGTACATAGAGCTTAGAGTTACCAGACACTCACCTTTCAGGATAAGAGAAAATACCCAACGTTAAGTCATAACGGACGATGAATGAAATGATGTTCAAATAAGTACAGGGCACATAGAGCTTAGATTTATTAGACATTCACCTTTCAGGATAAGAGAAAACCTCCAACGTTAAGTCATATCGGACGATGAATGAAATGATGTTCAAATAAGTACAGGGCACATAGAGCTTAGATTTATTAGCCATTCACCTTTCAGGATAAGAGAAAACCTCCAACGTTAAGTCATATCGGACGATGAATGAAGCGATGGTGAAAATAGTACAGGGTATATAGAGCTTAGAGTTACCAGACACTCACCTTTCAGGATAAGAGAAAATACCCATTGTTAAGTCATATCGGGCGATGAATGAAGCGATGGTGAAAATAGTACAGGGTACATAGAGCTTAGAGTTACCAGACACTCACCTTTCAGGATAAGAGAAAATACCCAACGTTAAGTCATAACGGACGATGAATGAAATGATGTTCAAATAAGTACAGGGCACATAGAGCTTAGATTTATTAGACATTCACCTTTCAGGATAAGAGAAAACCTCCAACGTTAAGTCATATCGGACGATGAATGAAATGATGTTCAAATAAGTACAGGGCACATAGAGCTTAGATTTATTAGCCATTCACCTTTCAGGATAAGAGAAAACCTCCAACGTTAAGTCATATCGGACGATGAATGAAGCGATGGTGAAAATAGTACAGGGTATATAGAGCTTAGAGTTACCAGACATTCATCTTTCAGGATAAGAGAAAATACCCAACGTTAAGTCATAACGGACGATGAATGAAATGATGTTCAAATAAGTACAGCGTACATAGAGCTTAGAGTTACCAGACATTCATCTTTCAGGATAAGAGAAAATACCCAACGTTAAGTCATAACGGACGATGAATGAAATGATGTTCAAATAAGTACAGCGTACATAGAGCTTAGAGTTACTAGACATTCATCTTTCAGGATAAGAGAAAATACCCAACGTTAAGTCATAACGGATGATGAATGAAATGATGTTCAAATAAGTACAGGATACATAGAGCTTAGAGTTACCAGACATTCATCTTTCAGGATAAGAGAAAATACCCAACGTTAAGTCATAACGGACGATGAATGAAATGGTGTTCAAATAAGTACAGCGTACATAGAGCTTAGAGTTACCAGACATTCATCTTTCAGGATAAGAGAAAACCTCCAACGTTAAGTCATATCGGGCGATGAATGAAGCGATGGTGAAAATACTACAGGGTACATAGAGCTTAGAGTTACCAGACACTCACCTTTCAGGATAAGAGAAAATACCCAACGTTAAGTCATAACGGACGATGAATGAAATGATGTTCAAATAAGTACAGCGTACATAGAGCTTAGAGTTACCAGACATTCATCTTTCAGGATAAGAGAAAATACCCAACGTTAAGTCATTACGGACGATGAATGAAATGATGTTCAAATAAGTACAGGGTACATAGAGCTTAGAGTTACCAGACATTCACCTTTCAGGATAAGAGAAAATACCCAACGTTAAGTCATAACGGACGATGAATGAAATGATGTTCAAATAAGTACAGCGTACATATAGCTTAGAGTTACCAGACATTCATCTTTCAGGATAAGAGAAAATACCCAACGTTAAGTCATAACGGACGATGAATGAAATGATGTTCAAATAAGTACAGCGTACATAGAGCTTAGAGTTACCAGACATTCACCTTTCAGGATAAGAGAAAATACCCAACGTTAAGTCATAACGGACGATGAATGAAATGATGTTCAAATAAGTACAGCGTACATAGAGCTTAGAGTTACCAGACATTCATCTTTCAGGATAAGAGAAAATACCCAACGTTAAGTCATAACGGACGATGAATGAAATGATGTTCAAATAAGTACAGGGTACATAGAGCTTAGAGTTACCAGACACTCACCTTTCAGGATAAGAGAAAATACCCAACGTTAAGTCATAACGCACGATGAATGAAATGATGTTCAAATAAGTACAGGGTACATAGAGCTTAGATTTATTAGACATTCATCTTTCAGGATAAGAGAAAACCTCCAACGTTAAGTCAATCGGACGATGAATGAAGCGATGGTGAAAATAGTACAGGGTATATAGAGCTTAGAGTTACCAGACACTCACCTTTCAGGATAAGAGAAAATACCCAACGTTAAGTCATAACGGACGATGAATGAAATGATGTTCAAATAAGTACAGGGCACATAGAGCTTAGATTTATTAGACATTGACCTTTCAGGATAAGAGAAAACCTCCAACGTTAAGTCATATCGGACGATGAATGAAGCGATGGTGAAAATAGTACAGGGTATATAGAGCTTAGAGTTACCAGACATTCATATTTTAGGATAAGAGAAAATACCCAACGTTAAGTCATAACGGACGATAAATGAAATGATGTTCAAATAAGTACAGGGCACATAGAGCTTAGAGTTACTAGACATTCATCATTCAGGATAGGAGAAAACCTCCAACGTTAAGCCACATCGGACGATGAATGATATGATGTTCAAATAAGTACAGGGTACATAGAGCTTAGAGTTACTAGACATTCATCATTCAGGATAGGAGAAAACCTCCAACGTTAAGCCACATCGGACGATGAATGATATGATGTTCAAATAAGTACAGGGTACATAGAGCTTAGAGTTACCAGACATTCATCTTTCAGGATAGGAGAAAACCTCCAGCGTTAAGTCATATCGGACGATGAATGAAATGATGTACACAGAGAAAACCTCCAACGTTAAGTCATATCGGGCGATGAATGAAGCGATGGTGAAAATACTACAGGGTACATAGAGCTTAGAGTTACCAGACACTCACCTTTCAGGATAAGAGAAAATACCCAGCGTTAAGTCATAACGGACGATGAATGAAATGATGTTCAAATAAGTACAGCGTACATAGAGCTTAGAGTTACCAGACATTCATCTTTCAGGATAAGAGAAAATACCCAACGTTAAGTCATTACGGACGATGAATGAAATGATGTTCAAATAAGTACAGGGTACATAGAGCTTAGAGTTACCAGACATTCACCTTTCAGGATAAGAGAAAATACCCAACGTTAAGTCATAACGGACGATGAATGAAATGATGTTCAAATAAGTACAGCGTACATAGAGCTTAGAGTTACCAGACATTCATCTTTCAGGATAAGAGAAAATACCCAACGTTAAGTCATAACGGACGATGAATGAAATGATGTTCAAATAAGTACAGCGTACATAGAGCTTAGAGTTACCAGACATTCACCTTTCAGGATAAGAGAAAATACCCAACGTTAAGTCATAACGGACGATGAATGAAATGATGTTCAAATAAGTACAGCGTACATAGAGCTTAGAGTTACCAGACATTCATCTTTCAGGATAAGAGAAAATACCCAACGTTAAGTCATAACGGACGATGAATGAAATGATGTTCAAATAAGTACAGGGTACATAGAGCTTAGAGTTACCAGACACTCACCTTTCAGGATAAGAGAAAATACCCAACGTTAAGTCATAACGCACGATGAATGAAATGATGTTCAAATAAGTACAGGGTACATAGAGCTTAGATTTATTAGACATTCATCTTTCAGGATAAGAGAAAACCTCCAACGTTAAGTCATATCGGACGATGAATGAAGCGATGGTGAAAATAGTACAGGGTATATAGAGCTTAGAGTTACCAGACACTCACCTTTCAGGATAAGAGAAAATACCCAACGTTAAGTCATAACGGACGATGAATGAAATGATGTTCAAATAAGTACAGGGCACATAGAGCTTAGATTTATTAGACATTCATCTTTCAGGATAAGAGAAAACCTCCAACGTTAAGTCATATCGGACGATGAATGAAGCGATGGTGAAAATAGTACAGGGTATATAGAGCTTAGAGTTACCAGACATTCATATTTTAGGATAAGAGAAAATACCCAACGTTAAGTCATAACGGACGATAAATGAAATGATGTTCAAATAAGTACAGGGTACATAGAGTTTAGAGCTACCAGACATTCATCATTCAGGATAGGAGAAAACCTCCAACGTTAAGCCACATCGGACGATGAATGATATGATGTTCAAATAAGTACAGGGTACATAGAGCTTAGAGTTACCAGACATTCATCTTTCAGGATAGGAGAAAACCTCCAGCGTTAAGTCATATCGGACGATGAATGAAATGATGTTCAAATAAGTACAGGGTACATAGAGCTTATAGTTACCAGACATTCATCTTTCAGGATAAGAGAAAACCTCCAACGTTAAGTCATATCGGACGATGAATAAAATGATGTTCAAATGAGTACAGGGTACATAGAGCTTAGAGTTACCAGGCATTCATCTTTCAGGATGAGGGCGAAGCTCTGGAATACTTTATGGAGGAGAGTCACTCTGTCCGATATTCGAACTCGAGGGCTCTTGAACGTGAGGCAGGTACACCCCACTAAGTACACAAGCGAGGCTGGTTTATCTTTCTAGAACAAAGCCATATTACATAATGAAAGCAATTTTGATATAACATCTAATTTTTTGATAAGCTTGACCTAATTATGGAGTTGGATAAGAGTAAGCGTGCAACTTGCGAAATGTTTAACCGGAAGTGCTGCATTTCTCGTTTTAGGTTTTCTTCAAATTGAAAATTACTTGCAGGGAAGAGGAATCTAGCTTAAGAACGGCAATGTGTCTGACGAACGCATTTGTGTAGCGGAAGGAACAAACTACACGTTCTCTGCTCGCGCTCGCAATTACAGAAGAGCGCACCAATTTGTTAAATGAATTTATATCTGACCTCGCAGCACAGTCCGTGCGGGAAGGAATACCTACAAAAATCTCATGTGCTACTTGATTTTCTCTACGTGACAACTGTTTGTTTTGGTTATCTTTGTATGACAAGCGAAACAAAAGAGAGGAATAAGACTTTCTGTTTGACAACATAAATGCTTTTCTTTATACATTTTAGAAATGTTTTCGAGCTTTTAAAATTTCACAAATACATATTACAGTATTCAACAGCCACTTTGTATTTGGGATTGTGATATTTATGTGTTTCAAATGGAAAGATGTTTGTCCTTCAGCGCTACTAGGTAAGTAACCAATCAAAGTCCTGTGGTGTCGTATTACATTTCCTCTAAGTTTTGTCTGACGAGCTCCAGAGTAATCAATCTCTAATAAATACTATTCACGCTAATATAAAAATTAATATTTTGCAAAAACTGATTCGTGAGGTAGCAGACAGTAACCTATTTAACATAACCGTAAAAACCCATATTTTTATCTCAAATAGCTTTTATAATACAAATAAATAAATTAGACACTATTATATTATAACAGTACATTATGACGTATGCACTGTAATGAATATCATTATTGGTTGTCATGTATTTGTGAACATATATTTGAAATTACTCAAAACTGAAACGTAAACATTTGACATGACGTGATAAAAGAAATATGTACTTTGAAGGTGTTTGTTGAATTCGATGAGAGGAAACAAAACACTACTTGCTAGTCTGACAGAACGTGTCTGGTCATATTATATCTTTGTTTATGAATGGTTCGTAATCTCTATTTACTCTAGAGAGTTTAAAGCCGCATTATTGAGTTACTCTTCCATGAAAAAGTGTATCAGCTGTATCAGTTAGACGCGATCCACCTTCGCCCCTTACTATTGCTAGAACAATCCAATAGACTTATTGTAGGCTCAAATTATGTTGCAAATAGAAACAATATTTTTAAACTAACTGACTTAGAACGACTTATTCGCGAAGAAATTGACAAGGAACACAACAAGACTGGGAAAATTACGTGAGATAAACTACAAGAAGAAGACTTTTGTAAAGAAATAGCACGTAACGAGATTTTGGAGTACTCAGACGATGAAGATAATGACAATGACGAATTATCTCTTTACGTAAGTAACATTCACAGCTATACGGATGTACCACTGGTATTTTCGTTGGATTAGAAAAATAAGTAATTAATAAACTGTAACTAACGTTTAAACTAAATACTTAAAACATTTACGTAATATACGGATATTCATGCTGTAATTGTGATTTCAACAAATGTATTATTATAAAACTGGAAAATTCAGTTTGCGTCCCCTTATGAGTAGCGTCAAAAAACACTGGCAAGGTACAGAGAGAGAGAGAGAGAGAGAGAGAGAGAGAGAGAGGGAGAAGAGGAGAGAGAGAGGAAGAGGAGAGAGGAGGAGAGAGAGGAGAGAGGAGAGAGGGAGAGAGGAGAGAAGGAGAGAGAGAGAGGGAGGAGAGGAGAGAGAGAGAGAGAGAGAGAGAGAGGAGAGAGAGAGGAGAGAGAGAGAGAGAGGAGAGAGAGAGAGAGAGAGAGAGAGAGAGAGAGAGAGGAGAGAGAGAGAGAGAGAGAGAGAGAGATGAGAGAGAGAGAGAGAGAGAGAGAGAGAGAGAGAGAGGAGAGAGAGAGAGAGAGAGAGAGAGAGAGAGAGAGAGAGAGAGAGAGAGAGAGAGAGAGAGAGAGAGAGAGAGAGAGAGAGAGAGAGGGGGGGGGATATAAGAAGAGTGGGGTAACGAGGTGGCAACGTTGAATGCTCTAACGCATCTGATTGGCTATAGGCGAGAACTCTTCCCATTTGAAATACATCATAGCATGTATTTTGGTGTATGCGAGGGGATGTCGAAAAGTTTTAATAACCACCCGGTAGTTTTTATGTTAGAGTGATGAAAATTTTTTAGTGCCATCATTGATCCCTTAGGACATAATGTCCGTAGTTTCAGTGATTTCAGTCCTTTTGTGTTTTACAGTGAGTGCCAGAAGTGACTGAGGGGTAAGACGGAAAAAAGTGAGGCTCGTAGTGTGATCAGGTTCCTGCATTTGAAGGGCAAAACTGCCGGGGAAATTCATGGTAAGATCACTGTTTATGGAAATGATTGCCCATCGTATGACACTATTGTGAGGTGGAAAAGGAATTTTCAAACCTGTCACATGTCCCTGACAGATGAGCCAAGAGCTGGTAGACCGTCAGCTGTCACAGTGAAGAAAGTGGAGTGTTTAATACTGGAAGACAAACGAGCAAACATCCAAATGATCATGAATGAGACACATCTTAGTTATGGTAGTGTGTGGACGAACTGTACATGTCTAAGGTGTCTGTACGGTGGGTGCTACGTTTGCTAACCTCTTTCCGAAAGCAAACACGGCTTTCAAGACAGACGCTGATGCTGTTGGAACAGCATGACGATTATTATTTTGATCGTCTGGTAACTATGGATGAATCCTGAATCTAGCAAAAACTATGAGCATGGAATGGAAACATGCCGATTCCCCTCCAAAAAGGCAAAGGTGCTAAAGTCAGCTGGGAAGGTCATGCTTTCTGTTTTCTGGGACTGTCGTGGAGTTATTCTTATAGATTATCTTGCTAAAAGTGAAACCATCACTGGCAGATATTACTGCAATCTTCTGGACAAGTTACGAGCAGCTCTGATTAACAAACGACGCGGTATGCTCTCCAAAGTTGTTCGTCTTCTGTCTGACAATGTACCAGCTCATTCATCTCAAGTTGCAGTTGAGAAAACAAGTGAATGTAGCTTTGAGACCTTACACAACACCAACTCCAATACTCAGACCATAATACAGATTCCAAGATGGCGCCCGTCGAAGCCCAGCGACTCTGGTTACGCAGAATAGGAAACTATACACAATGGACATAATATAATCCATATTACGGAGCAGCGAGGTAACTCCTAAGCATTTATCACTTTATACTTTCAACTAAAACGTGTAATAACATGAATAAAGAGCATCATGACAAATCCTAAGAGCTTATCACATTATATAGTAGCATGACATGCATTTTCCACCTTATACTTCCAATCAAAATTTAATTTATAAGGCATGACAACTCATAAGCATTAAACACAGCAAACTTTATCTTATTGGACTCAATAATCCTATCGTCTGTAGCAAGTGCTAAAGTTTCTTTTATATTGTTTACATAGTAACCTTTTCTGGTAAGGACATAGATACTGCTTATACTATAATATTTAAGAGAACTCACCAGATTGTCCAGTTTACTCCAATTGTCACTTTTGAAGGTGTCAGTTCCCTCACACTGCAAGGTCCATTTAAAATTTTCCACTGGTAGGCTCATAATATTGCTTCTAGGTTATGAAATACTTTGAAACTCATTAAGTGAAGGAACATCAGTGAAGCTGGGATCTTGAATGTTATTGAAAAGAACGTAACTAATCGTCTTTAATAATGACTATCAATGGGTTAAAATCTCCTCACCACTTCGGTTCAAAACTGTCAATAACATCCTGTGCACACCAAATATTAAACTTATCTTTACTCTCTGAAAAATGTGCTGGATGCATTCTTCAGGATTTCGTATTTTCTGGTTGAGCTTTAATGTGTGATGGGATGGCTGATTCTTAAAAATCGTGGGGTATGCATCATCTATTAATTTTGGTACTTTTCGAAGGGCACGAATTGGTTCACCATCATTTACTGAAAAGATGTCTTCCTTAACCTCAAAGCACTGTTCAAAATGAATAAAAACTACAGTTTTGTCATTTACTTTAAAATCTTTACGATGTATGATCCTGGTCCACTTATCCCATTACGATTTTACCTTCGGAAATTTAAATGTCGTGTGAGGTACACTACCATGATTAGATTGCAGCTGGGAACACAAAGATGCATTTCGACAATACTTCACAGTATATATTTAGGTAAACGTTATCACTTTATGTTAAATAATTAACTATAAACTAACTCGTTAGTCACTAATTGCCACTGTAATATGAATTACATTAATTCTTCAAACACACAATCAAAGTAAACAAACACACACTTTACTCTGTAGATATAACCACAACATAACAAGCTGGGCCACGAGTGCCGCCATTTTTCCTACAATCGATTCTCGTATTATGGTCTGAGTATTGGAGTTGGTGTTGCCTTACAGCATCCGTGCCCGCCTCGATAGTGTTATGAACGTTATCAAAACAATGCTCTGCCAGCCCAGACTTCTCAGCTTGTTCGTCGGTAAACGACCATCTTGGCAAAAAGCAACAGTTAGTGGGAGTGAAGAATTAAGGAGGCTATGGCCATTTTCTCCGAAAGAAGCACGCTTAACCGTGATGCTGCAACTCAGTTGAGCTCCTCTTGGAAACCTGCCTTAAAATGGAATATCGTCGAATTAAGAAGTACAGATCTATAGAGCTTGATCATCAAGTTAAGTAGTTACGTTTCTTTGAACCATTTAATTTTCTTTACTCACGTCATCTCCTGACCTGGCATTTAATATACTGAAACAGTCTTTTGTTTAGCGATGCGAGTATCGATAGTGTTTTGTCTTTGTTTATATTTGTGTTATATCCAGTGATTAATTTGTGGTTATAGCATTTATTAAAATATCTTAATGATGGCAGAGATGTACAATCGTCTTTTCACTTGACTTGCTTCCCAAGAAGAAACTCCGCATATTACCTTGTAATTTTGAAGTAATTTTCATTATAATATTATATTACCATAATTTAATCATCACACAGCAGCAATGGTGTCGTTGAAGGTGAACCCTACTCCGAGGAGTAGGGACCTTCGACCTGTAGCCATTCCGGGACTGTGTCCCTAACTGGCATACAGATAATTTTAGAAACAGACGGTGGTTAGATATTGGGTTTTATGTCTAAGAAGTTGTTTTGAAGTTAGGTATAGGTATAGAATTTTGAGATATTTAGAATTTGGATTGCAGTTGCAATGAAGAGAAGATTTTTAGGTGCCTAAGACAGCTCTGGGATGATGATAAGAGCTTCCAGGGTCAATATCACATTCCCCGAGGCCACGGACTAAGTGATTAAAACTGTCAGGAAGACTGGCGTAGAATTTTCGGGAAAGGTCTAAGATGTATTCAGACAATTTTGGAAAGGATAGATCAGAATGAATGTTTTCATTTGGTATGTACCAATCTGCACCTGTAGCTGTACGCAGTATCTGTTTTGTAGAACCTGAAGTTTATTGAGGTGGGCTTTGGCAGCTACGCCCCATATTTGGTAGGCATATGTTAAGGGTATGTATGACTCAAATTTTCAAATTCTGAACTAATAATGCTAGCTTTTTCAAATTTACACCATAGATGTAGTATAATGTAAACATGTTACAACCTAAACTTAAACCATTTTTCTCCAGTAGTTTGGAAATTATGATAAATTTTGTATGTTTTTTGTTACGTCACTAAAAAAGTCCCTTGCGACAAAATATTTCGAATTTTGGTCTAATATTTTAACCCTGTGTTCATAATGCACATAATTTTTGAAATTGCTCTGGGTTTTTCTGTGTCACCTTTAGTTTAGGTCATAAAAATTTTTTAATTTACAAATATTCTTTTTTTGTCTAAAAAACCGTAAGTTTTGTGTTTGAAAATTACAAATATATGCTTATATACATTTCACAATAAAACCTAGGGCAATTTCCATTCCTAATGATATTATGAACCTGTGTAGGAAATTTCATGAATGTAGTACAAAAACTGCATCGCAAGGAGCATTTTACAGGAAGAAAAATGCTGAAAATATGAACATTGAGAAAACAGTGATTAAAGATTTGATTGCATAACGCACATTAAAATCCACCAGGCTGATAGGTTGGACCCTCAGATTTCTTTTTCCTCTCCTCTGTTGCTGCTTTTTCCACCTTTTTCTTCTTTAGATGTTGCTTTTCTTCTACACAACTTCGCTTCTTTCTTTGCAGGATACGAGTCTGATCTCGCTGCACTGAAATTTTCCTTGCTGAGTCTACTACACTTTCACCTCTGATATTTTGCTGCAGCTCCAATGACTTAAGACTACCCATGTTAAACTCACTGATGCTTTTAATAACAGCAAGATCCAATTTTTGTTTTGATATGAAAACTTCCTTTGGGCACTTATTCCATATGACATGATGCAAAGATTCATTGGCATTCTGTGTGTTTCCTGTTTTGCACCTCTCTAGTAATGTTGTAGAAGCCAGCCTCTGATATATTGGCAACATTTTAGGAATTATTTTGTCTAAAAGTCTTATTTTTCTTTTCTTGAATTGAAAATTTAAGAACGGAAAACAGACAAAGAATGTGGATGTAGGCAAAAGAGGGCGTGACTCTGACAGAGTTTAAAGGCCACCGACATTTAAATAAGCATTTAAAAATGGCGTTCGGAGGCAAATTATGCATTTTTCCCATTCGGGAATGTCTATATTATTTTATAGAATTAAAATAAAAAATGTCGTTATTTTCACGATTTTCATGAAATTTCAGTCATACATATCATTAAGGCAGGTCTTAATATCTGCTTGTAGATGGGCAGTTTGTTCCTAAGTGCTAACGGAGACTTCCTGTTATATAGGGGATAGAGCATGGACATTCGTCTGGAGACTTTGTTGGCGACCGATGTGATGTGGGCTCTCCAAGTGAGCCGCATGTCTAGTTGTACCCCTAGATATTGGGCTTCTGAACTCCAGTGCACTGGTGCTCCTGCCAGACGCAGAACTGGGACATCTTGAAGCTGGCGACGACTGAAGGTTACAGCCTGTGATTTGTTGGCATTTATCTGTAGCCTCCAAGTGAGGAACCAGACAGTCAACATGTCAGCATATCGTTGAACACGAAGTACTGCTGTCAGGTGTTTGGTGGATGCCGTGAAGATGGCAGTGTCGTCCGCAAATAAATATAGGTTGCAGCCGTTTATGGTAGGTATAGTATTGATGTAGGTTAGGAATAGCAGGGGGCCAAGGACGCTGCCCTGTGGAACCCCTGCATAAATTTAATCATAAATATAATCATTTTAACTATAATTAGGAATTCACTGAGCTTCTAATTTTGTAGGAACTCACATTCCCCGAAACAGAAATTTGGAGCATGTACTTAAGTTTATTTTACAAGCATATGTTTATAGATTATTCTGACAGTGAGTTTTATTTTTAGCAAATGTGTAAATGTATATGTGTATAATAGGGTTGAGTATTCGAAAAAGGAACAAGAATGTAAATTGTGTGGTGACACCTGTCCGCCACACGAGTAACTAACTACGTTGCAGTAATTCACGCGGGTACTGAAGCGTTAACAAACAAAATATTTATTTAACACAAACTTGAGCGAAAGACAAGGAACCAGAAGTAAACTTTGGCAACATGGAGTCAGTTTAGAAGCTAGAAAGTTTGCCTGCACTTAATGAGGGCATTGCAGCGCAGCAGAAAATTACAGGTATAATTTATGTTCGGGCGGTGGGAAGGTTGGCACGCGTGTTACTTATTTGCACATGGCTCTCACATAAATTACACCGCCAATACACGTCGCTTTGCTGATTTGATTCTCTCGTTTGTTTTGAGTGTGGCCTGGTCGCACATATGCAGTTAATAGCTTCACACACATATTTCATTTGCTGTGTCATTTGAGGCACTCTTTGGTACTACAGCAAAATGAAGTTCTAACCAACCTTTAGATTTATTTGGTGGTAAAGTCATTATTACTTCAGCCAGCTCAAAGTGAAACTTCGGAGTTCAAACTCTTGACTATATTTACTCCTTTCTTCCTCTAAATTTGTATTATTTATTTACCAAGAATCCTGATTTCCGGTGGAATTATTATACTTTCTGCTTGTGTATGTATATTGTGACTTTGTTGGTTCGTGAAATTAAAAGTCTAATTGCACAAACTCAAAATGTTCTTTATTTCCACCGAATTACAGTTGGACCACTTGCCGATTACACAGAATTACGTAGCGCACACAATTACAATTCACCAGTTCGTCCGTCACAGGTCCACTCCGCACTCACAATTACGTACAACTCCTCTGATACACGTACACCCAGTCCGTTCGCTAGCACGGCGCTCTTCACGGCTGCTCGCCAAGAACTGAACTGACTCATCCACTGCAGCCCTATATAGAAGATCGCTGTTTCTGGAAGCTTCCGGCTCGGAACGTTATCCCGATGGTTCCAGACGTCAGGGGGAGGGGGAAGAGACGGCTAGTGATGCTTTTCCAACTATCCCCTCAGTTAGCGCTACACAAATAAATGGGTAGGCGTGGGCTGAATGCTTCATGTCTGGCCCGTACCTACCTGCTGCTGGTTCTCTCGGGAATTCCGGTGTTCGGGTGACAATATATTTCTGAATCGTATGTTATATCGCCAAGAGCCAAGGGCAGATGCAGGTCGCCCGGGTTCTCCCGGGAGGAGGGTTACACGCCACGGTACCTATCCGCTGTGTGGATTTACCCGTGCGGTATAAAAGATATAGTAATTTACGCGAGCTTACGTGTCGTTGCGTAAGACGGCGCAGTTGGCCTCTATGATGCTTCTGGTGTAGGGGTGTACCTCCGAAGGGGGACAGTAGCCGTTCCGCCTCACTTTGGGCGATCGCTAGCGATCCGTCAAGCAGGGGGGGGCAATAGGGTTAGGACAGTTGAGTCCAGAGGTTCTACTCCCATCAGTCCTGGACACGTAGGACCATGACCCGGACCTCTTAAAACCAGGGAGTATCGGAGCTGTCCCAAAGGGAGCCCGGCGTCCTCCGTGGGGCTTTCCATAGGCAAGACCTGGGTTACTAACAAGGTCCTCCCCCATCTGGTCCAAGGACACAAGACGGGATGGAAGTGGATACGCCACTTACGCGCGCCAACACCAAAGGTGAAGACTACCGATATGACCTCGGTGAGGCCGCCTGGCGATCTAGCACACCTTCTACTAGCTCTACAGGCTAGTACCTGGCTTCCCTCAACCCCGTCCAGAGACGTACCTGATTACCCACGGGTATCGAGAACCACTGCCTCATCGAGACCAACCCAATCCGAACAACTCCCCTACGGGAGGGGCTCGAATGTTCGGCCCGAGATTCCTCTAGTAATGTCAAAGGTACCACGAGTGCTGAGGCTCCACAGCGCCCGCACCACGGCAGCTGATGGTGACGGATGCCCTCCCTTACGGGAAGTAGGGAGAGGACAAATGGAATTTTGGTATTTAGGTTTAGGTTTTATCCAGGTCGTGCGCGCGCTCTCGGGCGCAACTGCAGGTGTTGACCTTCCAGCCGCAGCCAAGGTGCGGCATGACCTGGTAGTGATTGGGGATGAAAGGTGGAGAGGTAGAATTTACCTCCCAAGGACATCCTGTGGGAGGCGGTAGTTCCTCCGTCTCCTAGGGAGACGTACATATGACATCTTACCTAACATCGAGGAACGCCTCAAAATGAAATATCTAGCGCCCTCCAGAGGATTCCTACACTATCTGACAGGCCATGGCCCATACTCAAGTTACCTCCACAGATTTAGTTTGAAAGACTCGGATAACTGCCGATGCGGTCAGATTGAAACTCCCGAGCATGCCGTATGGGAATGTCCTCTCACAATACAACAAAGGACGACAGCAATGTCATATGTACAGGACCTCAGAATATACGACATTATCAGGAACAGACGACTATGGATTTGGGCCGATAAAGCCGCAAACACCTTCTCCATAAAGGCGAGAGAGGAAGAAGACAACATTGAACTCTCCCAACTAACCAACGGAATTGACGTTAGTTTATAAGTTATTAGGCCAAGTAATTCTTTGTAATAATTCTATAAGTAATTCTATAGGTAAATTAGGCTAAGCAATTCTTTGTAAAATAAATAGTTATGTTATGTATAATAGTTATGTAAGTCCTCCTAGGACACCTAAAATACATGTCAAACACCAAAGGTATGAAACAGTAATAAAGAGTGGAACAAAGTCTGGTTTATAAAACAGGTACCAGACTCCCAAAATAAAGGAGGCCGTGTTCTTGGTGAAGAGCAAGATCTCGGCTTTTTTTTTTTTTTTTTTTTTTTTTTTTTTTTTTTTTTTTTTTTTTTTTTTTTTTTAAAGTCTCCTAGGGAGACGGTGGTCATATTGATCCAGTGTGTTCACCAGCTGGTTAGGGTGAGGAGTAATCTTGTCATACAACGTGCGCGTTCGTTCACTCACGACGTGCTCAACGTAGGGTATGCCGGACTGGGTGTGCAGGAAGTGTGATGGGAACCTGTTGTCGGTACCGTAGATCATTCTTAAGGCGGAGGGTGGTATGAGCCACCGAGCCCCAGACCTCACATCCGTACAGAATCAGAGGCGGAACGATCGCACGATACGCCCGCAGTTTGAGTTGGATGGGCATTGTAGTGTTATATCGCTCGCAAAAGTTAAATACATAAGAACGCTAGCCAATGGTCAAGCGTAGCGCTGTTGTCAAGCGTAACCTGCAGAGGTTTGGCACATAAGAGCAGTTTTACTCGCCATCAAAAGTTTTGTCTATTCTTCCCGTAATTAAACAACATATTAAGTATTCCTAAAACATTAAGGGTTTACCGTGACACACGTCACAGCAGTGGAACAGCAAGTACGGTTTACAATCCAGTAACTCGCTTTCCGACTTCATGGCTATTTCCCGGAGATTGAAACACAGCTACGCTCACTTTTTCTAAGGATGAAGCTGCTTCACTACAAATTCGTGACACTGTGTGTACACTACCTACACAACAAGCTTACAGAGTTAATTGATGGGGTTTTGAAAAATCTACTGTTCTCCTATATCCTGGGTTGAAGAGCTTTTTAAAAACTTTTTCATATTAAATATTAATACTCTGCACTGAGAATGAATCAATTCACGTTTGTTGATCGAAAAATCACTTGTCCCAGCTTCGAAGGACATGTTCACGCACTCAGATCACAGACATGTGTATAATAATAATAATAATAATAATAATAATAATAATAATAATAATAATAATAATAATAATAATAATAATAATAATAATAATAATAATAATAATAATAATAATAATAATAATAATAATAATAATAATAATAATAATAATAATAATTTAATATAATATTTACAAGCTCGAGTTCTACGCACGACTTAACGATGCCACTCACTTTAACAATACAACACCTATATTCTGAAAACGAACTGAAAATTAACTCTGTGACTTTTTTTTTTGTTTCATTTATACCTCGCCTTTAACTACTATGGTTATACCGGCGGCCGTTCTCCTTTGGAACATATCGAAGGTGTTAAATCGTTATCTTTGGTTTTTTAATCATTACATCACGCACACATTCACACTCTCATTCATACTTCCAGACTCTGGGGAAGATGGGGAATTATCTTGGTCGGAGAAAAATCCCCACCCCCACCGCCGGGAATCGAACCCGGGACCCCTAGCACGGTACGCAGGTGCTCTACCGACTGAGCTACGGGGCCAGCCACTTCTGTTTTAATAGTAGGTGCATTATTTATTTATGCTTGAGATAAATGATATGAGTAAAGAGTGTTGTTCTTTTTCAGGATTATCTGTGTTGAAAGGATGGTTGTTGGGTGTACCCAAAAAAATATGAAGATAAAACGTACATCGCTCGTGTTTTAAGCATCGTAGAGACAGGATTTTTGTATGGTCATGATCAGAAAGTAAAATTCTTTCTTGTTTTGGCATCTTTGACTTTCAAACATTTATCGGTAACATTTAGCCATAACATGTGAAAGGTAAAACGTACATCGCTCGTGTTTTAAGTATCGTAGAGACAGGATTTTTGTATGGTCATGATCAGAAAGTAAAATTCTTTCTTGTTTTGGCATCTTTGACTTTCAAACATTTATCGGTAACATTTAGCCATAACATGAGAAAGGTAAAACGTACATCGCTCGTGTTTTAAGTATCGTAGAGACAGGATTTTTGTATAGTCATGATCAGAAAGTAAAATCCTTTCTTATTATATGATTGGAATCTGTAATTTTCAAATATTTATCCGTAACATTTAATCATAACATGTGAAAGGTAAAACGTGCATCGATCGTGTTCTAAGTATCGTAGAGACAGGATTTTTATACGGTCATGATCAGAAAGTAAAATTATTTCTTGTTATAAGATTGGCATCTGTAATTTTCAAATATTTATCCGTTATATTTAACCATGATATGTGAAAGGTAAAACGTGCATCGTTCGTGTTCTAAGTATCGTAGAGACAGGATTTTTGTACGGTCATGAACAGAAAATAAAATTATTTCTTGTTATAAGATTGGCATCTGTAATTTTCAAATATTTATCCGTAACATTTAACCATAACCATGTGAAGATAAAACGTACATCTCTGGTGTTCTAAGTATCGTAGAGACAGGATTTTTGTACGGTCATGATCAGAAAATAAAATTATTTCTTGTTATAAGATTGGCATCTGTAATTTTCAAATATATATCCGTAACATTTAACCCTAAACATGTGAAAGATAAAACGTGAATCGCTCGTGTTCTAACTATCGCAGAGACAGGATTTTTGTACGCTGATGATCAGAAAATAAAATTCTTTCTTATTTTGGCATCTGTAATATTCAAATATTTATCCGTAACATTTAACCCTAAACATGTGAAAGATAAAACGTGCATCGCTCGTGTTCTAAGTATCGTAGAGACAGGATTTTTGTACGGTCATGATCAGAAAATAAAATTATTTCTTGTTATATGATTGGCATCTGTAATATTCAAATATTTATCCGTAACATTTAGCCATAACATGTGAAGATAAGACGTGCATCGCTCGTGTTCTAAGTATCGTAGAGACAGGATTTTTATACGGTCATGATCAGAAAATAAAATTCTTTCCTATTTTGGCATCTGTAATATTCAAATATTTATTCGTAATATTTAACAATAACAGGTGCAGATAAAACGTGCATCGCTCGTGTTCTAAGTATCGTAGAGACAGGAGTTTTGTACAGTCATGATTAGAAAGTAAAATCTTATTGTAAGATTGGAATCTGTTATATTCAAATATTTATCCGTAACATTTAACCATAACATGTGAAGATAAAACGTGAATCACTCGTGTTCCAAGTATTTATTTTTTATCTTTTTATTTTTTATTAGTTTTTTAATTTTAATAGGGGCGGCCGCACACCCGCCGCCGCCGGTGACGATCATCCGCAGAGGCTACATCGTCTCCCCATGCACATGCTGTTAATAAACTAAGATGCAGCTAGGAAAGGGTGCTTGACTGTTAAAAACGCACAAAAGGCATGCTAAGGGGATTTGTGTGTTAGTTTCGGGTTCCCCTAAAGCACCCCGGTTAGTATAGGTTAATTCTACTATTGCTAGCATATCTGTTGGATTTAGGGGCGCCAGCCATGACAGAGCCCTGACTGACGCCCGGGGTTAGTACGTGCAACATGCATAGGGAATTAATGAACAGGGATGCAGATTGGAGCTACGACTTAACACTAGATGAGATGAAGGTGATATGATGTCAAAACGAAATGGTAATGTGGCGTGGGTTTTACCTTTGTTAGCCGCTCAGTGTTGTGTTGTCCAGTTGGCTTGTAGGTGTCCTGTATGGTCGAATGTATCTGAAACTATACAATATGTGGAAACGTAGAGTCAGACTGAAAAATTCAATGCCATAGCCGGGATTTGAACCACGGATATTCTGGAGAAGTTGGAGAGTTTAATGTCATATCGGCACGTTGGCCATAGCAGCACAATGGTAGTGCGGCTGGACGGAAACCAGAAGATCCGTGGTTCAAATCCCGGCTATGGCATTGAATTTTTCAGTCTGACTCTACGTTTCCACAATTTAGCCTACACACGGCCAGTGTGAAAGAATAATTAATTTCCATTAATTAACCTAATAGTGGTTAACTATAAAGCCCGGGCCTTTAAGTACTTACATGTAGTAAGTCGCCATTAAGATAGTTGTCTCATGTGTTTATGAGAACTCCTAAGTGGTTTACCGGGAAAATACGAGTCAGTTGGAGAATTTAATGTCATATTGGCCCGTTGGCCATAGTAGCACAATGGTAGTGCGGCTGGAGGGAAACCAGAAGATCCTTGGTTCATATCCCGGCTATGGCATTGAATTTTTCAGCCTGACTCTACGTTTCCACAATTTAGCCTACAAACGGCCAGTCTGAAAGAATAATTAACTTACTATAGAATATGTGATTAAGTTACGTATTCAGTGGTACAAGGCAGTTGAGGTATTCCAGGACGTCTTCGGTAGTTGTTTCATTTGATAAATTTCGGTCAAATACTGAGAGGGGTCGTTTGTGTCTGTTGGTGGAAGTCTGATATTGCCCTAATTCCTGTATTAGTGGATTTGAGTTCTTGGCACAGTTGGCGTAGAGGTCGGCTGCAAGCTTTTTAATAAATTGTTCTAAGTATCGTAGAGACAGGATCTTTATACGGCTATGATCAGAAAATAATTTTTTTCTTATTATAAAATTGGCATTTGTCATTTTGAAGCATTTATCCCAGCGTAATTAATTAATATAATATTCTCGCGCAGCCACGCAGGACACAACACCCCAGAGAGTAGCCGCCAACCTGCCTTTGGGATGGCAACAAGCCCTTGGTTGCCTCCGCGACGACCTGCAGGGTGTAACCAACCGACTCCACACCCTCGAGGAGCTCCTGTCAGCCGCAATCTCCGCCGCCAGCCACCGGCCTCCAGCGGAAGAAGTTCAGGACCTCCACTCAGAGGTTCTGAACCTCAACCAACGCCTGGGCAACCTGGAGGAAGCCGTCACCTCAGCAGCCCAACAACAGGACGCCACCCACGCTGCCCTCACCAGCCTCCAGGACACACTCCAGGACACACTCACTGACGGAATACTACCTGAACAACTCGACCAACTCTCAGACGCTGTCACCCAACTGCAACAGACGACGAAGGCCATCAGCTCCCAGTTGCAACAAACAGAGCAATTAGTCACCGAACATAAGAACATTATGGCATCACTACAACGCAAGATGCACCGAGTGGAGACACAACTCACCGACTCTTCACCCTGCCAACCCGCTGACTTATCCACCGTCAACAACAGACTCGGTGAGCTCCACTCGCTAATGACCCTAATGGACAATAGCCTCCACACTAGACTCCACGATCTGAACTACGCCGAACAAAGACTAGCAGACTACGACGCCCAAAACACCAACATACGCACACCGCCACGTCCACAACCACACACCTGATGGCCTCATCGACCCCCTCCCGGCTGTAACTGCCTGAGATTATGCTCTTCAATACATATAATTCTATTATTAATAAAGATTACTTCCACCTTGACTACCATTCCTCACTTTCACCTCTACTCCCCAGGCGTCGCTCAGGGCCTTCTGGTCATGTTCGGTCCCTTGGACTTATCCTTTACCCGCCCGCCGTTATAGACGGCCGGCTCTGCACTATCACCTCTAATAACGGGAGTGCTCAGTGCGGAATCCCAACAAGCCACTCCAATGTCTTCCTTACTTCTCACTTCTTATCATTAGTAGTTAGGGAAAAAAAAGTTCAGGCGCGCGGGACGCGTCTACCTCATTCGGCAGCGCTGGTAGGAGGAGCAAGATAAGGTTTGGCTGGTCTCCATATGTCTTTAACCTTTGCGAAGATTATAAATAAAATATGAATGAATGATCAGTTTATCACCTTCTTTAAACATTATATAAAATTTAAAATCTACTACTTATTTTTGAAGATACTTAGTTGTATTTCTTCAGCATATATGAGCGTCAGCTGATATGTCCCAGGGCTCATAGAGATGGTGCCACTGGACTAGTTTGACGGATACTATCATATAGTTTAACTCCAGACTCGTTTATATCCATAGCTACATGTCGATAGCTTTTTCAGTTTCTGAATGAGAGCATTTTAAACTAGACAAGAGAAGATGTTTCAAGAAACTGGAGGAATTGGAAAAACGAGCAGTGATTAAATACTTCTGTTTGAAGGCTTAAGGTCTAAAGAAATCAAGAAGGAAATGGACAGTACATTGAAAGACTCTGTCTCTTCATATACAATAATTAAAAGGTTGGTTGTAGAGTTTAAAATGAGACGTACGAGTACTAGTGATGAGCCTCGCTCTGGACGTCCTCTGTAAGTCATAACTGTAGAGATCATTGAAAGACTCTGTCTCTTCATATACAATAATTAAAAGGCTGGTTGTAGAGTTTAAAATGGGACGTACGAGTACTAGTGATGCGCCTCGCTCTGGACGTCCTCTGTAAGTCATAACTGTAGAGATCATTGAAAGACTCTGTCTCTTCATATACAATAATTAAAAGGCTGGTTGTAGAGTTTAAAATGGGACGTACGGGTACTAGTGATTAGACTCGCTCTGTACGTCCTGTAGAAGTCACAACTACAGAGATCATTGAAAGACTCTGTCTCTTCATATACAATAATTAAAAGGTTGGTTGTAGAGTTTAACATGCGACGTACGGGTACTAGTGATGAGACTCGCACTGTACGTCCTGTAGAAGTCACAACTACAGAGATCATTGAAAGACTCTGTCTCTTCATATACAATAATTAAAAGGTTGGTTGTAGAGTTTAAAATGGGACGTACGGGTACTAGTGATGAGACTCGCTCTGTACGTCCTGTAGAAGTCACAACTCCAGAGATCATTGAAAGACTCTGTCCCTTCATATGCAATAATTAAAAGGTTTGTTGTAGAGTTTAAAATGGGACGTACGGGTACTAGTGATGAGACTCGCTCTGTACGTCCTGTAGAAGTCACAACTACAGAGATCATTGAAAGACTCTGTCTCTTCATATACAATAATTAAAAGGTTGGTTGTAGAGTTTAAAATGGGACGTACGAGTACTAGTGATGAGTCTCACTCTGGACGTCCTGTAGAAGTCATAACTACAGAGATTATTGAAAGATTCTGTCCCATTATATACAATATTTAAAAGGTTGTTTGTAGAGTTTAAAATGGGGCGTAGGAGTACTAGTGATAAGCCTCGCCCTGGACGTCCTGTGTAAGTCACAACTACAGAGATTATTGAAACACTCTGTCCCTTCATATACAATAATTAAAAGGTTGGTTGCAGAGTTTAAAATGGGACGTACAAGTACTAGTGATGAGCCTCGCTCTGGACGTCCTGTAGAAGTCACAACTACAGAGATGATTGAAAGACTCCGTCCCTTCATATGCAATAATTAAAAGGTTGGTTGTAGAGATTAAAATGGGACGTACGAGTACTAGTGATGAGCCTCGCTCTGGACGTCCTGTAGAAGTCACAACTACAGAGAGCATTGAAGGGCTCTGTCTCTTCATATACAATAATTAAAAGGTTGGTTGTAGAGTTTAAAATGAGACGTACGAGTACTAGTGATGAGCCTCGCTCTGGACGTCCTGTAGAAGTCACAACTACAGAGAGCATTGAAAGACTCTATCCCTTCATATACAATAATTAAAAGGTTGGTTGTAGAGTTTAAAATGAGACGTACGAGTACTAGTGATGAGCCTCGCTCTGGACGTCCTGTAGAAGTCATAACTACAGAGATTATTGAAAGATTCTGTCCCTTTATATACAATAATTAAAAGGTTGGTTGTAGAGTTTAAAATGGGACGTACGAGTACTAGTGACGAGCCTCGCCCTGGACGTCCTGTGGAAGTCACAACTACAGAGATCATTGAAAGACTCTGTCCCTTCATATACAATAATTAAAAGGTTGGTTGTAGAGTTTATATTGGGACGTACGAGTACTAGTGACGAGCCTCGCCCTGGACGTCCTGTAGAAGTCACAACTACAGAGATCATTGAAAGACTCTGTCCCTTCATATACAATAATTAAAAGGTTGGTTGTAGAGTTTATATTGGGACGTACGAGTACTAGTGATGAGTCTCGCTCTGGACGTCCTGTGGAAGTCACAACTCCAGAGATCATTGAAAGATTCTGTACCTTCATATACAATAATTAAAAGGTTGGTTGTAGAGTTTAAAATGGGACGTACGAGCACTAGTGATGAGTCTCGCTCTGGACGTCCTGTAGAAGTCACAACTCTAGAGATTATTGAAAGACTCTGTCCCTTCATATACAATAATTAAAAGCTTGGTTGTAGAGTTTAAAATGGGACGTACGAGTACTAGTGATGAGCCTCGCTCTGGACGTCCTGTGCAAGTCACAACTACAGAGATCATTGAAAGACTCTGTCCCTTCATATACAATAATTAAAAGGTTGGTTGTAGAGCTTGAAATGGGACGTACGAGTACTAGTGATGAGCCTCGCTCTGGACGTCCTGTGGAAGTCATAACTCCACAGATCATTGAAAGACTCTGTCCCTTCATATACAATAATTAAAAGGTTGGTTGTAGAGTTTAAAATGGAACGTACGAGTACTAGTGATGAGCCTCGCTCTGGACGTCCTGTGGAAGTCATAACTCCACAGATCATTGAAAGACTCTATCTCTTCATATACAATAATTAAAAGGTTGGTTGTAGAGTTTAAAATGGAACGTACGAGTACTAGTGATGAGCCTCGCTCTGGACGTCCTGTGGAAGTCACAACTACAGAGATCATTGAAACACTCTGTCATTTCATATACAATAATTAAAAGGTTGGTTGTAAAGTTTAAAATGGGACGTACGAGTACTAGTGATGAGCGTCGCTATGGACGTCCTGTAGAAGTCACAACTACAGAGATCATTGAAAGACTCTGTCCCTTCATATACAATAATTAAAAGGTTGGTTGTAGAGTTTAAAATGGGACGTACAAGTACTAGTGATGAGCCTCGCTCTGGACATCCTGTGTAAGTCACAACTACAGAGATCATTGAAGGAATCTGTCCTTTCATATACAATAAATACTTACTTAGGATTAAAATTGGATGCAGGAGGCAAATGGGAAAAACAAAAGAAATCAGCACTGGCAAAAGGGAAAGCAGCAATGATGGCTGTGAGAGGGTGTCTATATAAAATGCCAGAGATGGAGATGAAATGGTTGGAAAGAGTATATAGTTCTGTAGTCGAGGCCAGAATGCTATATGGCATTGAAATATGGGGGCTTGAGAATTGGTGGGAAGTTGTGGATCAGATACACAGGATGTTCTGTAAGGAAGTTTTGGGGCTGCCAATGGCAACAGCAAACGAAGTTGCTCAAATTGAAATGGGGAGAGTAACAAGGAAAGGGTTAATAATGGAAAGAGCCTTGAAATACTGGCATAGGATCTTGAATTTAGATGAAGGACTCTTATTGCAACAATGTTTAAAATATCAAGAAGCAAGTCTGCAAAGCTCGGGCTGGGCAAGCACTCTACGAAACAATTTAGAAAATAATGGCTTAGGGGATATTTGGAGAAAAAGAGAGAGAAATTATAAAGGTTTCTGGAAGGGTGTTAGAAAAAGATTTGAAGATATAGAGATTCAAAAACTGTTCAGCCAGTTAGGTGAAAAGAGGTCATTGGTATATTATGTTGAGTTAAAAAGTGGCTGGGGAAGGGAGCAGTATATAGATAAAACCATTAATGAAGAAAGGAAGGGGATAGCATGGCTGAGAGCAGGAGTGTGGAGGCTAAAAGGGCAGCGGAATGGGTTTGTGAAAGACAAGTGCCCATTGTGTGGGGGTAAGGAAGATGTGGAACATATCCTTTTCGAATGCAGGGAAACAGAGATTTGGCGAAAAGAATATATCTGGAGAAAAATTAAGCGAAGTCCTGATATATGTAAAATTATAGATAAAAATCTCAAGAATGTAGGTCAGTTCTTAGATAAAGTGAAAAATAAATGGAAGTGGACTGTGAAAAAAGGAAATGAACAATAGTGTGTAAGCAATAGTAGTAATGTTAGTAGTAATAGAAATGTAAGTAGTGTACTACACATTTTGTAATTCAATGGGCTGCTCACCAATTAATGGCCTGGGCCAAATACTGGTGATCAGCTCAACAGTTGTAATAGCTTAGTACACAAATAAATAAATAAATAAAAAAAATATATACAATAATTAAAAGGTTGGTTGTAGAGTTTAAAATGGGGCGTACGAGTACTAGTGATGAGCCACGCTCTGGACGTCCTGTGGAAGTCACAACTACAGAGATCATTGAAAGAATCTGTCCCTTCATATACAATAATTAAACGGTTGGTTGTAGAGTTTAAAATGGGACGTACGCGTACTAGTGATGAGCCTCGCTCTGCACGTCCTGTGGAAGCCACAACTACAGAGATCATTGAAAGAATCTGTCCCTTCATATACAATAATTAAAAGGTTGGTTGTAGACTTTAAAATGGGACGTACGAGTACTAGTGATGAGCCTCGCTCTGGACGTCCTGTGGAAGTCACAACTCCAGAGATCATTGAAAGACTCTGTCCCTTCATATACATTAATTAAAAGGTTGGTTGTAGAGTTTAAAATGGAACGTACGAGTACTAGTGATGAGCCTCGCTCTGGACGTCCTGTAGAAATCACAACTACAGAGATCATTGAAAGACTCTGTCCCTTCATATACATTAATTAAAAGGTTGGTTGTAGAGGTTAAAATGGGACATACGAGTACTAGTGATGAGCCTCGCTCTGGACGGCCTTTGGAAGTCACAACTCCAGAGATCATTGAAAGACACTGTCCCTTCATATACATTAATTAAAAGGTTGGTTGTAGAGGTTAAAATGGGACATACGAGTACTAGTGATGAGCCTCGCTCTGGACGGCCTGTAGAAATCACAACTACAGAGATCATTGAAAGACTCTGTCCCTTCATATACAATAATTAAAAGGTTGATTGTAGAGATTAAAATGGGACGTACGAGTACTAGTGATGAGCCTCGCTCTGGACGTCCTTTGGAAGTCACAACTCCAGAGATCATTGAAAGACTCTGTCCCTTCATATACATTAATTAAAAGGTTGGTTGTAGAGGTTAAAATGGGACATACGAGTACTAGTGATGAGCCTCGCTCTGGACGGCCTGTAGAAATCACAACTACAGAGATCATTGAAAGACTCTGTCCCTTCATATACAATAATTAAAAGGTTGATTGTAGAGATTAAAATGGGACGTACGAGTACTAGTGATGAGCCTTGCTCTAGACGTCCTGTAGAAGTCACAACTCCAGAGATTATTGAAAGACTCTGTCCCTTCATATACAATAATTAAATGGTTGGTTGTAGAGTTTAAAATGGGACGTACGAGTACTAATGATGAGCCTCGCTCTGGACGCCCTGTAGAAGTCACAACTCCAGAGATTATTGAAACACTCTGTTCCTTCATATACAATAATTAAAAGGTTGGTTGTAGAGTTTAAAATGGGACGTACGAGTACTAGTGATGAGTTTCGCTCTATATGCCCTGTGGAAGTCCCAACTTCAGAGATCATTGTAAAGGTTCATCATTTGGTACTGAAAGACCACAGATTAAAGTTGTTTGAGATAGGAGAAAGTGTAAACACATCAAAAGAACGTGAAGATAATATTGTAATGTTTTGGGCCTTCAAAAGTGTAGAAGTGGTCAATGAATTAGAATAATAATGGAAAGTGGGGAGCACACTGGAGAAAAATTGAAGCAAAGGGAAGGGCGGCAATAAGTGGGATAGGAATATGCAAATATAAGCTAGGAATAACAACCAAGTGTTTAGAAAGAATGTATGAATCATTAGCTCAATCCAAAATGTTGTATGCAGTGGAGTTCTGGGGGGAGGGCCGCAGGGGTAAACAAAACGTTGGACCAAAACTACAGAAGGTTTTGTAAAGAGCTACTAGGCTTACCAAGATCAGCACCCAGGGAAGTAACTTTATTAGAATTAGGAAAGACAAGAAGAAATGGAACTAGAAGTACATGCAGATTACTGCAATAGGCAAGAGAGAGAAGAGTTAGCTTGGATGAGAACAGGAACAATATTTCTAAGAGGAATAAGAGGTAGGGAAAAGAGAATTTGTGAATTGTGTGGGGGAAAAGAAAGCATATAAAACTATGTAACAGAATTCGAGGAGGTTGCAATGTGGAGAGAAAAGGTTTGGGAGGAAAAATGGGAGAAAGTAGAGAAGAAGATAGTAGCTATAAAATGTTAACAGTTAACGAGGAAAAGAAGGTAAAAAGTATTGCTGAGTTTTTATAGAAAGTAAAAGAAATATGGACAAGAAATGTAAAGAACATAAGAAAGGAAGATGCGGGAAGAATGGGACTAATAAAGTAACAAGGAGACATGGAGTTTAAGAGCTACCTGACAGAGCAGAAGACCAGGGTGTCATGTTAGAGAAGGTAACAACAAGGTAAAGAAAAATATATGTAGCCAAAAAATGTAAATTTTAAAGAATATAAGAAAGAATGATGAAGGGGAAGAAAGGGACTAATTAAGCAACAAAGAGACATGGAGGTTAAGAGCTACCTGACAGAGCAGAAGACCAGGATGTCATGTAAGAGAAGGTAACAACAAGGTAAAGAGAAATAAATGTAGCTTAAAAATGTAAATTTTAAAGAATATAAGAAAGAAAGATGAAGGGGAAGAAAGGGACTAATTAACTAACAAGGAGACATGGAGGTTAAGAGCTACCTGACAGAGCAGAAGACCAGGATATTATGTAAGAGAAGGTAACATCAAGGTAAAGAGAAATAAATGTAGCCTAAAAATGTAAATTTTAAATAATATAAGCAAGAAAGATGAAGGGGAAGAAAGGGACTAATTAAGTAACAAGGAGACATGGAGGTTAAGAGCTACCTGACAGAGCAGAAGACCAGGGTATCATGTATGACAAGGTAACAACAAGGTAAAGACAAATAAATGTGGCCTAAAGTTGTAAATTGTAAAGAATATAAGAAAGAAAGATGAGGGAAGGAAGGGGCTAATTAAGTTGCAAGGAGACCTGGAGGTTAAGAGCTACCTGACAGAGCAGAAGACCAGGGTATCATGTATGTCAAGGTAACAACAAGTTAAAGACAAATAAATATTGCCTAAAGTTGTAAATTGTAAAGAATATAAGAAAGAAAGTTGAGGGGGAAGAAAGGGACTAATTAAGTAACAAGGAGGTATGGAGGTTAAGAGCAACCTGACAGAGCAGAAAACCAGGGTGTCATGCAAGACAAGGTAGCAACAAGGTAAAGACAAATAAATGTAGCCTAATAATCTCTAAAGTACAGTTTTGGTGTTGGTAACAAGTGTGCAATTGGTTCTTGGCGTCTGAAGGAAACTGCAGTGAAAACGATCCAGGAACTGGTTTGGTTGTCAGTAGAGTTTCGAACTTGGGACCTGCACCTGCTCAGATCAAAGTATTTTAGTTTTTAGTAGTCATTGTTACCAACAATTCCCCAATGTAGTAATTTATTGCATGAAAGGCACAGAGAAAGAAACACGGATTGCCGAATGCGTACTTGATAGTTCCAAGAACGTGTTCTACTGGAGGTCTTATGGCACCATCAAAGTAAAGGCTGGCTGTTTTTATAGGTCCTTACAGACGCGTCACAAGCAAATAGCACACTTGATTTTACGACTTGGAACATGAAATCGCCGTTCAGCGTGCAGTCACGACAGGAAATAAAACGTTCCATTTTACACTGTCTCTAATGGATAGGGATTTACCGTAATCACGATCAATAGAAGCACAGGCTCCCTGTACCACTTTACAACGGCACTGTAAATAATTTTAAGCTTACACAATCTAATAATGGTTTTCTCTTATGCTGAAAGATGAATGTCTGGTAACTCTAAGCTCTATGTACCCTGTACTTATTTGAACATCATTTCATTCATCGTCCGATATGACTCTACGTTGGAGGTTTTCTCTTATCCTGAAAGATGAATGTCTGGTAACTCTAAGCTCTATGCACCCTGTACTTATTTGAACATCATTTCATTCATCGTCCGATATGACTTAACATTGGAGGTTTTCTCTTATCCTGAAAGGTGAATGTCTGGTAACTCTAAGCTCTATGTACCCTGTACTCATTTGAACATCATTTCATTCATCGTCCGATACGACTTAACGTTGGAGGTTTCCTCTTATCCTGAAAGATGAATGTCTGGTAACTCTAAGCTCTATGTACCCTGTACTTATTTGAACATCATTTCATTCATCGTCCGATATGACTCTACGTTGGAGGTTTTCTCTTATCCTGAAAGATGAATGTCTGGTAACTCTAAGCTCTATGCACCCTGTACTTATTTGAACATCATTTCACTCATCGTCCGATATGACTTAACATTGGAGGTTTTCTCTTATCCTGAAAGATGAATGTCTGGTAACTCTAAGCTCTATGCACCCTGTACTTATTTGAACATCATTTCATTCATCGTCCGATATGACTTAACGTTGGAGGTTTTCTCTTATCCTGAAAGATGAATGTCTGGTAACTCTAAGCTCTATGTACCCTGTACTTATTTGAACATCATTTCATTCATCGTCCGATATGACTCTACGTTGGAGGTTTTCTCTTATCCTGAAAGATGAATGTCTGGTAACTCTAAGCTCTATGCACCCTGTACTTATTTGAACATCATTTCATTCATCGTCCGATATGACTTAACGTTGGAGGTTTTCTCTTATCCTGAAAGATGAATGTCTGGTAACTCTAAGCTCTATGTACCCTGTACTTATTTGAACATCATTTCATTCATCGTCCGATATGACTTAACATTGGAGGTTTTCTCTTATCCTGAAAGGTGAATGTCTGGTAACTCTAAGCTCTATGTACCCTGTACTCATTTGAACATCATTTCATTTATCGTTCGATATGACTTAACGTTGGAGGTTTTCTCTTATCCTGAAAGATGAATGTCTGGTAACTCTAAGCTCTATGCACCCTGTACTTATTTGAACATCATTTCATTCATCGTCCGACATGACTTAACGTTGGAGGTTTTCTCTTATCCTGAAAGATGAATGTCAGGTAACTCTAAGCTCTATGTACCCTGTACTCATTTGTACATCATTTCATTCATCGTCCGATATGACTTAACGTTGGAGGTTTTCTCTTATCCTTAAAGACGAATGTCTGGTAACTCTAAGCTCTGTGTACCCTGTACTTATCTGAACATCATTTCATTCATCGTCCGATATGACTTAACGTTGGAGGTTTTCTCGTATCCTGAAAGATGAATGTCTTATATTTCTAAGCTCTATGTACCTGTACTTATTTGAACATCATTTCATTCATCGTCCGATATGACTTAAATTTGGAGATTTTCCCTTATCCTGAAAGATGAGTGTCTGATAACTCTAAGCTCTATGTGTCTTGGAGTCATTTGGAAATCATTGTGGATGTAACTTAACGTTTGAGGATGTTAAGAGAGAGTAGTAATTTATTTCAGTATATTTTTAAAGAGAATAATTACTGGATGGTGTAGTATCATTTGTTGTTCTTTAATATATTTATGTTAGTCTGTTGTTGTTGAAGTAAGAGAAGTTTTGTATTTCAACATTTTAAAGAATACAGAACGTATACATGTTCATCTTTAGGTCTGCTTTATGTTACTCGATGAACTGCAGTTAGAATGCGCCCTGTATATTTCAGCCTGGGGCCAATCAGTGACGTTTACACCATATCAATAATTACAGAGCATTTTATAGGACTATATTCCAAATTAATTCAAAGAATAATTTACTGCAAGTGACTTACAATGGTAATATTATGTTCAAATCTGTAGGCTTTGGAGCTAATAGACGATGCTCTTTTTGTGTATTATTTTTTATTGTTGGACACTTTTCGTCTGTGTGGTTTTCAGATTTGTAAAATGTTGTATTTTTTATCATAAACTGTATTTTCTTTTCCCCTTTCTATCTCCTGTAAGGTATTTTTGATCCTTTCTTTATTGAAATAGAGTGAAAGTCTTGTGCTGCCATCTGCACGGTCATAAAATGCCGTAGTTCTGGTCTTCCTGGGAGGATGACTGTGCAGGAGGGTTGACCATTTGAAACGATACGTTTAACTTTTATTGTTATTATCTATTGATGATAATTTTCTTCACTACACGTTGGCTATCTACTGAAATGAAAACGTTCTCATATTTTTGTGAGATAATTATCCGTCAGCGTGGGCACAAACAAAAGAATTACTAAAGATGTACAAGTGAATGATATAACTCAAGAAAGCTGTGAATTGCAAGGGCTGATAGCGGCAATTTCAAGATTTAAAGTTAATTAAGTCTTTACGTTTCAGTAAACATAATAGAGTAGACAGGAAAAAATCTGAAGACAGTTCATAGAAATAAAATGATTAAAACACTGCTACATGATAGTATTCATTATCAGGATCATACTAGTAGGTAACTGGGGTACCGGCATTTCGTCTCACAGGAGTTATATAACAAGGACTGTATAAACAAGAATGACAACAATTCTTTTTTGACAATGTACCTTTACTCATCCTCATAATTTTGATAGTTCTTCTCAAATTAGTCTACTCTGAAGCGATGTACTTGTCCCAGCGTTTCTGCCAGTCTTCAAAGACATGCTGGAAACCATTTTTGGGAGATCCTTCAAAATCGCCTCCGCAGCCTTCACCACTGCTTCTGATGATGGATAATGTCTCCCACGAAGGCGTTTCTTCAAGTTAGGGAATCAAAAAAAGTCACATGGGTTAAATCCGGACTACAGGGAGGGTGAGGGATGTACTTCACGTTGATTTTTGCAAGATATTCATTAACAACATTTGCAACATGCGGCCGCGCATTATCGTGGTGCAGCATCCAGCCTTCTTCACGGAAATGTGGTCTTTCGCTCCTGATATGGACTTTCAATGTTTTCAGGACATCCCTGTAGTATTGTCCAGTTACTGATGTGTGTGCAGGTACAACATGCTGATAAACCATTCCATGAATGTCAAAGAATGAGATGACCATAACTTTCCCAGCTGAAAGAACCACTTTTGTTTTTTTTGGTGGTTGGTGATGAAGGAGATTTCCACACTGAGCTTTGCTGTTTGCTCTCAGGATCAAAATGATGTAGCCAAGTTTCATCAGCAGTGATTACGTTTGAAATAAACTCCGGATCTTCCGCTAACATCAAATTTAACTGCATGCAGACCTACATGTGAATGTCCTTTTGTTCGGGAATCAACAGTCTTGGAATACATCGCGCACAAACACGTCTCATGTGTAATGTTTCTGTCACCAACGTGTCGGTGAGACACAATGAAATGTTCAGTATTTCAGAAAGTGATCTTAAGGTAATTCGTCGATCCTCTCTCACAATGGCAGCAGCAGTGTTGATGTTTTCTTCCGTAAGAGCAGTAACCGGAGCACCGGGTCCACCTTCCTTTAAAATTGATCTTCTCCCCTCTTTAAATATTTTAAACCACCTTCGAGCTCTGCTGTAGGGAAGAACAGACTCTCCATAGGCCTCCTGTAACATTGTATAGGCCTCAACTGAAGATTTGTTGAGACGAAAGCAGAATTTCAAAGCCGCATATTGTTCCTCACGTGTTACTTCCATTGTAGCGGTAGACCATACTGAACATGTCTGAACTTGCCTGGTTCTCACAGGCGGGAACCGGTAGTACCAACAATGAAAGTACTACGACGTGTTTGTTTCACATTAAGCTAACAGAATATAATAAATTTGAATTTTAGTGCGAAAAATTACGATCTTTCTTTATTGAACAGCCCTCGTTCTATTATCAGCATTGAAAACTTGATGTTTAGGAACTACATTTCATTTTATAATGTACTTTTCATGCTCACACCAGGCTTCGGGTCTTTTCTGGTTCTCTGCCACTTCCGAATACTCCGAAGACGGAATTCCCCGACCGGGATCTAACCACGTCCCACTTTCGCTACTGCTGCCCGATTTATGATAAGGCTATTTTATGTAGAGTGCAGCGTGGACCCTCTATTGTCTCTTATGCTAGGGAATTTCTTGTAAAGCTTGCACTTGAATACACAGCGTTACTGTAAGTTGAAGGTATCTTCGTAAGTAGATAAGATTCACACAAATCATTATGCAACAGTTCTTATGCAGGTGTCTAAATATCCTGAGCGAGGGCAATGAATTTATGTTGCTAACCATGAAGGCATTGTATGCCGAATAAGACCTGAAGCTTTCCTGTCGAGGAACACGCTCACTTTCTTCTCGGGCAGACAGCCAGGTGAAAAGATGATACGATATCAATGTTTAGGGAGTGTACACCTCTACCATCATCAGGATATTTGTAAAATGTTATAACCTCAAATGAAACTATGGATATAAGACAAATATAAACACTATCAAAATGCGCATCACTGAACAAAAGACTGTGTGCAGTAAATTAAATGCCAGGTCAGGAGATGTCGTGAGTATGCAAAATTAATTGGGTCAAAGAAGCGTAATTACTTAACTTTATTATAAAGCTGTACAGATATGTCCTTCTTAAGTGGACAAATTTTCATTTTTAACGCCGGTTTCCGAAAGGAGCTGATTTTTTTTATAATTTTTTGTTGATCGATCAGCAGTACAGTGCTTTACAGATCAGAGTGAAAAGAAGGTAACAGTACAATAAGAGCAATAACACTCAGGGGTAGGCTAACAGGCCGCCCCCTAACTAAATTAAGTTAGAACTCCAATAATACTCTCTGAGAAATTATGTCAATATTGAAGATGTAAGACAGACATCAAACACTAGAATCACTCGAATCAGATGTATCACTTAGAAGCAGGTCCTGTGGTAGTCTCCTCTTCAAGCGTGAGGGCTGGCGCGTGCGGACGCCGATGTTATAATGCACAGCTCCTGGAACTTCTTGCAGTGTGGAAAAGAAACGACGAGCGATCCTGCGAATGTAGTTGTGAAGAGGTAACAGTCCTAGTTCGTGATGGAGCTGCTGATTACGAATGAACCATGGAGTGTTGGTAGCGATGCGCATGAAGCGATTCTGTATGACCTGAAGACGACGCAGATGAAATGTGTCTGCGGCCCCCCACACTTGGCAGGCATAAGTAATAAGCGGACGAACCAGTGATTTGTAGAGTAACAATGAAGACTCTAGGCCGAGGCTGGAACGGCGATGCAACAGAGGTGAGAGTTTTCAAGGCGCCCGGAAGCCAGTGATATAAGACGATCAATATGAGCACGCCAGGTCACTCGAGTGTCCAAAAGCACTCCAAGGTATTTAACGGGAGTTGTAGTGGGGAGCCAAGGGACATTGTTCCTGTAGAGACACAACGGAGTAAGCGGAGTACATCGGCGAAGAGTGAAGATTTTAGCTTCGGTTTTCTGAGGGTTCAAAGAGATCCGCCAATTGCTGAACCAACGAGTTCGGCGATCTAAAGAGAGATGTACTACTTGTGCGTGCTGGAGATTAACATGAGAATAATATAGTACTGTGTCATCAGCGTAAAGAGCTAAAGAAGTCGGAGCTAAGTCAGGAATATCAGAAATGTATATATTAAATAGATTCGGGACCAAGATAGGACCCTGTGGGACACCTGCGGTAATATTACGTGGGGATGAAAGCTTTCCACCAATGCGTACTGAAAAGCTGCGGTCGTAGAGGAAACTGTGGATTAGATATGATAAGTAATTAGGAAGACCGATGCGGTAGAGCTTAAGGAGCAAACCATCATGCCAAACCCTGTCGAATGCCTGTGCCACATCAAGGAAGACAGCCGTGGTATACTGATGGGCTTCGAAGCCGTGAACAATTGACTGAGTTAATCGTAAAAGCTGATGGGTAGTGGAATGTTTGTGACGAAATCCAAATTGATAAGGCGGAAGAACATGGATATGATTAAAGTAAGACAGAAGACGGCGATGAATTACTTTTTCAAACAGCTTGGAGAGGGTCGGCAACAGACTTATAGGACGATAGCTTTCGGGGAGGTGTTTGGGTTTATTGGGTTTATGGAAGACAGCTATATGGGCAAACTTCCAGGTGCGAAGAAAATAGCCGAGGCGTAGACAGGCATTGAGGATGGATAACAAGTATGCAACTGCTTTTTTGGTGTGCTTCTTGATAACAATGTTAGGAACCAAGTCGTGCCCGGGAGATTTCTTAAGGGGAAGGGCTCGAATCAGGGAAGATAGTTCCCGTGGGTTTGTAAATGAAATCCTTTGTGAGACTCTGGGTCGAGTGCGATAGGTATGTAGCTCCTTTTCCACGTCTGTAATAGTCTCAGCATCGACTGATATGGGAAGTGCAAACACGCGCTCAAAGTGATCGGCCAAAATTTCACACTTGGTGGGAATATCTGTAACCAGTCTATCACCTGCAGACAGCGCCGGTACAACAGTCGGTTCACGAAAAACACGTTTGGTGGCCTCCCACAGCGTGTGGTCAGAAGGAGGAGCTGAATTGAAGTCCAGCATCACGATTAAGCGTGCTCCTTTCGGAGGATATAGCCAAAGCCTCCTTAATCCTCCCCTCACAAGATCTGTTGCATATTGTCAAGATGGCCGTCTCCCGAAAATTGAAAAATTTCAGTTATCATAAATCGGCTTTTTTTCTTAAACTTCCGGAGCCCATCTGGTGTGTTTTTCGCATTATCACAAACCTCACTACTCTCCTCAAAAGAGACTGGGGACGATCAAGTGAGGAAGACATTGTGTGACGAACTTCTGGTACACATTCTCTTTGGAATACACAGCTCGGATTAAAGTGAATTCTTACAAGGACATGGTTGAGGGTATCTTTGAAGTCAAAAACTTCAACAACTGGAGTACCCTCATGTTCCCCGTTATCGTCATGGACAACATCAATGGACTTCTGTAGTGAATCTTTGATCAGTCTCTCCCATGTTGAACGGACTAAGACTTTATCTATTGATCGTATCTTCTTCTCAATATTGCCAAATATTCTCTCAATAGGAATAAAACAGTGCCCTGCTATTGGTAAGTACCGATTAACTTTCTGAAAATACACTTGAGGAATGTCTAAAAATGTCCAATGTCTAAATGTCTAACCTAAAATATATCAACAGCTGATATCAAAGAGCTTGCACCACCAAACGGCTAATGTGGTAACTACTTGACTTAACAACATCTAACTCGAAAAGGCTGACTTAACAACTTTTATTTCTGAAATTGATGGCCATTCAAGTTCCCTAACGTCTTCTGATTCGCAAAACTTTTAGTGATATTACAGAACTGGTATTCAGAGTGCTTAGTGTGAGTTTAACGGGATTGACTTAATAACTTCTGAAACTTATCATATAATTACATTCCTTTTAAATTTCTTCTTTTTTCTAAATTTAAATGGCAGTATACTCAAATACCTCGTGCCCTGGAATATCTCTAACATTGACAACTCAATAGCTGGAGTATCAGCAGGTGTTTAACCACAATAACACCGCGTCCTATGCCATATAAATTATAATTTACTTTCCGCCAAAGCACCCTGCAGACGTTTAAGTACCATTTGGGCTTATAGAGGTATCAGGTTTAAGCTACAGTAGGGAGAAAGAGGCTTCCAAACTTGCAGTACAACCTCTGAAACTCCTAAGTACCCAATCCCCGGGGGATTTTACGGTTACTAATCATTTGGAGTGCTGCCACGGAACATTAGACACAGGCGTCTGTGTCCTCAACTTAAAATAATGTACTTAACCTTAAAATTTATAAACTGTTGTCACATGACAGCTGTAACAACTAGGCGTCCTTTGTTTCGTTAAATAAACCAACAGCAGAATTATGAGATGTCACTAAAAATACAATTTTTATATTTCCTGTATTTTAGGAAAACTTCCATGTGCTCAAACCTGAAAACGTTATTTAAATATCTAATTTGACACTCAAATATATTTTGTTTCAGTTCGTCACCATGACCTGCACCGTTCGGTCATAGAGCAGTTGAATCTATTACAGTGTACGACTTCCAATCAAGTCAAAATGCAAACATCGCCCACAGTGTAGAAAATTATTATTCAGCGTGTTATAGTTTTGTAAAGAACAGAAACATAAATCTGCAATTATTACGTTAAATAATAATGCAACAATGGCAGTGGACGAACTGTACCTACGAGAGCTGTTCAATAAAGAAAGATCATAATTCTTTACGGTCATACTTTCTCGCACTAAAATTCAATCTTATTATATTCTGTTAGCTTAATGTGAAACAAACGCGCCGTAGTAGTTTCGATGTTGGTACTCCTGGTTCCCGCCTGTGAGAACCAGGCAAGTTCAGACATGTTCAGTATCGTCTACTGCTACAACAGAAGTAACACGCGAGGAACAATATGCGGCTTTGAAATTCTGCTTTCCTCTCAACAAATCTTCAGTTGAGGCCTATACAATGTTACAGGAGACCTATGGAGAGTCTGTTCTTCCCTACAACACAACTTGACGGTGGTTTAAAATGTTTAAAGAGGGGAGACAATCAATTTCAAAAGGAAGGTAAACCCGGTGCTCCAGTTCCTGCTCTTACGGAAGAAAACATCAACACTGCTGCTGCTGCCATTGAGAGAGAGGATCGACGAATTACCTTAAGAACACTTTTTGAAATACTGAATATTTCATTGGATGCCACCCACACGTTGGTGACGGAAACAATACACATGAGACGCGTTTGTGCGCGATGGGTTCCAAGATTGTTGATTCCCGAACAAAAGGACATTCGCATTCAGGTCTGCATGAACTTAAAGTTAATGTTAGAGGAAGATACGGAGTTTCTTTCCAACGCAATCACTGCTGATGGAACTTGGCTACATCATTTTGATCCTGAGAGCAAACAGCAAAGCTCAGTGTGGAAATCTCCTTCATCACCAACCACAAAAAAAGTGGTTGCTTCTGCTGGGAAAGTTATGGTCACCTCATTCTTTGATATTCATGGAATGGTTTATCAGCATGATGTACCTGCACACACATCAGTAACTGGACAATACTACTGGGATGTCCTGAAAACATTGCAAGTCTATATCAGGAGCAAACGACCACATTTCCTTGAAGCAGGCTGAATGCTGCACAACAATAATGCGCGGCCGCATATTGCCAATGTTCTTGCTGAATATCTTGCGAAAATCCCGCACGCTCCCTATAGTCCCTATGTAGCCCCATGTGACATTTTTCTATTCCCTAACTTGAAGAAACGTCTTCGTGGGAGACATTATCGATCATCAGAAGCAGTGCTGAAGGCTGCGGAGGTGATTTTGAAGGATCTCTCAAAAAATGATTTCCAGCATGTCTTTGAAGACTGGCAGAATCACTGGGTCACGTACATCACATTCAGGAGATACTATTTTGAGAAGGACCATCAACATTATGAGGATGAGTGAAGGTACACTGTCAAAATAATTGTGATTATTCTTTATTGAACAGCCCTCGTAATATAGTGAAAGAGGTTCAGAATTCTAAGTGTACGGGAGAGAATTTTGAGCAGTGTGTCAACTTCGACCACATCCAAAAACGTTCCAACTCCATGAGTTCAAAAACTGTGTGTGTTCTTGAGTTTTTCAATTAGAGTGCAGAAATTCCTACACTACGTAGACATCTCAATGTTGTATAAGAAAAAACCCCTTTGAACGTACCAACATATTCTGTAGAATATTTAAATCAAGGGATACTGATTTAGCAAGTACAAAAACATACGTCGTGTTACGTACGATGTTCTGATGTTTTGATGGTCCGACTGTACTGTACTATATTCCCGTTTCTCTGATCTCTCTAAACCGAGCGATCTCTCATAACAACGGTACTCATTCGTCAGACAGGTAATACAACATACGTCGTATTACGTACGATGTTCTGATGTTTTGATGGTCAGACTGTACTGTACTATATTCCCGTTTCTCTGATCTCTCTAAACCGAGCGATCTCTCATAACAACGGTACTCATTCGTCAGACAGGTAATACAACATACGTCGTATTACGTACGATGTTCTGATGTTTTGATGGTCAGACTGTACTGTACTATATTCCCGTTTCTCTGATCTCTCTAACCGAGCGACCTCCCATAACAACTGTACTCATTCGTCAGACAGGTAATACAATATACGTCGTGTTACGTACGATGTTCTGATGTTTTGATGGTCAGACTGTACTGTAATATATTCCCGTCTTCTCTGATCTCTCTAAACCGAGCGATCTCTCATAACAACGGTACTCATTCGTCAGACAGGTAATACAACATACGTCGTATTACGTACGATGTTCTGATGTTTTGATGGTCAGACTGTACTGTACTATATTCCCGTTTCTCTGATCTCTCTAAACCGAGCGACCTCCTATAACAACTGTACTCTTCGTCAGACAGGTAATACAATATACGTCGTGTTACGTACGATGTTCTGATGTTTTGATGGTCAGACTGTACTATACTATATTCCCGTCTTCTCTGATCTCTCTAAACCGAGCGCCCTCGCATAACAACTGTACTCATTCGTCAGACAGGTAATACAATATACGTCGTATTACGTACGATGTTCTGTTGTTTTGATGGTCAGACTGTACTATACTATATTCCCGTCTTCTCTGATCTCTCTAAACCGAGCGCCCTCCCATAACAACTGTACTCATTCGTCAGACAGGTAATACAATATACGTCGTATTACGTACGATGTTCTGATGTTTTGATGGTCAGACTGTACTGTACTATATTCCCGTTTCTCTGATCTCTCTAAACCGAGCGACCTCCCATAACAACTGTACTCATTCGTCAGACAGGTAATACAATATACGTCGTGTTACGAACGATGTTCTGATGTTTTGATGGTCAGACTGTACTGTACTATATTCCCGTCTTCTCTGATCTCTCTAAACCAAGCGACCTCCCAAAACAACTGTACTCATTCGTCAGACAGGTAATACAATATACGTCGTGTTACGTACGATGTTCTGATGTTTCGAAGGTCAGACTGTACTGTACTATATTCCCGTCTTCTCTGATCTCTCTAAACCGAGCGCCCTCCCATAACAACTGTACTCATTCGTCAGACAGGTAATACAATATACGTCGTATTACGTACGATGTTCTGATGTTTTGATGGTCAGACTGTACTGTACTATATTCCCGTTTCTCTGATCTCTCTAAACCGAGCGACCTCCCATAACAACTGTACTCATTCGTCAGACAGGTAATACAATATACGTCGTATTACGTACGATGTTCTGATGTTTTGATGGTCAGACTGTACTGTACTATATTCCCGTTTCTCTGATCTCTCTAAACCGAGCGACCTCCCATAACAACTGTACTCATTCGTCAGACAGGTAATACAATATACGTCGTGTTACGTACGATGTTCTGATGTTTTGATGGTCAGACTGTACTGTACTATCTTCCCGTCTTCTCTGATCTCTCTAAACCGAGCGACCTCCCAAAACAACTGTACTCATTCGTCAGACAGGTAATACAATATACGTCGTGTTACGTACGATGTTCTGATGTTTCGAAGGTCAGACTGTACTGTACTATATTCCCGTCTTCTCTGATCTCTCTAAACCGAGCGCCCTCCCATAACAACTGTACTCATTCGTCAGACAGGTAATACAATATACGTCCTGTTACGTACGATGTTCTGATGTTTTGATGGTCAGACTGTACTGTACTATATTCCCGTTTCTCTGATCTCTCTAAACCGAGCGACCTCCCATAACAACTGTACTCATTCGTCAGACAGGTAATAATATAATATACGTCGTGTTACGTACGACGTTCTGATGTTTTGATGGTCAGAGTGTACTGTACTATATTCCCGTATTCTCTGGTCTCTCTAAACCGAGCGATCTCCTATAACAACTGTACTCATTCGTCAGAGAGGTAATACAATATACGTCGTGTTACGTACGATGTTCTGATGTTTTGATGGTCAGACTGTACTATACTATATTCCCGTCTTCTCTGATCTCTCTAAACCGAGCGCCCTCACATAACAATTGTACTCATTCGTCAGACAGGTAATACAATATACGTCGTATTACGTACGATGTTCTGATGTTTTGATGGTCAGACTGTACTGTACTATATTCCCGTTTCTCTGATCTCTCTAAACCGAGCGACCTCCCATAACAACTGTACTCATTCGTCAGACAGGTAATACAATATACGTCGTGTTACGTACGATTTTCTGATGTTTTGATGGTCAGACTGTACTGTACTATATTCCCGTCTTCTCTGATCTCTCTAAACCGAGGGACCTCCCAAAACAACTGTACTCATTCGTCAGACAGGTAATACAATATACGTCGTGTTACGTACGATGTTCTGATGTTTCGAAGGTCAGACTGTACTGTACTATATTCCCGTCTTCTCTGATCTCTCTAAACCGAGCGCCCTCACATAACAACTGTACTCATTCGTCAGAAAGGTAATACAATATATGTCGTGTTACGTACGATGTTCTGATGTTTTGATGGTCAGACTGTACTGTACTATATTCCCGTCTTCTCTGATCTCTCTAAACCGAGCGACCTCCCATAACAACTGTACTCATTCGTCAGACAGGTAATAATATAATATACGTCGTGTTACGTACGACGTTCTGATGTTTTGATGGTCAGAGTGTACTGTACTATATTCCCGTATTCTCTGGTCTCTCTAAACCGAGCGATCTCCTATAACAACTGTACTCATTCGTCAGAGAGGTAATACAATATACGTCGTGTTATGTACGATGTTCTGATGTTTTGATGGTTAGACTGTACTGTACTATATTCCCGTATTCTCTGATCTCTCTAAACAGAGAGACCTCCCATACAACTGTATTAATTCGTCAGACAGGTAATACAATATACGTCGTGTTACATGCGATGTTCTGCTGTTTTGATGGTCAGACTGTACTGTACCATATTCCCGTCTTCTCTGATCTCTCTAAACCGAGCGATCTCCCATAACAACTGTACTCATTCGTCAGACAGGTAATACAATATACGTCGTGTTACGTACGATTTTCTGATGTTTTGATGGTCAGACTGTACTGTACTATATTCCCGTCTTCTCTGATCTCTCTAAACCGAGCTACCTCCCATAACAACTGTACTCACTCGTGAGACAGGTAATACAATATACGTCGTGTTACGTACGATGTTCTGATGTGTTGATGGTCAGACTGTACTGTACTATATTCTCGTCTTCTCTGATCTCTCTAAACCGAGCGACCTCCCATAACATCTGTACTCATTCGTCAGTCAGGTAATACAATATACGTCGTGTTACGTACGATGTTCTGTTGTTTTGAGGGTCAGACTGTACTCTACTATATTCTCATCTTCTCTGATCTCTCTAAACCGAGAGATCTCCAATAACAACTGTACTCATTTGTCATTCAGGTAATTCAATATATGTCGTGTTACGTACGATGTTCTGATGTTTTGATGGCCAGACTGTACTGTACTATATTCCCGTCTTCTCTGTTCTCTCTAAACCAAGCAATCTCCCATAACAACTGTACTCATTCGTCATTCAGGTAATACAATATATGTCGTGTTACGTACGATGTTCTGTTGTTTTGATGGTCAGACTGTACTCTACTATATTCTCGTCTTCTCTGATCTCTCTAAACCGAGAGATCTCCAATAACAACTGTACTCATTTGTCATTCAGGTAATACAATATACGTCGTGTTACGTACGATGTTCTGTTGTTTTGATGGTCAGACTGTACTCTACTATATTCTCGTCTTCTCTGATCTCTCTAAACCGAGAGATCTCCAATAACAACTGTACTCATTTGTCATTCAGGTAATACAATATACGTCGTGTTACGTACGATGTTCTGTTGTTTTGATGGTCAGACTGTACTCTACTATATTCTCGTCTTCTCTGATCTCTCTAAACCGAGAGATCTCCAATAACAACTGTACTCATTTGTCATTCAGGTAATACAATATATGTCGTGTTACGTACGATGTTCTGTTGTTTTGATGGTCAGACTGTACTCTACTATATTCTCGTCTTCTCTGATCTCTCTAATCCGAGAGATCTCCAATAACAACTGTACTCATTTGTCATTCAGGTAATACAATATACGTCGTGTTACGTACGATGTTCTGTTGTTTTGATGGTCAGACTGTACTCTACTATATTCTCGTCTTCTCTGATCTCTCTAAACCGAGAGATCTCCAATAACAACTGTACTCATTTGTCATTCAGGTAATACAATATATGTCGTGTTACGTACTATGTTCTGTTGTTTTGATGGTCAGACTGTACTCTACTATATTCTCGTCTTCTCTGATCTCTCTAAACCGAGAGATCTCCAATAACAACTGTACTCATTTGTCTTTCAGGTAATACAATATACGTCGTGTTACGTACGATGTTCTGATGTTTTGATAGTCAGACTGTACTGTACTATAGTCCCGTCTTCTCTGATCTCTCTAAACCGAGCGATCTCGCATAACAACTGTACTCATTCGTCAGTCAGGTAATACAATATACGTCGTGTAACGTACGATGTTCTGATGTTTTGATGGTCAGACTGTACTGTACTATATTCCCATCTTCTCTGATCTCTCTAAACCGAGCGATCTCCCGTAACAACTTACTCCTTCGTCAGACAGGGAAGAGCACTAGGTCCTTGTAATAATGATAAATTCATGCTGCAGTCTTTAGCTGTGCAAGCCTCAAGATTTTCAATTTGATATTGTGTGATAAGTTTTGACCCAGATTACAGAATCTGTTTGCATGAATTAGTCAAGCTCCGGTCCTGGTGGGACTGAATTGATATTCAGTGCTGTGTTAATGTGATAATCTGACCACGATGTCCTGATGTATTAGCGTCCCCACGGATATCATCACAGTAATCACATTTCATATGGAATGTTTTTGTTGTACTGGCAAATTATGTTGCATTTATTATTTACCTGTTGTATTTTGCAAGCTTTACCTCTAATTTGATTCCATATTATACTTTCATCCCGGGAGATAGCATTTCAATGTCAGTGATTTCAGAAACACACACAGACAATTGCTGTGTAAGCTAGATACATTTAAATTACTTTGCAGTCAAACCGACGTAATGTCTAAGCTTTTGAAAGCCACCTTCATATTTAGTTAGTTTTATAACTTTGTGACGCAATATACAAGACTTGAAATAGATCTTAATTCACTTATTAACAATGCGGGTTTCTAAGTAAAACTGAGATTTTTATATTTTCTTCTAGGTACTTAAAATTTAAAGTAGTAGTGAAGGCATTGGATCCCACCCAGTAAACCCAAGAAAAACGCAAGCCATAATTTTCACCAAAAATCTTAAGCACAGATTGGGAAAACACCAGCTCCCCCCACTCTATTTTCGGAGAAAATATTGAGTGGACGGACACATTCACCTGGCTAGGAATCAAAATGGACCAAGGGCTGACATGGAAAAAGCACGTCCATCAAATCAGGCTCTACCCCCTGATATGTATGAACTCCCATATAAATATGAACTTAGGGCTCACGCTATACAAAACTCTTATAAGGACCATATTCACATACGCAACTCCGGTCTGGGGGTATGCCACCAAAACATACATACTAAGATTACAAAAATTTCAAAACAAAATATTAGGAATGATAGCGAAAGTACCTCACACAGCACCAGCTGACCTACTACACAGCGAGCTAAAGATGCACACAGTTGAAGAATTCATTAAGAAGCTAGCATGTGGCACCTATAAAAACCTAGAGATACATCACAATCCTCTAATCTCACGACTCGGAAACTACACTACAGAAATAAACATACACGCGCGACCATTATCACTTTTCGAAAGAAGACTCACACATGACGGTGAAGACGACGTTCAGAACTTCCTGAACAAGCTAATAAGGGACGACTGACACAGACAGTTAGACTGACACCCCTACTTTCCCTTCATTAATCTTTTTCTTACTGACTCTTTTCAGAACACTGCCCGTACAGAGCCCTCCAAGCCCTTGGCAACAGTCAAGGCGGTCCGGGAGTTAGAGGGCCTCCCACCAGTGTCCTACAGGCGCAGAGACCGCGGGCGACTGCAGATGGAGTAGGACACACCGAAGACGCAGCGCATGGACTAAGAAACTGACGATCGGCCAAGCCGGAACAAAGGACGACCGAACACATAGTTCGAAACTGCATGCCACGTACCAACCACTGACAAACCCAGGAAACTGGGGACTTAAGTAGAATAACTAATAACCATACCACTACTAATCCCTGACTAACAGGTCACCAAATCCTGAGCTTTATTATTACAATACACATAGGCTTACAAAGCACGTATAAATAATAGATAAGTTACATACACGCAACACTAACAGGCCTACCCGGCCTGAGCCACATGTATATATTTAAACTAACGCATGATTAATACTTAGCCCAGATTTCATGGTCACCACCAAAAGGCAACGTTGACGCGCTCGCCTGCATCGCATGCCAGCATAGTAGCTACCACATACTAACCGGGGTGCTATGCGGGACCCGATAAAGAAGCATGATAATAAATGCACGCAAAATAATATAAGATTCACGGAACTAACACGTGGAGTTTTTTTTTAGTGAGTATGCCTGGCCCCCTCAGGGCACAGGGACCCTCACACTGTCGGCCATCGCACGTGGGCCGTCGCCTATAACTGGGTTTTTCCCCTCTACGGTAAAAAAAAAAAAAAAAAAAAAAAAAAAAAAAAAAAAAAAAATCCCACCCAAATCTTTTATTGTGGATAGATCTGGTGAGTGAGACAGTTCAAACCGTGATTCACGGATTTAACCATTGTAACCACTGAGGTGTAAGACGGTGTGTTGTCTTAGTGAAAGAGCGTTTTGTTGTTCTGCAAGTGTCACTGTTTTTCCCCAAGTTCTGACTTCAGCTTGTCAAGAAATGATGCGTAGTTTGCTGCTGTAACGGTTTTTCCTTTTTGAAGATAATCCATTAAAATAACTCCATGACTGTACCAAAAAACAGTCGTCATCACTTTCCCAGCCGAAAAGAAATAGTTTATGCTTTCTTTTTGTAGGCAGTTCCTCCTTTGCGGTCAGCTGTTTTGACTGTATTTTTGTTTCGGGCGTATTATGGTGTATCCAAGTTTCATCAACAGTAATTAATCTGCACCAAACCGTCTAAACTGCGCCAACAGAGCGTTGGAAATGTTCATTCGAAAACGTTTTCGGTCTAACGTGAGTAACGCGGCACCCAAAGCGCGGGCAGCTTTCTCATGTCTAAATGTTGAATTAATATGTGACAAACTCGTTGTTTTGACTTGTAATAGCTTCTTCTGTCTGTCTTACTTTAATTCGGCGGTCGTCTAGCGCCATTTGGTGAACTTTGGCGATGTTTTTGTCGGTAGTTGCAGTTTTTGGAGGTCTCGAACGTTCATCGTCTCCCAAGCTCTTACGGCCACGTTTAAATTCAGCTTCCCAAAATTTCTCTGTGATAAATGATGGTGCAGAGTCCCCATACACAGAATCCAACTCCTGTTTTATTTCATTCACATGATAACAAACCTTTCTCCATTCCATTTGTCCTATTTTCTCAAATCATTGTCGGTACAACATTTCGTATTTTATTTTAAAGGTTACATTTCTGCAACGAACCAATTGTTTGTCATTTGTCCATTTTAATTCTATATGATTTAAATTCGGATGTTACGGAGGAAGCCTTAAGGTTACATAGATACATTCTAACAATATATTGTTGCGAAACCGATCGCGATAAGGCGGCTTGCGCACACAAAGGAACTGATAGGCGGGCAGTGTGGTAATAAGGAGCTTTCATAAACAATTAACGATAGCGCCGATAAACAAGAGATGGATAGTTTATCACAGAGGTGAAACACTTGCCGGCACCGATGTAGTTACATTCTAGAACATTCGTGTTTTATCTGGTGACATTTCAGAGTAAAGTCGAGAACAATCTAGAATTACGAATTAGGTATTTAAGGACGTGACGGCTCGCAGAGTTAGTTGTAAGCAGAGAACAGCTGAGAATATTGTTATTGGAAAAAAAAAGCAGTGTGAGCTGTGTTATTGTAACGAGAGCTAAGGATGTAATCTGCTGACAGTGTTTGTTAATGTGATCGACCTTGGTAGACTGATGGTGTACGTAACGTAATGCTGTTGTAATCTATAAGAATATTTCTACGAAAATAAAGGAGATTTTTAAGTTCTGCAACTCGGCCTTTAAATTCTACGAACCTACAACGTCAAATTATTCGCTTTATTAACATTAATAACGCTGTTATAGAACGGATGGAGGTGACTTGGGTGAACGAAACAAGATTTTAAAATATATATGGCAATATCTGAAGACAGAGTGATTACGGACCTTCCCAAAACACCACTCGTGTGTTATACATTAAAAGTATTTAAATACCCGTCTAGTCATTTACTTGTTTAACGATATTTCTAACACCTAGTGTTGCGAAAATTGCGAAGATATATTGACTTCAAAACAATTCCATTTTTAAAAACATTACTTCTTCATTCCATGTTGTGTTACTCTCCATCGCAGTCACTTAACATTCAACCGACAAAAATCAATTAAATATAAATTATACCTCAAGACAATTATCAAAAATTAACAAGAAGAATACACTAAACTCCCCAATGTCCAGAGCTGCGAAAATTTCGAAGATATATTGGCTACAGAATAATTTCGTTCTGAAACACATTACTTGTTTATTCCATATTTTCTCACTGTACATCTTAGTCACTGTTAACATTCAACTGATAAAAAGCAAATAAATATAAGTTCTATATAAAGACAATAATTACAACTTCTTACAAAGATCTATAAGTAATTGTAAATCTTTCTCACCTCAATCAGATATTACATACAGCGCCATCTCTTATTAGTTGTGTCAACCAACATTTCTCTCCTGGCGGACAAGTAATATAACTAAATGAAGTTCCAAATCCTTTCATGGAAGTGTTGAAAACAGTGTTGTATAAATTAAATTAATTGCGAGTCGATTAATAGCACAAAACAACATTTTACTTTTAAATTTTCCCGGAACCGGTTTCTGAGGCCTTCCCTCTATCTTCAGCCGGACATCGACTTGTTCTCATTGGTGCAGCTGGCAATATTTTGTCATCGGTCTCCTCTGGTGGCGGTTCGAGGAACTTGCTGAACAAATCTTTCTTGGGGATGTCGAAATTGAATACTTTGTTCCTATTTTTTGAAATAAAGATTTGTTCCCATGTGGACAGTTCTTCTTTTCCTGTTGTATGTTTTAGTAATTTTGGTTCTGGATTTATGTTGTGGTTTGTTTCCCCAAAATGCGTGGCAACTGCTGATTTTTCTAATTGTTTGTATTTTATGTTCCTAAAGTGTTCCTTTGCTCTTGTTTCTAAATTTCTTTTGGTTTTTCCAATATAAATTTGACTACAGTCACAGCATTCAATTTGATATATACCAGATTTTTTGTTAGATGGAATGGCATCTTTGATGTTTGAGCAAATTAGGTTTTTTTTGGAGCTAGTTGAAAGTTTTGTTTTTTGAAGACTTTTTTGAATTTATCAAAGGCCCATGGATGGTAAGTGAATTTTTTGAAGATCATTTTAGTTTCTGTAGCTGAGAGCGTTGTGGTTTCCTTTAGTAGGTTCTTCTTTTTTGCTAAGTTCACTTTTTTGTCCACTAATGATTTGGGAAAGTCATTTTTCTGTGCTATTTCAATAATTTTGTTGTATTCTATTTTGTATTCTTCTGCTGTGAGAGGGATGTTGACCAGTCTGTGTGCTAAACTATTAAAGATTGCCTGTTTGTGGGATCTTGGATTGTAGCCATTAGCTTTTATGTAGTTGTCTGTCTGTGTTGGTTTTCTGTAAATGCCAAAGTTTATTCTATTTTTATTTCTGATTATTTTTAGATCTAAAAATGGTAAATACTCATCTTTTTCAACTTCTACAGTGAACTTGATGCTTTTTTCTTGAATATTTAAAAGTTTTAGTGCATCACTGATGTGTTTTTTTGGCACTATGGCAAATATGTCATCTACATATCTTTGCCAGAGTTTGAACATCCATGGGAAACCTTTAGTGATCCTTATTTCTAGTGTACTCATGTACAGATCGGCCAGGAAGGGTGATAAGGGGTTGCCCATTGCTAAACCAGAAGTTTGATGGAAATATTTTGTTTGAAACTGGAAGAAATTCTGTTCTATGCATAATTTGGTAAGTTCGATGTAATCTGAAATTTCAAGTGATGACATTCCAAGTGATTTGAGCCATTTTTCTATCAATGTTGGGAGTTGTTTAACTGGTATGCTGGGAAACAGTGATTTAACGTCAAATGAGACTAGTGTGTCTTCTTCATTTAGTTCAGTATCCTTAATGTGTTCTATAAGTTCATAGGAACTGTCAACAGGAAAAGAAGAACTGTCCACATGGGAACAAATCTTTATTTCAAAAAATAGGAACAAAGTATTCAATTTCGACATCCCCCAGAAAGATTGGTTCAGCAAGTTCCTCGAACCGCCACCAGAGGAGACCGATGACAAAATATTGCCAGCTACACCAATGAGAACCAGTCGATGTCCGGCTGAAGATAGAGGGAAGGCCTCAGAAACCGGTTCCGGGAAAATTTAAAAGTGAGTGTTGTTTTGTGTTATTAATCGAGTCCCAATTAATTTAAATGAAGTTCTCCTATATAATATATGTGTTTACAATAGTCGGTGACATAAGGTCGGTGTTCCTCTGTCAGGCGGGTGAGGGGCTTGGCGATGTTGATAACCCCTTTATGAAGCGGCGTTAATAACTGCACAGCCCCAGGAAACTGCAGAACTCTCGCTTATCCTTGGGGCGAGGCCAATCTCTCACAGCCTGTGTCTTCTCCGCGTTATTGGCCACTAAGGTTGGTCAGACTATGTGGCCCAAGTAGTTAACTTCCTTGCGGAAGAGCTGGCACTTCTTTCGTTCAGTTTCAATTTGGTTGCCTGTAGTCTCTGTAGCACCTTGCTCAGGTTTTCCAGATGGTCTTCGAATATCTTGCCGACGATGATGATGTCGTCCAGGTATAACAGGCATTTCAATAGCTTCATATCCTGCCTTAATCCTTAGTGGGAGATCTACCCGATCAACGAAATAGGTATTTAAGGACGTGACGGCTCGCAAAGAGTTAGTCGTGAAACAGTGTTGTGAAATGAGAGACAGTCAGCTGTGTTGTTGTAACGAGAGCTAAGGCTGTAATCTGCTGTCACTGTTTTTGTCATCGACCTTGGTAGACTGATGTTGTATGTAACGTAATGCTCCTGTAATCTATAAGAGTATTTCTACGAAAATAAAGGAGATTTTTAATTTCTGCAACTCGGCCTTTTAATTCTACGAACTCATGAAGTCACAATATGGTCAATCAAAAGGTTTTTATGAATGGAATTACTGGTTTTGAAGAACAAAATTATGTTGTTTAACGCAGTAAATAAAGAATTGCTTTACAGATATTAAATTGCAGTTGTGGCTGGCGTATAGACTTAACAGAAAACAAAATTAAAGATGAAAAACTAAGTGTGGAAGCAGTGGCGGCTGGTGGATAAAATTAGGAGTGTACTACAAAGCTACCTGTTGTTGAAAAATACTTAAGGTGTTATTTAATGTCGAAGTATCAAGTCCATGCGGCGCTCAAGAAATTATCAATGACTGGTGTTTAAATCCTCCATCTTAGAGGCGATGTTCTTCTCCATTGACAACACAATGTAATCAATTATACGTGATAGCACATGACTGTTCTGTTCAACTTGCTGGTTATGTTACAGTCTCGTCTCCTGATATGCACAGATTAACTTTGTCGCAATGTTTATATTGCCTAAAGAACTTAAATCCAGTAAAGTATTTAAATACTTCACTTTTTATCTATGCTTACTAATAATCACATTTAGGTGACATAAATCTGCCATTCCCGTTGAGCCCGCCTCGGTAGCGTGGTGGTAGAGTGTCTGCCTCATGCTCAGAGGTCCCGAGTTTGAATCTTGGCCAGGGCGAATTACCTAGATATGGTTTTCCCGGGGTTTTCCCTTATCCAGAACGACGCATGTCGGGTAACTCTAAGCTCTATGGACCTCGCACTCATTTGAGCATCATATCACCCATTCCATTCATCGTCCGATACGACTTAACGTTGGAGGACGTAAAATTACACACACACACACACACACTCACACACACAGACACATATTCCCTTTTTGCTCCAGAGCAGGCATGGAAAGCAGAACAGAGCAATTCTTTCTTGACATCTGCATATCCACTTATGCTCATACACTTTGGGTTTAAAACGCCTTCGTCCGATATGACTTAAGGTTGGAGGATTAAAAAAAAAAAAAAAAAAAAAAAAAAAAAAAAAAAAAAAAAAAAAAAAAAAAAAAACGCCTGGTAAAGGAATTATTTCTCCCTCGTTTCGCACACTACGTTATAACTAGTTCAGTAGTTTCTGGATTTGTACTTTTTCGTCAAGGGTTCTTCTAGATTAAAGTGATCACCGAATTCATGTTAGTGCACGCAAAAGACGTGTTGATACCATCCACCATAACAGTATAACTTGAACTGCACAACTGTTTTCAGTAAGCCAGTAATTCGAATTGTAAATAACAAAAGTCAGTAGTGCCAACATACATTCCTGACTTCCTCCTGCAAGCAAACATCTGCAAGAGCACTTCTAGTGGTAGTAGTTTACTATAAGTACTGCAGATGGCACTGAAAACACTACAGCAAGAAGTAGAACCCTTTGTGCTCCATTTGGACGTAGCACATTCCCAAAAGATCAAGGAATCAGAGGATTGGTCCGCTATGTTCATTGGACAGCATTCCCACAAACATAAAGCTCTTCTTCATCTTCTGTTTAGTAATTTTAGGTCCTCCAACGTTGTCATATCAGACAATGAATGAAATGGTGCTCAAGTGATCCCAGGGCCCATAGAGCTTAGAGTTATCCGACATTCGTCTTTTAGCATAAGGGAAAACCCTGAAATAAACCTTATCCAGGTAACTCACCCTGACCAAGATCCAAACTCGGGACCTCTTGAAGGTGAGGCAGACACGCTACCACCGCGCTACCGAGGCGGACACAGAGCTCTTCGATATAGCTCAAATAGTGGTCACGTGTTACTTTAAAGTGTCTGACAGCTATCCTTGCTTCTTGCTAGCGCTTATACATCTGACAGAAGCGAAGACAGCGTTAACACATTCGTTTTAACAAACTGACACCTCTATTGTAACACTCTAGCACATAAGTACCAGCCGCGCCGGTGTGGAAGGTTTTACTTATATCTTTATAAACATCTATGGCTGTGGCGACGTTGATGAAGAAGACGTTGACAATGGCGGAGGTTATAAGCCGATTACTAAGGAAGACATTATTGCATCACGCAGTGTTAGTGAAAATGAAATTGAAGGTTATTCAGATTCGGACAGTGTTGATGGACTATGGTCATGACCCACGTACAAACACTAACAAGAAAGGAGCAATTGATGCTTTATTTCGAGATTGACAAATGAACGTACAATGTTAAAACGGACGTGAGATAATTGATACACTAAACTGAAACAGCAGAACCTCGCTGAATTTTTTACTACCGACTAGTTTATAGTACAGAACAAATACATAGACTATTACATTAGATACAGTGTATATAGGTGGAAGTGTGACTTTAGGAACTCCTAAGCTACATTTAAAGAATTTCGGTGATGTTAAACATGTTTTTTTATCATTTTTCCGTCATTCCCTGATTAAGCTGGATTTTCGTGAACTTGGATACATCCAGTACTGCTGTCCAAGAGAATACACTAGACTTAAAGTGATAGTTAAATGGTTTATACACCTGGTTGTTATGTGATGACCTTGTAATTGCATTATCTTTGTACGCTCAAGAGATAAAAAATGTTTTCCTATTTGAGAGAAGTTTAAGCTTTGGAAAATTCGAACAAACATCAAGGAGATCCTCGGAAATGCATAGAATTATCTGTGCTGAAACCCCTGCATATATAAAAGAGAGGAATATTTGTAAATGAAGACTGTAGTTTTAAAGGAATCAACAGGTTTTGCCTTCCAAATGAAGCCCTGCTAAAACGTGGCAGTGAAAATGAAGATTAGGAATAAAGAAGATCCTTTTAGCGCTGGATGTGGGCGTCGGTGAGTGATGGGACAGGCCATGAATAATTCCGCCTGATTCAATACATCTGTCAGTCTCAGCGGAGAGAGGTTATGGTCCAGCTGCTTGCCAATTGAATTACGTACGTAGTACGTGCGGCGACCTGATAGAGAAACAAAAGACGATGTACTCAATTGTTTGGCCTTACTGCCTTACAGCATTACCCAAAATGTTCATTCAAGACGTGTCCCTTATACCAATGTCTTAAAACTTCAAACTCACCAAATATGCGAAACTTCACGCCTTCTAAAGCAGTGACACGAATGAGATAAATATATCCCCAAATCAAACTAAACCTTAAAAGAAAATCTTTTTTTAAAAGCTCTAATTTTTCAAAAATTATTCTAAATCTTTTCATTAAAATACCATATGCTGTTTAGCGTAGATGCTCGCGTCTTTACCTCACTTTCAAGAGGTCCGAGTTCCTATCTCGGTCAGGATGAACAACTCTATCAGGTCTAATCCAGGTATTTACTTTATCCTGAAAGATGAATGTCTGGTAGCTCTAAGCTCTATGTACCCTGTACTCGTTTGAAGATCATTTCATTCAACGTCTGATATGACAACGTTAGAGGTTTTCTCTTATCCTGAAGGATGAATGTCTGTTAACTCTAAGCTCTATGTATCCTGTACTTATTTGAACATCATTTCATTCATCGTCCGATATGACTTAACGTTGGAGGTGTTCCCTTATCCTGAAAGATGAATGTCTGGTAACTCTAAGCTCTATGTACCCTGTACTTATTTGAACATAATTTCATTCATCGTCCTATATGACTTAACCTTGGAAGTTTTCTCTTATCCTGAAAGATTAATGACTGGTAACTCTAAGCTCTATGTACCCTGTACTTATTTGAACATCATTTCATTCATCGTCCGATATGACTTAACGTTGGAGGTTTTCTCTTATCCTGAAAGATTAATGACTGGTAATTCTAAGCTCTATGTACCCTATACTTATTTGAACATCATTTCATTCATCGTCCGATATGACTTAACGTTGGAGGTTTTCTCTTATCCTGAAAGATGAATGTCTGGTAACTCTAAGCTCTATGTACCCTGTACTTATTTGAACATCATTTCATTCATCGCCCGATATGACTTAAGGTTGGAGGTTTTCTCTTATCCGGAAAGATTACTGACTGGTAACTCTAAGCTCTATGTACCCTGTACTTATTTGAACATCATTTCATTCATCGTCCGATATGACGTAACGTTGGAGGTTTTCTCTTATCCGGAAAGATTACTGACTGGTAACTCTAAGCTCTATGTACCCTGTACTTATTTGAACATCATTTCATTCATCGTCCGATATGACGTAACGTTGGAGGTTTTCTCTTATCCTGAAAGATGAATGTCTGCTAACTCTAAGCTCTATGTATCCTGTACTTATTTGAACATCATTTCATTCATCATCCGATATGTCTTAACGTTGGAGGTTTTCTCTTATCCTGAAAGATGAATGTCTGATAACTCTAAGCTCTAAGAACCCTGTACTCATTTTAACATAATTTCGTTCACCGTCCTATATGACTTAACGTTGAAGTACGCAAATTAAAAAAAATCCTGCCTCCTGGTATGCCCCACTTGGGGCATGCGCATAATACGCTAACTCTGGTCTTTCGCACCAATTTCCTCTTTAGTGTAGTCCATTCCAGTCCAGAGGGAATAATAATGTGTTGTGTAAGTCACGATGTATTTCCAGAACACTGATCTTTACCCTTGGAACAGGCAGCGAGCCCAGATCTAATGTTCTTTCTGTTTGTCTCCTTGACATTACTCCTGTTACTTAATGGAATATGTTGTGTGGATCGTCTTTTCCCGATAACAGTTGACTGTAAAGTACTGTGACAGTCATACGTATATTAAGTGTTCATTAACAAATGGATATTGAAAATTGCATATGTTATGTGGTCACGCACAATGTTAATTCCAAATTTTCCCCTTAACTGTACATCTCGCGTACCCCACAAGCCCAAGAACACTTATGTATATGCAATTTAAAATCAGTAAGCTTTTCATCATAGAGCACGCCGGTGGTTCGGCCGAAATAAAACACAATGGAGGCAAACCTTTAAAAAGTGACTAGAGGCGAAGAATCGCACATTGTTTCACGGTGGTTAAAGACAGAAAATCCCGGAATCGTCTGTAAAAATACATTGAGTAAGATGCTGATCTCTTTGGTGTTTCCACAAGTAGTGTAGATAGTGTTAGAATGCAACAGCAAACATCCGAAACTCTAAGAACACCGGGAAGATCAGGTAAATGCAAACAGCGCGTGGAGAAATACTACGATTTTACGAAAAGTGCTACACGCAGTAAAGTTCATGATATTTTTTTTTGAGAAATGAACCAACTCTTAGATTTAATAGGTTAATGTGTAACCCAACAATTTTTATTTATTGTTTAGAGGTTAGCACTGCTATAAACTGTCTAAACTTAATGTAAATTTATATTGAGGAATTAATCCTTTTAAATACATTACTCCGGTGTATGGGTGATTTTTGATTAATTAGAGCCAACTGAAAAATTCAATGCCATGGCCGGGATTTGAACCACGGATCTACTGGTTTCCGTCCAGTCGCTCTGACCCTTGAGCTACCATGGTCAACGTGCCTTCCTGACATTAAATTCTCCAATTGACTCATTATATTTCCCGGTGGACCACTTAAGGTTCTCATATTTGAGACAACTACTTGTGGCGACTTACTATTGTAAGTACTTAATTACCAGGATTTTTATCGTAGATTATTTTTTAATGTAAATTTATATTGAGGAATTATTGAGGAATTATTGAGGAATTAGATCCGTGGTTCAAATCCCGGCCATGGCATTGAATTTTTCAGTTGGCTCTAATTAATCAAAAATCACCCATACACCGGAGTAATGTTTTTAAAAGGATTAATTCTTTAAGGATTAATTCCTCAATATAAATTTACATTAAAAAATAATCTACGATAAAAATCCTGGTAATTAAGTACTTACAATAGTAAGTCGCCACAAGTAGTTGTCTCAAATATGAGAACCTTAAGTGGTTCACCGGGAAATATAATGAGTCAATTGGAGAATTTAATGTCAGAAAGGCACGTTGACCATGGTAGCTCAAGGGTCAGAGCGACTGGACGGAAACCAGTAGATCCGTGGTTCAAATCCCGGCCATGGCATTGAATTTTTCAGTTGGCTCTAATTAATGTCTAAACCTAGTTTGTTCCTTCTGTAAACATATGGGTGGGAAGAGAGACAGAGACAGAAAATGGTTAAGCTGTTGATTGGTTTAGCGAAGTTAATGGACGTTTTCTTTTATTTGCATACGTACGATAAACCTCTCCTTTAAGTACAGTACTGATTACTGCTCTGTGCGAGCTAATTTCGGAGAGAGAAAAGTATTCAAATGTTTCGATTATTATAAACGTAATAGCCTCACATCTTCACATACCACATAGATGTGTTCTGTATACTATATACAGATTAAAGGGAAGAAAGGTGACGTTATACACACTATTAACTTATTATATTAAATTAAGCTGCATTTTATTTAACAATTACTAAAGGACACTTGCATTTCTACACCAGACAGCTCTCTTACAACGAGGTCTGTATCGAGTTGAATGTTGATTAAGATGTTATTGTTTATAGTGTTGAGTTAACACTGTATTTCCTGTACATCTCGCGTACAAGAACACTTATGTATATATAATTTAAAATCAGTAAGGTTTTCGTCATGGAGCAGGCAGCTACTTGAGCCGAAACAAAACACAATCGAGCCAAACCTTCAAAAATTGGCGAGAGGCGAATGATCATACATTGTTTCTCAGTGCTTTAAGAAAGAAAAACTCGGAATCGTCTGTAAAAAAACATTGGGTAAGAAGCTGATCTCTTTTATGTTTCCGAAAATAGTGTACAATATGTTGGAATGGAACAGCAAACATTCGGAACTCTAAGAACACCGGGAAGATCACGTAAATATAAACAGCTCGTGGAGCAATACGACGATTTTACGGAAAGTCTATACGCAGGAAAGTTCATGATTATTTTTTTTCAGAAATGAACCAACTCACAGATTTAATAAGTTAATGTGTAACCCAACACTATATATTTATTGTCTAGAAGTTAGCACTGCTATATATACTGCTAGTGTTGCAAAACTTATGGACGTGCATGTAGCGTCTAAAACGTGACGAGTTGAGTCAACTCCGCATTGTTTACAGCAGGATTAAACTATCGTGAGATAGAGTATAGCTATAGGTACATCCTAGAGAGAAGGAAAAGGGAATGGCAATGATAAAATTTAGACAAGGTAGACCACTGGTGACAAAAGTGGAAAATGATATAAATGGAAAGAGAGTAAGAGAAGTAAGGAATTTATAAGGCGTATAGGAGCAATCTGTTAGGAGAAGTAAACCAAACAATAAGCTGTCTGTATACATGGCAGGGTTTGTCCGTAGGGAGGGCTGCTAAATCATTGACACACGCGCGTCGACAGAAGGCAATCTCTCCCTCACTGAGAATGTTTACCGCACTTCGACGGCAAATTTAATAAGAACCGAATCCTGTTTTGCTTTGGGAATGAACTTTATTTATTGCACCTTGTGACAGCTGCACATGTCGCAAGTATGTTCCAGAATTGCTTTCCTTCTCCTTCAATTTGCCTTTTGAGGTTTCTTATACACACCATTTTCGTATAAATCTTTGGAATTGGTTGTGGAAAATGTGTGATATGTTGTACCTGCTCACGTGACCTTTTTACTCCTGTACACTTACATATCTACTTCAAGATAAACGTTATCCTATTGTAGGTACAAGGGATTATAGGAATACAGTGAGTGGCGAGACGTGACTTTCAAAGTGAGGGAAGTTCTAAATAATAATTTTAATTAAAATAAGAGAGAATAATGACTCAAAGAACCAAAGTTACTGTTCAGATCTCTTTCTATTATACAATCACAACTACAGTCTGATTTTTTAAATAAGATACGTGATGGTCATCTGTTTCTCCACGTGGGTGCTGCAATGTTGCACACCAGATCGCCTTTGTTTATCCTCTCAACACTCGAAACATAAACAAAGGTTCGAGTTATCTCACCTCAACAAAAATATGCACAGTTAATCTGTATTAGCCTACTTTAAAAACAGAAATAAGTTGTTGACACATTCACTGAGTTGTAGGGTCCTCACATGTGTGAGTTCTTTTAAATAATACTTTGTACTATGTAACTAATATTCCATACTTACCGGTTTTGTTGCTATGTATCGTAAGTTCACATTCCCGCACAGTGCGGTAAGTATTTCTCCATAGAAACATATATACGCGAGGCACGTTCTAAAATCTAATACTTATCCTCAACTATATTTATTAATATTTCAGCTAATATCTTAACCACTAAAATTCAGATTCATATAAATCCACATAGTGCAAAAATAATGTGCAACACACATGTGGTAAGTACATAATGGAATCTCGAGAACTGAAAAATCTCGGTGCAAGTGCCTCGTTTTTTCAAACCTTTCCTCGTTCCATTTACATTAATATCGCAATATGCTGTTATTAACGACTTTGTTAATTGACATGTCCATATCAATGCCGCCGAATTTCCGGAATTTTGATCCACAGGAATTCTTTTAGTTGCAGGCATATCTACTGACATGTGACCGTCGCTTTTGGATAAAAGGAATAAGCTGTTCATTCATAAGGAGCAAACTGTCGTCTTCCTGTTGGAAGAATTCTCTAAGAGGGCAGACAAATTCTCTAGCTTGACTATGTAAAGTAACACCCCGACCATAAGCTGATCTTTGTCTTGGGCCATGATTCCTCGGTCTACCTCTAATCCTACCGCCACTACGTCTTGCTTCCTGTTGGAAGAATTCTCTAAGAGAACAGACAAATTCTCTAGCTTGACTATGTAATGTAACACCCCAATCGTAAGCTGATCTTTGTCTTGGGCCATGATTACTCGGTATACCTCTAATCCTACCGCCACTGCGTCTTGCTTCTTGTTGGAAGAATTCTCTAAGAGAACAGACAAATTCTCTAGCTTGACTATGTAATGTAACACCCCGACCGTAAGCTGATCTTTGTCTTGGGCCAAGATTCGTCGGTCCACCTCTAATCCTACCGCCACTACGTCTTGCTTCTTGTTGGAAGAATTCTCTAAGAGAACAGAGAAATTCTCTAGCTTGACTATGCAATGTAACACCCCGACCGTAAGCTGATCTTTGTCTTGGGCCATGATTCCTCGGTCTACCTCTAATCCTACAGCCACTACGTCTTGCTTCCTGTTGGAAGAATTCTCTAAGAGAACAGACAAATTCTGTAGCTTGGCTATGTAATGTAACACCCCGACCGTAAGCTGATCTTTGTCTTGGGCCATGATTCCTCGGTCTAGCTCTAATCCTACCGCCACTACGTCTTGCTTCCTGTTGGAAGAATTCTCTAAGAGAACAGACAAATTCTGTAGCTTGGCTATGTAATGTAACACCCCGACCGTAAGCTGATCTTTGTCTTGGGCCATGATTCCTCGGTCTACCTCTAATCCTGCAGCCACTACGTCTTGCTTCCTGTTGCAAGAATTCTCTAAGAGAACAGATAAATCCTCTTGCTTGACTATGTAATGTAACACCTCGACCGTAAGCTGATCTTTGTCTTGGGCCATGATTCCTCGGTCTACCTCTAATCCTACCGCCACTACGTCTTGCTTCCTGTTCGAAGAATTCTCTAAGAGAACAGACAAATTTTCTAGCTTGACTATACAATGCAATACCCCGACCGTAAGCTAATCTTTATCTTCGGCCATGATTCATCGGCCCACCTCTAATTCTACCACCACTACGTCTTGCTTCCTGTTGGAACAATTCTTTAAGAGAACAGACAAATTCTCTAGCTTGAATATGCAATGTAATACCCCGACCGTAAGCTGATCTTTGTCTTGGGCCATGATTCTTCGGTTCACCTCTAATCCTAACGCCACTATGCCTTGCTTCCTGCTGGAGGAATTCTCTAAGAGAACAGACAAATTCTCTAGCTTGACTATGTAATGTAACACCCCGACCGTAAGCTGATCTTTGTCTTGGACCATAATTCTTCGGTCTACCTCTAATCCTACCGCCACTATGTGTTGCTTCCTGTTGGAAGAATTCTCTAAGAGAACAGACAAATTCTCTAGCTTGACTACGTAATGTAACACCCCGACCGTAAGCTGATCTTTGTCTTGGGCCAAGATTCGTCGGTCCACCTCTAATCCTAACGCCACTATGCCTTGCTTCCTGCTGGAGGAATTCTCTAAGAGAACAAACAAATTCTCTAGCTTGACTATGTAATGTAACACCCCGACCGTAAGCTGATCTTTGTCTTGGACCATAATTCTTCGGTCTACCTCTAATCCTACCGCCACTATGTGTTGCTTCCTGTTGGAAGAATTCTCTAAGAGATCAGACAAATTCTCTAGCTTGACTACGTAATGTAACACCCCGACCGTAAGCTGATCTTTGTCTTGGGCCATGATTCTTCGGTCTACCTCTAATCCTACCGCCACTACGTCTTGCTTCCTCTTGGAGGATTTCTCTAAGTGAACAGACGAATTTTCTAACTTGGCTATACAATGTAACAACCCGACCGTAAGCTGATCTTTGTCTTGGGCCACGATTCCTCGGTCTACCTTTAATTCTACCGCCACTATGTCTTGCTTCCTGTTGGAAGAATTCCCTAAGAGAACAGACAAATTCTCTAGCTTGGCTATGCAATGTAACAACGCGACCATAAGCTGATCTTTGTCCTGGGCCATGATTCCTCGGCCCACCTCTAATCCTACCGCTACTACGTCTTGCTTCCCTTTGGGAGAATTCTCTAAGAGAACAGACAAGTTCTCTAGCTTGGCTATGCAATGTAACACCGCGACCGTAAGCTGATCTTTGTCTTGGGCCATAATTCCTCGATTCACCTCTAATTCTACCACCACTACGTCTTGCTTCCATAAAACGTATTCTAATTGTGTTTCAACAAATTAGACAAAGAATACACAGCGTAACTAGGAAAACTCTGTTTCCCGCATACCACTTGGCGTAACTGAGATGTCGAGTATGTGAATCACCGGTGTAACAGTATGGCAACCTTTGTTTACGTTACCATAGCAACGACCTTCCCTCCTTACCCTTCGCGACCCTTGACTGATGACCTTCACGTATCTGCTTTTAAAAATCAGACTGTAAGCACTTGTTGCATTGCAAGACTATACACAAGACACACTACAGTCGGCCGTTGTATCTCCAGCTCTGACGTTTTGTGACTGCAAGAGGTGGAGGTGGAAGGTTTATAGTACCAACATACAGTAATGAGCAATTGAAAACATACCCTCATAATTATCTTTAGAATGAAAGTTTAGTACTGTATTAGCTATAAAACACTGAAATAGAACTAGCAATTTCATTATCATGCAAGATATTTACGAGGGCTATCCAGAAAGTAGATTACGTTTTCGTCTGTTTCCGCTAGGGGCGGGGCTAGCGCGGCCATCTTGGGGTCAGAGCGTTGCGCAGCTCAGTCGGCATCTAGCCGTGCTAGCGAGAGGTTCGTGCTGTGCTCCGTTCAGATACTGTGACGGTTTGAAATGTCTGCGTTAATTAAAAATGCCGCGAGCTGCGAGGTGCGTGCAGTAATAAGGTTTCTGACTGCAAAAAACTGTAAACCGATAGAAATCTATCGGCAGCTTTGTGAAGTGTATGGGGACAACATTATCACTGAAGATGGAGTGCGTCAGTGGGTCATCAGATTTAAAAATGGCCGAACCAATGTTCACGACGAAGATCGAAGTGGGGGACCCAGCATAGTGACTGCCGAACTTGTCGAAAAAGTCGATGCTAAAGTCCGTGAAAATCGAAGGTTCACAATAACGGAACTTTCTTTGAGTTTTCCACAAATTTCGCGAAGTTTGTTGCACGAAATCATCAGCGAAAAGCTTGGTTACCACAAGTTTTGTGCAAGATGTATTTCAAAAATCTTGACAGAGGACCACAAAAAACAGCGAATGGCTGCAGCGTTGAACTTTTTGGACGTTTACCATAAGGATGGTGACTCTTTACTCGATCGCATCGTTACTGGTGACGAAACATGGGCGAAACACGTGAACTGTGAAACGAAATTGCAATCAATGCAGTGGGGGCACACAAGTTCTCCCCAAAAACCCAAGAAATGCATGCAAACAATGTCGGCAAGGAAGATGATGGCGACTGTTTTTTGGGACAGAAAAGGTGTGATTTTGGTGGACTTCCTGGAAAGAGGCACTACAATAAACTCTCAAAGGTATTGCCAAACTCTCTAAAAACTCAGAAGAGCCATTCAAAACAAGCGCAGAGGAATGTTGAGCTCTAAGATCTTGTTGATTCACGACAACGCCCGGCCCCACACGGCAAATGTCACTCGTGAAGTTCTTGAATCTTTTAAGTGGGAGTTGTTTCCTCATCCGCCGTACAGTCCCGACCTGGCACCGAGCGACTTCCACCTATTCCCAGCAATGAAGAAGTGGCTGGCTATGCAGCGTTTTGATGGCGACGCACAGCTGCAAGAAGAGGTAACGAAGTGACTGAAGGCGCAGGCGGCTGAATTTTTCGATGAAGGAATTTCCAAGCTCGTACATCGCTACGATAAATGCCTTAATTTGAATGGTGACTATGTCGAAAAGTAGTATTTGAGTGTGGCTTTCATCTGTATATAATAAAATTTGTTTCCTATACTTTGTTTACTTTTTATTCCAAAACGTAATCTACTTTCTGGATAGCCCTCGTATTATCATCGCTATTTTAATAATATGGCTACTGGTTCGTGAAATATGCAAATACGTGAAATATTTAAACTACGCATTGTTCCTCTGCTTGAAATTCCCGCTAAAGATCTGGAAACAGACTGCTTCCCCCTCTCGAGAAATGTGAGAGCCGGAGATAGAAGGGCCGAACTGTAGAAGCAGCTATATTCCTGCTTCCTCTCTCCACTCAGACGTTCCAATTTTTACTACAGATGGTCCACGCCGCGTCAACTGTTACCCTAAGATGCAGAAAATTCAATATATGCATTTCATTTTTCACGAAGATATCTTAAGCATCTGAAACTTTAGTCCAAGTCGTTTCCGCCATTTTTGGAAAAATCAGAAACATTTGAAAGCGTTAAATACCAAAACTAGTCGCTGGTGTTGAGACACCGGCGTTGGCGTAACAGTTCATGTACAAATAAGGTCGGTCACGAGAGCTGAACCACGTGAGAGCCCCAAATGCCCTTTACTGTTAGCATCAGCTCCATGTATAAATTTCTCGTACACAGAACCCAAGAAGCAATCGTCTTTTGTCTTCTGTCAGGCAAATGGTTACGTACCAAAATTTGAGGAAGCTGCAGCGACATCGTTTATTGACCGAAAGAGAAATAGGAACCCCAGCAAAAAGGGGGAGCTGTGCAGACTAATGCAATGCGGAAATGCATCACTGCCCATTAACTCAATTACCAACTTGGAAGTTAGTTTTCCCCTCCGAGGCGGTAAATTGAATGTGTCCCCCATTATCGAAGTGCAAATGTAGCAAGAAAACCTAGCGAAGATATATACGATAGCTTTGATTGCTTTTTCCTATTTATTTGACAAATTTATTGTAGTAATCTTCAGAAGAACTTGCTTCTGTACGTTTCTTAAGTTAAGTACGTTCCATTCGATAGTAAGATTTCATGGAAAACACATGTTTTGAGAAATATGAATTAAAAGTATTTTTGGGTAAATGTGTCTGTATGAGAGTTTGTGTGTTTATGACTCAGAGAGGTAAAATTGGTTAAATGACAAACTTATTATTGAAACGGAAACGTTGGTCTGCTTAAGTACCTTACTTAAACGTTCATATAAATTCACTATATCAATATGTATATAAATGAATCAATAATTGTATATTATTTGATAATTTCAGATAACTTAAACGCTGGTGACTTGCATTAATGTTTCAAAATCTGCTCCCTGAGGACGATAGTGTATTGTTTTGTTGCAACTAAGAAGTTAACTACCTGAGACAGCTGACTGTGTAATACGATTGTGTTTTGTCAGTCTAATGCCCGATTTTACCAAGCGATGTTTAGCAATAGTAATAACAAAAAATTGCATTTAACCAGCAAGTGTTAGCTTAACACTCCTGTTAAATCTATTGTTAAACTCTCAAGCTATATTTCTGTTATTAAGTCCTTAACAATCGTAAATGGTCAAGATGGCGGGCGTGATGTCGATTTGCTATATTTATGACGTCTAAATGGCATTTGTAATAGAGTACGGCCTATGAGGAGAAATTATTTTGAGGAACTATTCGAAGAAAATTTTCTACAGAGATATAGACTGTCGACACAAGTTGTTATAAAGGTTACTGCGGAAGTACAAGAGAGGTTAGACATACATCGAAAGGAATATCTCGATCTCGCCTTTACTTCAAGTATTAATAACTTTGTGATTTTATAATTCACTGAATTATGTCCACCTCCCGTCTTGAAACGTTCAAGTCACTTGCCACTTGTCCTTCACTCTTTCTTTTAAATTTACGTAATACTGAGTTACAACATGCATCGAAAGGAATATGCCAATCTCGCCCTGCTTCAAGTATTAATAATTTTGCGATTTTATAATTCACTGAATTATGTGGATAATACATTGTCCACCTCCCGTCTTGAAACGTTCAAGTCACTCGTCACTTGTCCTTCACTCTTTGTTTTAAATTTACGTAATACTGAGATAGAACATGCACAAAAGGAATATGCCGATCTCGTCTTTGCTTCAAGTATTAATAACTTTGCGATTTTATAATTCACTGAATTATGTGGATAATACATTGTCCACCTCCCGTCTTGAAACGTTCAAGTCACTCGTCACTTGTCCTTCACTCTTTGTTTTAAATTTACGTAATACTGAGTTAGAACATGCATCGAAAGGAATATGTCGATCTCGCCTTTGCTTCAAGTATTAATAACTTTGCGATTTTATAATTCACTGTATATAGTGCTTTGAACTCTCTAGAGTAAATAGAGATTACGAACCATTCATAAACAAAGATATAATGCGGCCAGACACGTTCTGTCAGACTAGCAAGAAGTGTATTGTTTCCTCTCACAGAATTTAACAAACACCTTGGCTTATTCAAAGTACATATTTCTTTTATCATGTCATGTCAAATTTTACGTTTCAGCTCTGAGTAATTTCAAATATACGTTCACACATACATGACAAGCAATAATAACATTCATTACAGTGCTTACGTCACAATGCATTGCTATAATACGAGGGCTGTTCAACGTAACTTTATTCATTCTCATAATTTTGATGGTCCGTCTCAAAATATTCTCCTCTAAATGCGATGCACTTGTCCTATCGTTTCTGTCAGTCTTCAAAGACATGCTGGAAACCATTTGCTGAGAGATACTTCACAATGGCCTCCGCAGCCCTCACCACTGCTTCTGATGATGGATAATGCCTCCCACGAAGGCGTTTCTTCAAGTTAGGGAATAGAAAAAAGTCACATGGGGTTATATCCGGACTATAGGGAGGGTGAAGGATGCACTTCACGTTGACTTTTGCAAGATATTCAGCAACAACATTGGCAATATGCGGCCGCGCATTATCGTGATGCAGCATCCAGCCTGCTTCAAGGAAATGCGGTCTTTTGCGTCTCATATGGACTTGCAATGTTTTCAGGACATCCCTGTAATCTTGTCCAGTTACTGATGTGTGTGCAGGTACAACATGCTGATAAACCATTCCATGAATATCAAAGAATGAGATGACCATAACTTTCCCAGCAGAAGCAACCACTTTTGCTTTTTTGGGAGTTGGTGATGAAGGAGATTTCCACACTGAGCTTTGCTGTTTGCTGTCAGGACCAAAATGATGTAGCCAAGTTTCATCAGCAGTGACTACGTTTGAAAGAACCTCTGGAACTTGCTCTAACATAAACTTTAACTGCATGCAGACCTACATGCGAATGTCCTTTTGTTCGCGAATCAACAGTCTTGGAACCCATCGCGCACAAACACGTGCCATGTGTAATGTTTCTGTCACCAACGTGTGGGTGGCACCCAATGAAATGTTCAGTATTTCAGAAAGTGATCTTCAGGTAATTCGTCGATCCTCTCTTACAATGGTAGCAGCAGTGTTGATGTTTTCTTCCGTAAGAGCAGTAACTGGAGCACCGGGTCCACCTTCCTTTGAAATTGATTGTCTCCCTCTTTAAACATTTTAAACCACCTTCGAGCTGTGCTGTAGGGAAGAACAGACTCTCCATAAACCTCCTGTATCATTGTATAGACCTCAACTGAAGAATTTTTGGGAGGAAAGCAGAATTTCAAAGCCGCATATTGTTCCTCGCGTGTTACCTCTATTGCAGCGACAGGCATTACTGAATATTGTCACCCAATTATCGGGAAGCACAACAAACGACAGCCAAGTAAGGGATCAGGGGCCGCGCCACGCCCACCTCATTAGTCTCTGTCACTAACTGAGGGGGATGATTAGGGAAATGTCATTTGTCGTTGGTCGCCACTTTTCCCACTCCCGCTGCCATCTGGAACCTTCGCGGTGATTCATTGAAGCCAGAGACGTCTAGAAAACAGTGATATCCCTATAAAAGGGGGTGCAATGAGTGCAGTCAGTCAGTCAGTGCTTGACGTGCTAGTGTACGACGAGAAGACTGTGTGAGTGCATCGGAGGATTGTACGTAAATACGAGTGCAAGTGAAATTGTAACGGACGAACTGGTGAAACGTAATTGTGTGCATTACGTAATTCTGTGTAATTGGCAAGAGTGTAAATGTAAGTCGGTGAAAATAAAGAACATTTTTGAGTGGTGCAATTGGACTTTTCATTTCAGGAACCCACGAAGTCACAATATATATATGAACTTGCCTGGTTCTCACAGGCAGGAACCAGGAGTACCAACAGTGAAGGTACTACGGCATGTTTGTTTCACATTAAGCTAACAGAATATAATAAGATTGAATTTTAGTGCTAAAAATTATGACCGTAAAAAATAATGAACTTTCTTTATTGAACAGCCCTCGTACAATACTACTTGATATGGATTAGGAAAACTGAGCTAAAAGTATGGGGCTTTTGCGGTTTTGTTGTGTACAGTACTCTAGCCTTCCTCATGGATCAGTTTTTGTATAATCCAATTTTTGTCTTAGCTGGAATAGTATTTATTAGAGATTGATTATTTCGTTGCTCGTCACACACCACTTAGGGGGAATGCAATACAACAAAACCGCAGCACTCCTATTGGTTGCTCACCTACTAGGGCTTAAGATGATCCCATTTGAAACAGATAGTAATTTGGTTTACGGACATTCGCAGACCTACCTGCGTTTGGGATGGCATTTTATAAAAATGTTTTATTCTACAGTTGGCAAAACATGTGTTTACACAGTGGAAGCTCGATATTGAGTCTTTGCTTTACTAGCTACATAGACAAAATGATATGGCATTAAAGCCAAAGTTTGGGTCAGCCAGTTTTAGATACGGAGCTGATGGGGAATCGCAATGAGGGCAAAAGGAACATCACTTTATTATGATTCCGTTCCACAAACAGACCACCGAGACGTGCTTAAAATTGATATTCCTAGATGTATATATATCTCCCAGCAGCTTTTTGTGTACCAACAACACGCTCTTCTTGTTTTTAGAGCATTTGAATATATTATTAGTCGGGACGAGACAAAGTTTCCAGGGTATCGAAGAGAAAGTTGCTTTCAACTCCCTCTGCGCTGCTGTACGGAAACTTTGTTGCTACCGACCGAGGTTTCAGATCGAAGTAATAGAAACATATATGTCTGGAACCGAACTCCCAGATTAAAATATATACTTTAGGGAAACCTCCCTTTCCCACTGTCTCGTAGTTTTGAAAATTCTTTCTTAGGACTTCATGATACAGCATGTTTGTTTGTTGACGTAATTTGTGCAGGAGATATAAATATCCGATAAGTTGTATTCACGTATTCTTCAATTATTATTGGTAACTATTAAACATGAAACTTGGTAATTAATTTGAGGACCTCACAAGGACGTAGTAAGAAAATTTAGAACAACCCAAACTACCCTTTTGCTGAAATATTTTTGAAAAAAAAAATACTTTCTCAAAATTGCTGTAATAATTTAGTTTGAACTACCATACATTTAAGATACGTTCATGAAAAGAGCAATGCATATCTTAAGTTTTCTGGAAATGTCCTCAAAAGTGCTCCTTACATTGAATCGCCCTTTAATGAATGGTAAACTGTAAGAAATAGAAATGCTAAAACGAAATTTTTTCCACACAACAAATACAAAGTCCTGCGCTGAGGCGTACTGTGCTACAGCTCTGGCTTTGATTCACCGCCACGGAACGCCCTGGGATCAATCCCACTCGTGGGGACACGGATTATAAGTCGGCGGAATGTGCATTACTTAAGAAATATTTCTTTGTTTTAATTTTCCATTAGTTTCCTTAAATTATTTAAATCCTTCAAAGAAAGTGATATTGGATGATCAACAAGATGTTGAAATGAGCCCAGGCCACATACAACTTAAAGCTACCAGATATTCACCCTTCAGGATAAGAGAAAATCTCCAACGTTAAGTCATATCGGACGATGAATGAAATGACATTCAAATAAGTACAGGGTACATAGAGCTTAGAGTTACTTGACATTCATCTTTCAGGATAAGAGAAAACCTACAACGTTAAGTCATATCGGACGATGAATGAAATGATGTTCAAATAAGTACAAGGTACATAGAGCTTAGAGCTACCAGACATTCTTTTTTCAGGATAAGGGAAAACCTCCAATTAAGTCATATCAGACGATGAATGAAACGATGTTCAAATGAGTACAGGATACATAGAGCTTAGAGTTACCAGACATTCATCTTTCAGTATAAGAGAAAACCTCCAACGTTAAGTCATATCAGACGATGAATTAAATGATGTTCAAATGAGCCCAGGCCACATAGAGCTTAGAGTTACCAGACATTTATCTTTCAGGATAAGAGAAAACCTCCAACGTTAAGTCATATCGGACGATGAATGAAATGATGCTCAAATGAGTACAGGATACATAAAGCTTAGAGTTACTAGACATTCATCTTTCAGTATAAGAGAAAACCTCCAACGTTAAGTCATATCAGACGATGAATTAAATGATGTTCAAATGAGCCCAGGCCACATAGAGCTTAGAGTTACCAGACATTTATCTTTCAGGATAAGAGAAAACCTCCAACGTTAAGTCATATCGGACGATGAATGAAATGATGCTCAAATGAGTACAGGATACATAAAGCTTAGAGTTACCAGACATTCATCTTTCAGAATAAGGGAAAACCTCCAACGTTAAGTCATATCAGACGATAAATGAAATGATGTTAAATGAGTACAGGGTACATAGAGCTTAGAGTTACCAGACATTCATCTTTCAGGATAAGAGAAAACCTCCAATGTTAAGTCATATCAGACAATGAATGAAATGATGTTGAAATGAGTACAGGGTACATAGAGCTTAGAGTTACCAGACATTCATCTTTCAGGATAAGAGAAAACCTCCAACGTTAAGTCATATCGGACGATGAATGAAATGATGTTCAAATAAGTACAGGGTACATAGAGCTTAGAGTTACCAGACAATCATCTTTCAGGATAAGAGAAAACCTCCAACGTTAACTCATATCGAACGATGAATGAAATGATGTTCAAATAAGTACAGGGTACATAGAGCTTAGAGTTACCAGACATTCATCTTTCAGGATAAGAGAAAATCTCCAACGTTAACTCATGTCGAACGATGAATGAAATGATGTTCAAATAAGTACAGGGTACATAGAGCTTAGAGTTACCGGACATTCATCTTTCAGGATAAGAGAAAACCTCCAACGTTAAGTCATATCGAACGATGAACGAAATGATGTTCAAATGAGTACAGGGTACATAGAGCTTAGAGTTAACAGACATTCATCTTTCAGGATAAGAGGAAACCTCCAACGTTAAGTCATATCAAACGATGAATGAAATGATGTTCAAATGAGTACAGGGTACATAGAGCTTAGAGTTACCAGACATTCATCTTTCAGGATAAGAGAAAACCTCCAACGTCAAGTCATATCGGACGATGAATGAAATGATGTTCAAATATGTACAGGGTACATAGAGCTTAGAGTTACCAGACATTCATCTTTCAGGATAAGGTAAAACCTCCATCGTTAAGTCATATGGAACGATGAATGAAATGATGTTCAAATGAGTACAGGGTACATAGAGCTTAGAGTTAACAGACATTCATCTTTCAGGATAAGAGGAGACCTCCAACGTTAAGTCATATCAAACGATGAATAAAATGATGTTCAAATGAGTACAGGGTACATAGAGCTTAGAGTTACCAGACATTCATCTTTCAGGATAAGAGAAAACCTCCAACGTCAAGTCATATCGGACGATGAATGAAATGATGTTCAAATATGTACAGGGTACATAGAGCTTAGAGTTACCAGACATTCATCTTTCAGGATAAGATAAAACCTCCAACATTAAGTCATATCGGACGATGAATGAAATGATGTTCAAATAAGTTCAGGGTACATAGAGCTTAGAGTTACCAGACATTCATCTTTCAGGATAAGAGAAAACCTCCAATGTTAAGTCATATCGGACGATGAATGAAATTATATTCAAATAAGTACAGGGTACATAGAGCTTAGAGTTAGCAGACATTCATCTTTCAGGATAAGAGAAAACCTCCAACGTTAAGTCATATCGGACGATGAATGAAATGATGTTCAAATAAGTACAGGGTACATAGAGCTTAGAGTTACCAGACATTCATCTTTCAGGATAAGAGAAAACCTCCAACGTTAAGTCATATCGGACAATGAATGAAATGATGTTCAAATAAGTACAGGGTATATAGAGCTTAGAGTTACCAGACATTCATCTTTCAGGATAAGAGAAAACCTCCAATGTTAAGTCATATCGGACAATGAATGAAATGATGTTCAAATAAGTACAGGGTACATAGAGCTTAGAGTTACAAGACATTCATCTTTCAGGATAAGAGAAAACCTCCAATGTTAAGTCATATCGGACAATGAATGAAATGATGTTCAAATAAGTACAGGGTACATAGAGCTTAGAGTTACCAGACATTCATCTTTTAGGATAAGGTAAAACCTCCAACGTTAAGTCATATCGGAGGATGAATGAAATGATGTTCAAATATGTACAGGGTACTCATTTATTATGAAAATTGTAATTATATTTAGATAGCACATAGTTGCAGTTCTCTGCTATGAGAGGACGCTGTTGGTAGCAAGCGATTTACTGCTTCGTATTCTGTGTCGTGTGAGAGTACTGGGAAGTTACAGAGAAACTTCCTGACTGTCATTGCCAGCAACCTCACCAAATTGCCAGCAGCTATCTTCTACAAGAATTTCCATTTCATAGTCACACAATCCGCTGTGCGAAATCCCAGCACACACCCTCCCTGGTCAAAACTCATGGATGCCATGGAAACACCAAAACAAATTAATGGTACACTAACATGACCGTGGACGTAAGTAATAACGTATTATACAGAAATTATGGTTCCAGTGAATAAATGAAATAAATATGATATTTTGTTATGCTAAATATAATTGGGTTGTAGCTTTGGCAATAAATCTCGAGTATATAATTATGGACTCTATGTACATAATTAGGAAATGCTACCACCTACACTACACCAGCACATAGAACAACAACCGTAGAATGGTTTGTACAAAGGTGGGTAGAGACAACATATGAATAAACACATACAGGGTGACGCACGGAAAGTCATGCATCGAAAATTGTTAAATTAACTTTTAATGACTAAAGCATGTCAATATTATCTTTTTACGAGGGCTGTTCAATAAAGAAGGATCGTAATTTTTTACGGTCATAATTTTTGGCACTAAAATTCAAACTTATTATGTTCTGTTAGCTTAATGTGGAACAAAAACGCCGTAGTAGTTTCATTGTTGATACTCCTGTTTCCCACCTTTGAGAACCAGGCAAATTCAGTATCTCCTACCGCTGTAATGGAGGTAACATACGAGGAACAATATGCGGCTTTGAAATTCTGCTTTCGTCTCAACAAATCTTCAGTTGAGGCCTATACAATGTTACAGGAGGCTATGGAGAGTCTGTTCTTCCCTACAGCACAGCTTGAAAATGCTTTAAAATGTTTAAAGAGGGGAGACAATCAATTTCAAAGGAAGGTGACCCCGGTGCTCCAGTTACTACTCTTACGGAAGAAAACATCAACACTGCTGCTGCCATTGTGAGAGATGATCGACGAATTACCTTAAGATCACTTTCTGAAATACTGAACATTTAATTGAGTGCCAACCACACGTTGGTGACAGAAACATTACACATGAGACGTGTTTGTGCGCGATGTGTTCCAAGACTGCTGATTCCCGAACAAAAGGACATTCGCATGCAGTTAAAGTTGTTGTTAGAGGAAGATCTGGAGTTTCTTTCAAACGTAATCACTGCTGATGAAACTTGGCTATATCATTTTGATCCTGAGAGCAAACAGCAAAGCTCAGTGTAGAAATCTCCTTCATTACCAACCCCCAAAAAGTAAAACTGGTTGCTTCTGCTGGGAAAGTTATGGTCATCCCATTCTTTGTTATTCATGGAATGGTTTATCAGCATGTTGTACCTGCACACACATCAGTAACTGGACAATACTACAGGGATGTCCTGAAACATAGCAAGTTCATATAAGACGCAAAAGACCACATTTCTGTGAAGCAGGCTGGATGCTGCACCACCATAATGCGCGGCTGCATATTGCCAATGTTGTTGCTGAATATCTTGCAAAAATCAACGTGAAGTGCATACCTCACCCTTGCTATAGTCCGGAATTAGCACCATGTGACCTTTTTCTATTCCCTAACTTGAAGAAACGTCTTCGTGGGAGACATTATCCATCATCAGAAGTAGTGGTGAAGGCTGCGGAGGCGATTCTGAAGGATCTTTCAAAAATGGTTTCCAGCATGTCTTTGAAGACTGACAGAAAAGCTGGAACAAGCGCATCACATTCAGGGGAGACTATTTTGAGAAGTACAATCAAAATTATGAGGATGAGTAAAGGTACGTTGTCAGAAAAAGTTGTGGTCATTCTTTATTGAACAGCCCGCGTATATTAATCATCAGAAAGTGTCTGCTCAGTGAACGTGTAGTACATGTTCAATAGGCCGGCCCTCGTAGCCATGGTCATTAGAACGTATGTCTCTAGCGTTCCACCGTGTAGAGGGTCTCGGGTTCGAGTCCCGCCCTGGACATGGGTGTTTATGTGTATAGTGTATGTGTGTGAAACTACAGAAAACAGAGAGGTAATTAAACGGAAACAATAAAAACGGTTAAATAAGGAAAATAAAAATATATATCTATATACATAGATATATATTTTAAATTAAGAAGAAATATGTCCACGTTGTTGTCCTATCACTTCTTCGAGGCGAACTGTGACGTTTCCGATCACTCTACGACACTCGTCTTCTGTTATTCCCTGGAAAAAGGCTGAGATATTCGCTTGTAGTTGTATTAGAGTGCGTGGTTTTTTGCGGTAGACTATCTCTTTCAAATGTCACCATTAGATATAATCACAGTGATTAATATACAGGCTGAGTGGCGGCCATATTGAACTGTCCTGAAAACGTTAAGGATATCAATGGGATATCACACGGAGCTCGAAATGTTGGTGCAGGAAATCCAGAATAACGTTTGCTGTATGTGTACAAGCTCCATCTTGCATAAACCACTGAGTCTCTATTGGTAACCCTGTTACATAAAGTTGTGGAAGAAGATTGTTCTGTAACATGTCCAACTGTGACGTTGAAAAAGATTGGCCCAATGATTCAATGGCTGGATATGACACCCAATACACTGACTTTTTATACGTAAATATCAGTCTCGTGTACAACACCAGGAGGTTCTCGTGCCCTTCCTATTGATGCTACAGTTCAAATGAACGTAAACCTCATCAGAATACCACGGCGTCATCATTTGCAAGATACGAAGTCGCCGTAAGTTGTCATGTTCCCTCAGTTTGTGTAACAATGTCGTTTTGTGTGGGAATAATTTCACGTCAGCATGAAGTATTATTTGAAGCGAACTACGTGAAATGGCCACTTCGGCCGAGGCTTGTCTCGTGTCAAAGCCTCGATATTCTCTGGAGTATGGATTGTATTGACACGAGGTCGCTTTTGCTCTAATATATGGCCATCAGTTTCAGATTGTGTGGTTGGTTGATACACTGTTTGTCTGCAGGGGCCCATCTCGTACGAAAATGAATATGAAAACGTCAATACGTCTCTTCGTTTCGTAGTGTGTGGTGCTGGTCGTTTGGGCCTGCCGGGGAGTTTCCAACAGGTAAGGTGTAGCTGCCCTGCATTGCCGTGACTCCTTTTTACGTCCGCCCTCTGTCTCCTCCACTTGAGGGCGCAGATGCAGTAGACCAAGTTATGACTTCCGTGCCGAATCCCGTGTTTAGCGTATTCCGGTCCAGAGGTTAGTTTGGAATGGGGATATTTTCGAATATACTAGTATTTAGCATAGATACTAAATTGGACGTTTGTCAGACACACTTTGTTATGCATTCTTTTTAATAAAATAATCCGCTATAACATCAATATATTTTTGAATTCCATGAAACCGCTAGTGTTACTTTACCTGAGATATTTGAGGCATCAGATGTTTTTACACTCCCACTCCAATGACAAAAATTGATTCCAGTATTTTATCTTTAATTTTTGAAAACAATCAAAACGACCTAGGTCAGGGATTTATCCACTGTGTTGACCTTTAAGAGATCGAGATAGACATTGAAGACAAAGGAGTACGATCTGGGGATGCATTCCTGCAGGGTTCCTCGGTGCAAGTTGCCTGTGTTAAAGGGTCCAAGGCAAACAGAACGAGCATATATGAGTGCCCACAGCATAGGTAACGTCCAGTTGCTTAAAAAATAACTGTGCTGTCATCTGGCTAAGCTCGGATTAAGAAACAAGGCAACGCAGAGCCTTATGCTAAAGTTTTGTGTTCTCCTTTAGCTGTGTGTGTTTGTTTAACTCAGTGGCAATCCTCAGAGTATGTAGCTTCTACATTCTACAACTGGTAAAGTTAAAACTTCCGTATCCGCCGTCCGAGAATAGTAACGCAGTTCATGCGTAGTGGCAATGTAGCAAACTTCGGAAAACAAAAACACGAATTCTTAGAGAACAGTGAAATTATTGCAGGAAAAACAGGGGAACGTATAATTAGAGTGGAAAATAAAGCGGCTAAGCTTATATAAAGGCTACTAACCTAAATGTCCTGAATCATAAAGGTAAGCATACATTTCAGAACAGAAAGGACTTTTAGGAAACTGCAACTAACCTAACTTAACCTAAACTAACTTAGGAAAGCAGTATCACAACTGCATACGATTCTCTATTGACATAACAGGAGGCTTTGACTTCGACTGGTAGTGTGCTCAGCAAATCTTTGTGGTTGTTTATTGCTTATTTGAATTATGTTCCACTTATATAATAATATATTGTACTGTTAATAGTTTTTATAACTTATTATATAAACTGAAGCATAAATGCAGTTTGTGATGTGCACTAATAGTTTAAATAACGCTTAAGTGTGTGCACGCAGCTCATCAGGTAGATCAGCTTTAGAAGCTTAGTGCTTCTTAAGTCGACGAATTTCCATTTTAAGACCGATTTGCAAGAGGAGCTGAACTGAAATCCAACATCACGATTGAGCGTACTCCTCTCGGAGGAAATGACCAAAGTCTCCTTAATTCTCCGCACCCAGTAACTGTTGCATTTTGCCAAGATGGTCGTCTCCGGAAAGTTAAGAAGCACAGATCAATAAAGCTTGATAATCAAGTTAAGTAGTTACATTTCTTACACCCAATTAATTTTCTATACTCACGTCATCCCCTGACCTGGCATTTAATTTACTGAAAACAGTGTTTTGTTCAGTAATGCGTAGTTTGATAGTGCTTTGTCTTTGTTTATATTTGTGTTATATCCAGTATTTCATTTTGTAGTTATAACATGTTATAAATATCCTGATGATGGGAGAGATGTACACTCCCGAAACGTTAATATCTGCTCGTCTTTTCACCTGGCTGACAGCCCGAGAGGAAAGTGAGCGTATTCCTCGACAGGAAAGCTTCAGGTCTTATGTTAGTCATTTGTTTTCAGTGTTTGTAAACAGAGTGTTCCAAGAGAATCAAAGTTTATTTTCGCATTGTTTTCATATTTTTCGAGTGTTTTAGTGCTTATAAATATGGGTACATCAAACAATTCAATCCTAAGCGTAGGTTTAGAGGAAACCAGTACTCAAAACGTGAAAATAACAATGAAGTTTCACTAACCCCTGAAAACAACGTTATGATTTCATCAGGCAGTGCTTACAAAAACAGCTTTGCTATTTCCAAAATGACAAACAGGATGTTAATGTTCTAAACATTGACAGTGGTTATGTATTGTAAAGCTTTCGGAACTTCTAAATCAATTTTTAAGGTGCAAAAACTGTGGTGCAAGTGATTGTGTTCAACTGTCAGAAAATATTTCAGTTAGGAGGGGTTGGGCTACCAAGTCAATTGTAAACTGTACAGAATATGGGAAAGAAAATAGTACTATGTCCTCAGAACTAAGAAACACAAGACATTATGCAGTAAATATAAGACAAACATTAAGAAGGCAGCATGGGCTATGTACAAAGGGGGAAAGCTCTTGGTGCAACAAATACGTGAAGCTGCAGGAAAAGAGGACACTCATAAAAATTCTCTTTCTCTAACAATAATGGAAATAATTAAACCTATCTACAGAGATCTTGTCAACCCTCAACTTCTCTGGTCGTACTCAGAATCCCCAGTCCTTCAACAGCTCTATATGGGAATGACTTCCAAAAGCATGACTTCTCTAAAAATATGTGCAAAGTATGCAGTGATGTGTTTCAATGATGCAGCCAGTGGCATCCATACTGGTTACAACATTGTTGTAGCCCTCACGATTATTGAAGCAGACATGTCAAAGGAAGCCAGGACCATCAGAAGGAGAGAGAAAAAGAAGCAAGCCAAAATGGGCAGGAATGTTCTGAAACATCTGATTGCTGAGTTGAAAGTGTCAGGAATTTTATTTTCCATTTTTCCGTCAACTTGAAATTTTGATATTTAGGTGCACGTTTATGAAAAATCAATAAGGTTATAGCCATGAAACTTTGCACATCTTTTAAGGATATGTATGACTGAAATTTTCAAATTCTGAACTAATAATGCTAGCTTTTGCAAATTTACACCATAGGTGTAGTATAATGTAGACATGTTACAACCAAAATTTAAACCATTTTTCTCCAGCAGTTTAGAAATTATGATAAATTTTGTATGTTTTTTGTTACGTCACTAAAAAGTCCCTTGCGACAAAATATTTTCAATTTTGGTCTAATATTTTAACCCAATGTTCATAATACACATACGTTTTGAAATTGCTCTGTGTTTTTCCGTGTCTCCTTTAGTTTAGGTCACAAAAAGTTTTTAATTTACAAATATTCTTTTTTTGTCTAAAAAACTGTAAGTTTTGTGTTTGAAAATTAAAAATATATGCTTATATACATTTCACAATAAAACCTAGGGCAATTTCCATTCCTCATGATATTCTGAACCTGTGTAGGAAATTTCATGAATGTAGTACAAAAACTGCATCGCAAGGAGCACTTTACAGGAAGAAAAATGCTGAAAATATGAACATTGAGAAAACAGCGATTAAAGATTTGATTGCATAACTCACATTAAAATCCACCAGGCTGATAGGTTGGACCCTCAGATTTCTTTTTCCTCTTCTCTGTTGCTGCTTTTTCCACCTTTTTCTTCTTTAGATGTTGCTTTTCTTCTGCACAACTTCGCTTCTTGCTTTGCAGGATACGAGTCTGATCTCGCTGCACTGAAGTTTTCCTTGCTGAGTCTACTACACTTTCACCTCTGATATTTTGCTGCAGCTCCAATGACTTAAGACTACCCATGTTAAACTCACTGATACTTTTAATAACAGCAAGATCCAATTTTTGTTTTGATATGAAAACTTCCTTTGGGCACTTATTCCATATGACATGATGCAAAGATTCATTGGCATTCTGTGTTTTTCCTGTTTTGCACTTCTCTAGTAATGTTGTAGAAGCCAGCCTCTGATATATTGGCAACATTTTAGGAACTATTTTGTCTGAAAGCCTTATTTTTCTTTTGTTGAATTGAAAATTTAAGAACGGAAAACAGATAAAGAATGTGGATGTAGGCAAAAGAGGGCGTGACTCTGACAGAGTTTAAAGGCCACCGACATTTAAATAAGCATTTAAAAATGGCGTTCGGAGGCAAATTATGCATTTTTCACATTCGGGAATGTCTAAATTATTTTATAGAATTAAAATAAAAAAGTCGTTATTTTCACGATTTTCATGAAATTTCAGTCATACATACCCTTAATAAAATATTTGAGTAAATATTTTAATTAAATGAGAAGTTTATTTCTTCTGTATTTAATTTATACTGTCACGAACCCATTACTTACGATAGTGCACCCCAGAGAGATAAGGGACAGATTGCGCCGGGCGAAGATGAACAGCTTGCCTAAGCAGATAAACAAAGCGCGGAGATAAAAGGCATGCCAAAACAGATAAAGTGAAGTAAATGGAACATTCT
>CM060951.1:5633869-5951369 GCA_030765055.1 Mantis religiosa
TGTAGGTGAATCAGCTTCGCTACTTTCGAGGTGACGTTGGTTATGATAAGGAATATGATGTGGACAGTAAAATATACAAATTTCAAAGAATGTGTGGAACAATTACAGTGTTCTTCATTTAAGGAGACAGTGTACTCTGAGTAAGTACAAGATTTACATCATTTGACAGATTTTACAATACACAAAAGACTATAGATATGAATAACATTTTTCTATATAATCACTATAAAAAAGAAGTATTTTGGTTAATGTTTCAAGATTCTGACTGTTAAAATATAGTTTTAAAAGATCCAGATATGTAAAAATAAATTAAGAATATATTTTCCAAAAGCATACAAAATTTATGTACCCTTTGTACAACTTACAACAGAAAAGGTGCAGGCAAGTGTGGGCGTCCAGAAAGTAAGTTCTGTTTCAATTTATTTCCGCTACAGTGCTCCGATTGCAGTTCCGCACATGCGCGGTGGACGCTCTGTATCAAGGAGAAGAAACATGCACAATTGTGAGATCGCTGTGAACCACGTACGCTTTGTTGTGCTTGTTTACAATGTCCGTGTTGATTGAAAATCCCGCCGCTTGTGAAATCAGACCTGTGATTCGTTTTCTGAATGCTAGGAAAGTGAAACCAATTGCAATTTATCGGCAAATTTGCGATGTTAAAATGTGTAGTGTTTCTTCACGACAACGCACGACCGTACACTGCAAATGCGACCAAAACATCCTACAGGGATTTAGCTGGAACGTGTTTGACAACCCCCCGTATAGCCCTAACCTCGCTCCTAGCGACTTTCATCTGTTTTTGCATCTCAAATCTTTCCTTTGCGGTCAACACTTTAACAATTATGAGAAGCTGAAAGAAAATGTTTCCAACTGGTTGAAGACACAGGCGGCAAACTTCTATGAAGAAGGTATACAGAAACTTGTGCCTCGCTATGACAAATGACTGAAAAATTTCGGCAGTTATGTGGAAAAGTAGTTCAAGAGTTGTAGAATTTTGTGCAATAAATAATTTTGCTGTATCTGTACACAATTTAACTTTATTATCAAACAGAACTTACTTTCTGGACGTACCTCGTATATATTGAGCTACTCTGAAAAGCAGAATTCTTATATATATAATCAATTGGGGAAGTCTATAAAAATTATTATTAAATTGGAAAATATGTGTACATTTTAAGCAATTATAGAACATATTTTGAGTTTTCTCATAAGCGTAATAAGCACTGAGCTCTACAGCTCCTGCTTTACAAATTTCCTGCATAAAATGAAATGTGTAGTGTTTAACGCCCGCTTTTACTACATACGGCTCCGCAGGCGATGACACTGATGATACATGAGATGAAGATGGAGCACCGGTGGAATGAGATGGCGGGGAAACCGGAGATCCCGGAGAAAACCCGCCCCAGTGCCGTGTTTTCCACTACAAATCTCACTTTGCGGTCGCCTGGGATCGAACCCGGGCCGCCTTGGTGAGAGGCAAGCGGTCTAACCACTGAGCCACGGCGTGGCCACAAACTGCATATATATATGTGTGTGTGTGTGTGTGTGTGTGTGTGTGTGTGTGTGTGTGTGTGTGTGTGTGTGATAAAGAAGTGTAGAAAATGTGAGGCCTCTATGACTATAAGTGTATGAGAAACAGGAACCTATGCATAAAATTTTAGATATTAAGAAAACGTAGTTTGAAATTTAGTGGTGTTCTGCAAGCAGACCTTAATACTGTAACGGGAGCGCTAGAACACCCTGTGAAAGCAGCTGGCAGCGGAAGGTAGGGGAGGTTCGGTTAGCCACACCTCCTCCTCGTTTGTCTTGTAGTGGTGACAGGCTGTGGTCAGGGGAAAAAATGACTGTGTCGCCTGTTTCTCCTACACCTGGTTCTCGATCTTTCTGTTACTAGAACAATCTTGTAAACACCAGAAGTTGGCGATATTCCTATTTAAGGAGGGTTACAGACGGACAGAGGGAGTTGTTGGTCAATCAGTTGGTTAGTGTGTGTGAGTGAGGACAGTTCTTGGTCAGTGACGTGTTAATGTACGAGAAGATTGTGCAACGGAAGACTGTACGTAGCTGTGAAGGTGTACCGGAGTTTATGTAATCGCGCGTACAAGTGAGGTTGTAACGGACGAACTGGTAAATTGTAATTGTGTGCAGCAAGTAATTTTGTGTAATTGGCAAGTGTTAAACTGTAAGTCGGTGGAAATAAAGAACATTGTTGAGTGGTGTAATTGGACCTTTTATTCCACGAACCCACAAAGTCACAATACATTCCAGGATCATAGTGATCATCAACCTCATATAGGTCCTACCGTTGTTGCTCTACTTCCCTCTTTCGTTGAGGCTTGTGCTTCTCTTTGGACATGCTGGTAGATACGCTGAAGAGCTTTTTCTGTGTTGATCACTGTTTTCAGTCCCATTTAACTTAAGCCATACACAAATCTTACATACAACCTGTATCTTGTAGTATCAGATCTTCTGGTAGAATTGTTTCTTTCACAGATTGTACATGACAAGAGTTATTTGTAAGTACAACCCTAACCTAATATTTAACTTTTCTTCTATGTACAAGGAGCCCACACACCTGCAATATTTACATTCTGTGGTTTTGCTTATAAAGCCAAGAACGTAACTATATTAACATTATTTATAGATGTATTTACACCAAGGACACTTTCTGGACATCCATTGTTTGTACTAGAAAGCTTCTTTGTCGAACAACTTCACTGTTCCCACTGTTAGCACATGGTTCTTGTAAAGCTTGAAGGTTATACCTATTAGCTTTCTCAGTAAATATGTATTAGTTTCAACAAAATTTGTATTTTGTGTACACTCTTTTACTCCTAGGCATGTTCCTGTAGTTAAATACCTAACAAAAGTAACCACTGATGCCTAAAAATTGCAGATACTAGATTTGTTTACTTCACACAACAAATAGAGGCACACAAGGAAATATAAGAGCAAGCTACAGGGCAGCCACAACAGCTCAGAATGGAAAACAAAATGTACCACAGACAATTCTTACACCAAAGACAAGAGATACACGAATGTGGATGGAAAGAACCTATTGCAGGACGTGGCAAAATGATATGTGTGTATTTAAAGAGCAGCATGCTCACCTAAAACTCTTATAAAACTGATAATAACTGTACAAACAACATAAATGTTATGTCATTACAAGGAAATTTCAGAGAATTTTTCAAGCTTAAAAACAAACAATGTGATTTTTTAGCATTTCAGAGTACACTGTCCCCTTAAAACCTAACCGAAGCACGGCATTTTGCCTGTGTGCAATTGGGTATGCCACAGCCGGCATTACTTCTAAATAAATTCCGCTCCTAATATATCTATAACAGAAGGATATGTCGTTCGTTCTCTGCTAAACAAGCATTATACTGGGATAGCACACTGTAATTCACACGAATAACTTGGGCCACTGTAGCGCTTCCGATTTCACTTTTAATATTCTGTTTTAGTTCTTCAAATGTATGAATATTTGTCTCGTAAATTTTGTCTTTCAGGTTACCCCACACACTGTTAGATAAGGGAACGAGGAGTCCATACACCAGCACTCTATCTTCAAACACATCTCTAATTTTAGTCATGGACGCCTCTCCGAGAGGGATGGCTCAGGCACTTTCATCTGTGACCCGCATGCGTGAGGCCAGCGTTCGATTCCCATGGCCGACCTACCTGACCCATGAGCTTTTTAGGTGTTTTTCCCGGGTCGCTAGGTGAATGCTGGGTAGGTTAATTACGTCCAACAAACTTCCTGTCCCTCTATTACATCTCCATTATCATTTCATATCATCTCTCATCTGATGGTCCCTTTCAGGGTAGAAGTGTCGGCGGGAGTCTCGGCGGCGCATGTCAGGATGATATGCTCTGAGGAAATCTACTTCCTCCTCTGGTAGGTCGGTTGTCGGTCTCCGCTCCTCTGCTGGGACCACTTCGGGACCGCCAGTCAGGGAGCTTTGGGGCTGGGATCGCCTGTCTTGGTACTATTAGAGCTCGGCTGCTGGGTTCGTCGTCCCGCTGTAGGGGAGCGAGTTCGTTGTCCTGGTCTGTTGGGGGAAGTCTCTATCCAACTAAATTGTAGGGACTCTGCTCTCTGTACTGTCGTGTCTCCTTGGTACCATTAGGGCTCGGCTGCTTGGCTCGTTGTCGTCTCGCTGTAGGGGAGAGAGTTCGTTGTCCTGGTCTGCCGGGGGAAGTCTCTGTACAAGTAAACTGTAGGGACCCTGCTCTCTGTACTGTCGTGTCTCCTTGGTACCATTAGGGCTCAGCTGCTAGGCTTGCTGACGTCCCGCTGTAGGGGAGTGAGTTCGTTGTCCTGGCCTGTCGGGGGAACTCTCTATACAAGTAAACTGTAGGATCCTACTCTCTGTACTGTCGTGTCTCCTTGCTACCATTAGAGCTCAGCTGCTAGGCTTGCTGACGTCCCGCTGTAGGGGAGTGAGTTCGTTGTTCTGGCCTGTTGGGGGAAGTCTCTATACAAGCAAACTGTAGGGACCCTGCTCTCTGTATTGTCGTGGCTCCTTGGTATCATTAGGGCTCGGCTGCTGGGCTCGTTGTCCTCCCGCTGTAGGCGAGCGAGTTCGTTGCCCTGGTCTGTCGGAGGAAGTCTCTATCCAAGTAAACTGTAGGGACCCTGCACTCTGTACTGTCGTGTCTACTTGGTACCATTTGGGCTCGGCTGCTGGGTTCGTCGTCCCGCTGTAGGGGAGGGAGTTCGTTGTGCTGGCCTGTCAGGGGAAGTCTCTATCCAAGTAAACTCTAGGTACCCTGCTCTCTGTACTGTCGTGTCTCCTTGGTACCATTAGGGCTCGGCTGCTGGGCTCGTTGTCGTGCCGCTGTAGGAGAGCGAGTTCGTTGTCCTGGCCCGTCGGGGGAAGTCTCTATCCAAGTAAACTGTAGAGACCCTGCTGTCTGTCTCCTTGGGTCGGCCGCTCTCTGTCTCCTTCACCTCATCCTTCCTCCCCGGGGTAACCCCACTTGTGGGCATAGAAATAATTCGTCAATCCCAGGACACCTCTGCTGTACCGGCAGTAGCAGAATCTTTTGAAGCCACCAATATGATTTCTCTTCTTCTGTCGATCTATAATACAATATCATTTGAGTACCACTCTGCATACAGCGTGCTCGTAGAATGCGGAATCGCTAATACCACAGCAAACTTAAACTCCCCGAGATCGTAATCAGGGTTTCTTGTAAGCGATATGCCAGTACCGACAGTTACGAGTGCTGATACGACCTCTGGAACCACGCTTCATCGGAAATGACCAGAAGCTATGGACCAATTAAACCATCATTCACTCATGAAATACACCATTCACAATAATGAATTCGCGACACAAGGTCATTTTGTTTTAAAGTTTGGCTCTTGCACACTTATACGTTTCATCTATGAGCAAAAGTCAGTTGCAGCCGCTTTCCAAAGATGGTTGATCAATGTGGTAGTCTGAGTAAATTCCTTAGGAATAGTTAATTACTTATTTGATAGTAATTAAGTTGGGGATATATAACAGATCTGCAGGAGATCGCAGTGCAAGGGTTATTTAAGGTCCCCTCAAACTCAACTATTTCTCGCTTCCAACAAAGCAAGTATTATAACAAAATCGAATATGATTAGCTAATGACAGACAAATTTTTGTTTAAGCTCACTTGTAGTTTTATACTCTATGTTGTTTGTTTTGTGTAACACAGCTAACACGGTTCGTACTGTATGTAAATAGACGCTTAATTTCATGGCGTACCCTATTTAATTTACAGGTAAACTAACAGAAAAATCAACAAAAATTACAGTTACTAGAATACGTTATTTCAAACACCCGTGTTTTGTTTGTGTTAGATTTCCACGTGTTATGTAATTTCACATTTGCCTCACGCAATTACTAGAAACAGGCAACATATGAATACTCACATTCGAAACTATTTAGTGGAGAGGACGTTATTATTAAATACGAGGTGCGTTCGTTATAAAACCTCTTATTATTTTTCAGGTCTGGGACCAGATAGGAACTTCTGCTTTTCTTTAAATACACGCGGACTCTTTGTGAATGCGTGACAGAGATGGCAGTACTGTACAGTACATAGAAGTCTAGTGTCAGTGACGAGAGTTAGGACGGTTTTTGATACTTAAAATGGCGACGTTTTCATTACAATGACAGCATCTAATCATTCGTTTTCTCCATTTTTGTTTTCTGACACTTATTGAAACCCATCATCAGCTGAGTGAGGTATGTGGTGATGGTACCATGGATGTGTCTAATGTACGTTCCTGGGTGTGACAGTTCAATGAAGACAGAACGTCGTGCAACAGCAAACCAAGGCAGTTTAGTGGGGCATGTGGTGATGGTACCATGGATGTGTCTAATGTACGTTCCTGGGTGTGACAGTTCAATGAAGACAGAACGTCGTGTGACAACAAACCAAGACAGTTAAGTGAGACATGTGGTGATGGTACCACGGATGTGTCTAATGTACGTTCCTGGGTGTGACAGTTCAATGAAGACAGAACGTCGTGCAACAGCAAACCAAGGCAGTTTAGTGAGGTATGTGGTGATGGTACTATGGATGTGTCTAATGTACGTTCCTGGGTTTGACATTTCAATGAAGACAGAACATCATATTACAACAAACCAAGACAGTTGAGTGAGGTATGTAGTGATGTTACCACGAATGTGTCTAATGTACGTTCCTGGGTGTGACAGTTCAATTAAGGCAGAACATCGTGTGACAACAAACCAAGACAGTTGAGTGAGGCCTGTGTTGATGGTACCATGGATGTGTCTAATGTACGTTCCTGGGTGCGACAGTTCAGTGAAGACAGAACATCGTGTGACAACAAACCAAGACAGTCATGGCCTCGCAGCAGCCGGTCTGAGACATTATCCAGCGAGAGGAGAACGTAGTTTTCGACGATCGCCGAACGATCGTTGCAGACATCGCCTCCGAAACTGGTACTTCTGTGGGATCTGTGCACTCAATCTGGCCTGAAGATCTGAAAATGTCAAAAGTGTCTTCCAGGTGGATGCCACGAATGCTGACGGATAATCATGGGGTGCGCGCGTGGTAAATATTCAAGCGATGTTGACGCGTGATAACGACATGATTGGAACTTTCTTTCAATCGACTGTGACAAGTGGATGAGACGTGGATGTCCTTTTTCAACCCAAAAAAGAAGTGCCAGTCAGCTCAATGGAAGTATATAGACTCACCGCCACCAAATAAATTTCGGGTGAGTGTCACTGCTAACAAAATGATGGTGGACATCTTCAGGGACAACAGTAGTGTAATCTTTACTCATTGTCTAGTAATTCTAAGGTCTACGCACCCAGGTGCTAGACGACCACCGAATTAACGTGAGGGAGATAGCAGATGCTATGTTCATGAACGTGTTTGTCTCATATTAAATCAATATTTAGACACGAGAAAGCTGTCCGCGCGTTGGGTGCTACCTTAGACCAAAAACGTGTTCGAATGAACATTTCCAACGCTCTGTTGGCGCAGTTTAGGCACAATAAATCCTAGTTTTGGCACCGATTAATTACTGTAGATGAAACTTGGGTACACCATTATACGCCCCAAGCAAAAATACTGTGCAAACAGTGGACTGGAAAGGGGGAACCGGCTCCAGAAAAGGAAAAAAAACTTTTTTTTCCGGCTGGGAAACTGATGGCGACTGTTTTTTTGAGGTAATCAAGGAGTTTTTCTAATCGCTTATCTTCAAAGTGGAAACATCACCACAGGAGCATACTACGCATCATTACGTGACAAGCTGAAGGCAGAACTGGAGGAAAAAAACCACCACATTTCCAGAAAAAGAAAATCCCGTTTCACCAAGCAACGCACCGTCTGTCACCTCAGCAGTTGCAATGGCGAAAATCCACGAATTAAGGTTTGAACTGCCTGACTCACCAAATCTAGCCCCAAGTGACTTCTGTTTGTTCCCTCATTTGAAAATTGCGCTAGGAGGACAGAGATTTTCGTCAAATGAAGAGGCAATTTACCTTCGTGAACAATTATTTTGTAGAGAAAAACGCCGAGTACTATTTGGACGGGTTACACAAATGGCAGCTTCCCTAGGAGAAGTGTGTAGAGTTACAAGGAGACTATGTTGAAAATAAAATAAACAAAATTGTGAAAAAGTTTATTGTACCTTTATTAGCTGGGAATCTTTTCAGGCCACCCTCTTAGGCTATTGTAGTGCTTACACTGTATGTTTTTTATGTGAAAGTGTACCGATAGCCTTCCGAAGTAGGGATTTTATACAAAAACTGGTGGCTGTGTTGTCGGTAAGCCAACTACTGTCTTCCTCGGTAAATGTGGATTGTTCAGGAAGCAGGTGGGAAGCTCCGTTTGTATTGCTTCTTGAGTCCTTATATACAGCCCTTCAATTCAACTTTCAACATAAACAATTAAACCTTAGTCCTCTATAGTTTCCAACTTCCTCAAGAGATGGAACCACAATCTTCTTCGATACGGTTTTGACTTTTATTGCAGTTTCCCGCACAAACTTAACGTCATAAATGTATCTTATATGTGGTTATTAAACCTAACATGAAAGAGAAGTTCTAAACTAACTTAGAAGCTTAAATGCGATAGTCATTTTGATTCCTTATAGGTAAATTATTCATCAGAGAGTGTGGGCCACAGAACGTTTAGATATTAACCTACTTTACTCATCGATGGTTAATTCACCAGTATATAAAACGTATAAAACATTTGACTATCACTTAAAATCTACTGTATTCCCTTGTAACTACAATAAGATAATGTTTATCTTGAAGTAGATAGAGCAATAAGTTTTTGTATAAGAGTAGAGAAAGTTATGTATATAAAACATTTGACTATCACTTAAAGTCTACTGTATTCCCTTGTAACTACAATAAGGTAATGTTTATCTTGAAGTAGATAGAGCAATAAGTGCTTGTACAAGAGTAGAGAAAGTCATGTATATAAAACATTTGACTATCACTTAAATTATACTGTACTCCCTTGTAACTACAATAAGATAATGTTTATCTTGAAGTAGAGAGAGCAATAAGTGTTTGTACAAGAGTAGAGAAAGTCATGTATATAAAACATTTGACTATCACTTAAAGTCTACTGTATTCCCTTGTAACTACAATAAGGTAATGTTTATCTTGAAGTAGATAGAGCAATAAGCGTTTGTACAAGAGTAGAGAAAGTCATGTATATAAAACATTTGACTATCACTTAAAGTTTACTGTATTCCCTTGTAACTACAATAAGATAATGTTTATCTTGAAGTAGAGAGAGCAATAAGTGTTTGTACAAGAGTAGAGAAAGTCATGTATATAAAACATTTGACTATCACTTAAAGTCTACTGTATTCCCTTGTAACTACAATAAGGTAATGTTTATCTTGAAGTAGATAGAGCAATAAGTGCTTGTACAAGAGTAGAGAAAGTCATGTATATAAAACATTTGACTATCACTTAAATTATACTGTACTCCCTTGTAACTACAATAAGATAATGTTTATCTTGAAGTAGAGAGAGCAATAAGTGTTTGTACAAGAGTAGAGAAAGTCATGTATATAAAACATTTGACTATCACTTAAATTATACTGTACTCCCTTGTAACTACAATAAGATAATGTTTATCTTGAAGTAGAGAGAGCAATAAGTGTTTGTACAAGAGTAGAGAAAGTCATGTATATAAAACATTTGACTATCACTTAAAGTCTACTGTATTCCCTTGTAACTACAATAAGGTAATGTTTATCTTGAAGTAGATAGAGCAATAAGCGTTTGTACAAGAGTAGAGAAAGTCATGTATATAAAACATTTGACTATCACTTAAAGTTTACTGTATTCCCTTGTAACTACAATAAGATAATGTTTATCTTGAAGTAGAGAGAGCAATAAGTGTTTGTACAAGAGTAGAGAAAGTCATGTATATAAAACATTTGACTATCACTTAAAGTCTACTGTATTCGCTTGTAACTACAATAAGATACTGTTTATCTTAAAATGTATACAGGAATGAGTAAAAATGAAATGTGTATTGCTTAACGCCCGCTTTTACTACATACAGCACCGCAGGCGGTGACACTGATGATACATAAGATGAAGATGGAGCACCGGTGGAATGAAATGGTGGAGGAAACCGGAGATCCCGGAGAAAACCCGCCCAGCGCCATGTTGTCCACCACAAATCTCACTTTGTGGTCGCCTGGGATCGAACCCGGGCCGCCTTGGTGAGAGTCAAGCTGTCTAACCACTGGGCTACGGCGCGGCTGCACAGGAATGAGTGTTTATAAGAATATTTTATTGACTGAATAGAGAAATTTAGGAGAATGTAAGACTCTTTGGTAGGCATTTCGGTATAATTAATGTAACGTGCTTTTGTATAAGACACATGTTGAGTAAACGTGCAGTTTTGAGAAGCACAAATAGATATCCTAGTACTTTTGTGATTTTACAAGCAAATAAGTGTGCAATAACCAGTCCAGTGCTTAAAGGCTACGCTTGCAAATTTTATAAAAGTTGTGGAAGCATCTATTGCTCTCTTATATTCTATGGAACTTAGCTATCGCTCAGGTCACTTCCCAAAGGAATGCTTAATACTGCTTAGCCTGAAGCAGCTGGGTTCTTGCTTTGTCGAATAAAGATACACTTTAACAAGTTCAGTTGACCCATTATTTTCCAATATTGATCCTCTTTCCTTAGGGCCAAATGATAATGTATATGTTAGACTTGTATCCTATAGGGAGCCAGATAGTGATGCTGGTTCAATTTGCATTGTTTTACCAAGTCAGGCAGACAAAGGAAGGTATATCTTCTTATGATGTAAAAACAGCTTTAGGCATGTTTCTCTGATAGAGCAAGTGGTAACCGCTGTACGCGGGTTTGAGTATTACAGTTGGCCTTTTGGATGTCTTCGGGGGTCGCTAGGACCATAATTAAGGTAGTAGCACCTCTTTTAACTCCGCCAAAATGGAGGGGATACCTGATAGGAGGGACAAAGAAAAGTAAAGGAGATTTGGATAAAGATAAAGAACAGAATAGAGCACACTCACAGACGAGTGAAATGGGGAAATTTGATAAGTAGAAAATCACTAAATGTAACCCTGAAGGTGAACAGAGATTTTTTTAACGTTTTCCAACGTTAAGTCATATCGGACGATGAATGGAATGGGTGAAATTAGTCCGGGTCCATGGAGCTTAGAGTTACCCGACATTAGTCTTTCAGGATAAGGAAAACTCCCGGGAAAAACCTTCTTCAGGAAGCTCACTCTGACCGCGATTCAAACTCGGGACCTCTTGAACTTGAGGCAGACTTGCTACCACCAAGCTACCGAGGCGGGCTGAAAGTGAAGAGAGATTGAGTAATCTAAACATATACAGGATGTTTCAAAACGAAGGAACATATAGAAGCAGTTGTCCAGCGTCTATGTGACACATATACTATATGCGCGAGATAAGAAGAGCGATCGGGTTCCAAGTCCTCATTCGGTAAGTTTCGTTTAACTCCGTACGCGCTATACATTGACATCTAGTGGCCAATAAGCTAAGCTTTATCATATTTATATTTATATTTCGTTTTGATCAATTTCGAGGTTAATTAGCTAACCAGTTTACAACAATCGTATGTTAGAGTTAGAATTTTAGTTCGTCCTTGACAACATATACATGTTATGAGACACGTCAAAATGTCAAAATCTGTCAGAGGTGGATTATAGCGGCGTGAAGTAAAAATCTTGGCTTCAGTTTACTGGGTATTGTCCCATTACCTGAATATCAACCTTAGAGGTTCTTACAGCAGTGATTCCTGCACTGCCTAATCACAAAATAATGTAATATTTAATGCTACATAAAATTATACCTAACACCAAAATTCAGACTAGTTAAGTTATAAACTACGAAACGGATATAATCGTTCAGTGTCGTTTTGAAACATCCTGTATAGACATATGTGATGGATATGAGAGGGAGGGTTTAGCTTGGTTAAGGACAGAAGCCATATTAAGAGGACGTTCACCAAAGAAGTGCATTTTATGTGGAAATAAAATAAGCATAGAGCATTATGTAGTGAAATGTAAAGAAATGGAACACTGGGGGAAATTAATATGGGATAAGAACTGGGTTGGGCTGGCGTAGTAACTATAGAAATGCTTACGTTGAAAGTAGAGAAAAAAAGGTAGGTGACGAAGCATGCAGTCAAAATCAAAGACAGATAAATGAGAAGGTTAAGGAAATTAAGAGGTAGAAAAATGAGGACACAACGCAATATTAGGTCAAGTTCGCACAAGGGCTTGAATAGAGTTAAACGGCCAGAGAAGCAATACCACTACTATATATTGTAACTTTGTGGGTTCGCGAAATTAAAAGTCCAATTGCACAAACTCAAAAATGTTTTTTATTTCCACCGACTTACAGTTGAACACTTGCCGATTACACAGAATTACGTAAGCACACAATTACGATTCACCAGTTCGCTGTCACAGGTCCAGTGCACGCAGTTACGTACACTCCTCCGATGCACGTACACAGTCCGTTCCCTCACTCGGCGCTCCTCACGGCTGCTCGACAAGAACTCAACTCACTCGCCACTGCAGCCCCTTTTTATAGGAATATCGCTGTTTCTCGAAGTCTCGCGATTCGGCGAATCATCCTGCAGGTTCTAGACGTCAAGGAGGGGGAAAGAGATGGCTAACGATGTTTTCCCAACCATCCCCCTCGTTACCGCCACAAGACAAATGGGTAGGCGGGGCCGAAATGCCTCTGGTCCCCTAGTCAGCTGTCAGTTGGTCGTGCTTTCCGATGATTGGGTGACAATATACTATACTATACTTATTTTTGCTGATTTGTGAGTACAATGTAATGTGATATTTCTCAGGACGTCATCTTATGACATCAACTTCCTGTTTGTCCATATCGACCGTGAGTACGTGGCCGGATGCTGCCTAGGTAATCGGCCAGAAGTTGATTACTAATCTGAGTCACTCGAATGTTTAATTGTGCAGTGTGCTCCATATAACCCTGGACAACTTAGATAGGCCATAACTTCTGAACCAATAATAGAACACACGTGTAACTTTGGTAGAATATAATACACAATTGGGAGATTACATAACATATCTCAGAGAAAATGTTGGAAGTGTCCTCCACTAGCATCTATGGATCTTTGGTCCCATTTTCTTTGATACGATTGTAGACAGTTATTTGCAGAGGTTCTACTCCCATTAGTCCTGGACCCGTAGGACCAACGACACGGGCCTCTTTATACCCGGGAGCGATAGATACTCCGTTGCTCTTTCCATAGGGCAATACCTCATTTCTTAAAAAGCTACCCCGCTGAGCACAACGTCAAGAGGGGATGGAAGTGGATACGACACTTACGCGCGTCAACACCGCAGGGAAGACTACCGAAAAACTCGGTGGGGCCGAATAGTGATCTAGCACATCTTCTACTAGCTCTGCAAGTTAGTACCCGGGATTTATTAGGCAACCCTCTACCTCCTCCGGGCGGCCGTAGCCTGGTGATCTAGCACACCCTCTACTAGCTCTGCAGGCTAGTACCCGGGACTTATTAGGCAACCCTCTACCCCCTCCGGGCGGCCGTAGCCTGGTGATCTAGCACACCTTCTACTAGCTCTGCAGGCTAGTACCCGGAACTTATTAGGCAGCCCTCTACCTCCTCCGGGCGGCCGTAACCTGGTGATCTAGCACACCCTCTACTAGCTCTGCAGGCTAGTACCCGGGACTCATTAGGCAACCCTCTACCCCCTCCGGGCGGCCGTAGCCTGGTGATCTAGCACACCTTCTACTAGCTCTGCAGGCTAGTACCCGGGACTTATTAGGCAACCCTCTACCCCCTCCGGGCGGCCGTAACCTGGTGATCTAGCACACCCTCTACTAGCTCTGCAGGCTAGTACCCGGGACTCATTAGGCAACCCTCTACCCCCTCCGGGCGGCCGTAGCCTGGTGATCTAGCACACCTTCTACTAGCTCTGCAGGCTAGTACCCGGGACTTATTAGGCAACCCTCTACCCCCTCCGGGCGGCCGTAGCCTGGTGATCTAGCACACCTTCTACTAGCTCTGCAGGCTAGTACCCGGAACTTATTAGGCAGCCCTCTACCTCCTCCGGGCGGCCGTAACCTGGTGATCTAGCACACCCTCTACTAGCTCTGCAGGCTAGTACCCGGGACTCATTAGGCAACCCTCTACCCCCTCCGGGCGGCCGTAGCCTGGTGATCTAGCACACCTTCTACTAGCTCTGCAGGCTAGTACCCGGGACTTATTAGGCAGCCCTCTACCTCCTCCGGGCGGCCGTAACCTGGTGATCTAGCACACCTTCTACTAGCTCTGCAGGCTAGTACCCGGGACTTATTAGGCAGCCCTCTACCTCCTCCGGGCGGCCGTAACCTGGTGATCTAGCACACCTTCTACTAGCTCTGCAGGCTAGTACCCGGGACTTATTAGGCAGCCCTCTACCTCCTCCGGGCGGCCGTAACCTGGTGATCTAGCACACCTTCTACTAGCTCTGCAGGCTAGTACCCGGGACTTATTAGGCAGCCCTCTACCTCCTCCGGGCGGCCGTAACCTGGTGATCTAGCACACCTTCTACTAGCTCTGCAGGCTAGTACCCGGAACTTATTAGGCAGCCCTCTACCTCCTCCGGGCGGCCGTAACCTGGTGATCTAGCACACCTTCAACTAGCTCTGCAGGCTAGTACCCGGGACTTATTAGGCAACCCTCTACCTCCTCCGGGCGGCCGTAGCCTGGTGATCTAGCACACCTTCTACTAGATCTGCAGGCTAGTACCCGGGACTTATTAGGCAACCCTCTACCTCCTCTGGGCGGCCGTAGCCTGGTGATCTAGCACACCTTCTACTAGCTCTGCAGGCTAGTACCCGGGACTTATTAGGCAACCCTCTACCTCCTCTGGGCGGCCGTAGCCTGGTGTTCTAGCACACCCTCTACTAGCTCTGCAGGCTAGTACCCGGGACTTATTAGGCAACCCTCTACCTCCTCTGGGTGGCCGTAGCCTGGTGATCTAGCACACCTTCTACTAGATCTGCAGGCTAGTACCCGGGACTTATTAGGCAACCCTCTACCTCCTCTGGGCGGCCGTAGCCTGGTGATCTAGCACACCTTCTACTAGCTCTGCAGGCTAGTACCCGGGACTTATTAGGCAACCCTCTACCTCCTCTGGGCGGCCGTAGCCTGGTGTTCTAGCACACCCTCTACTAGCTCTGCAGGCTAGTACCCGGGACTTATTAGGCAACCCTCTACCTCCTCTGGGTGGCCGTAGCCTGGTGATCTAGCACACCTTCTACTAGATCTGCAGGCTAGTACCCGGGACTTATTAGGCAACCCTCTACCTCCTCCGGGCGGCCGTAGCCTGGTGATCTAGCACACCTTCTACTAGATCTGCAGGCTAGTACCCGGGACTTATTAGGCAACCCTCTACCTCCTCTGGGCGGCCGTAGCCTGGTGATCTAGCACACCTTCTACTAGCTCTGCAGGCTAGTACCCGGGACTTATTAGGCAACCCTCTACCTCCTCTGGGCGGCCGTAGCCTGGTGTTCTAGCACACCCTCTACTAGCTCTGCAGGCTAGTACCCGGGACTTATTAGGCAACCCTCTACCTCCTCTGGGTGGCCGTAGCCTGGTGATCTAGCACACCTTCTACTAGATCTGCAGGCTAGTACCCGGGACTTATTAGGCAACCCTCTACCTCCTCTGGGCGGCCGTAGCCTGGTGATCTAGCACACCTTCTACTAGCTCTGCAGGCTAGTACCCGGGACTTATTAGGCAACCCTCTACCTCCTCTGGGCGGCCGTAGCCTGGTGTTCTAGCACACCCTCTACTAGCTCTGCAGGCTAGTACCCGGGACTTATTAGGCAACCCTCTACCTCCTCTGGGTGGCCGTAGCCTGGTGATCTAGCACACCTTCTACTAGATCTGCAGGCTAGTACCCGGGACTTATTAGGCAACCCTCTACCTCCTCCGGGCGGCCGTAGCCTGGTGATCTAGCACACCTTCTACTAGATCTGCAGGCTAGTACCCGGGACTTATTAGGCAACCCTCTACCTCCTCTGGGTGGCCGTAGCCTGGTGATCTAGCACACCTTCTACTAGATCTGCAGGCTAGTACCCGGGACTTATTAGGCAACCCTCTACCTCCTCTGGGCGGCCGTAGCCTGGTGATCTAGCACACCCTCTACTAGCTCTGCAGGCTAGTGCCCGGGACTTATTAGGCAACCCTCTACCTCCTCCGGGTGGCCGTAGCCTGGTCGGAGGTACCCAATTTCCCGTGGGTGTCGGGAAGATACTGCCCCCTCGAGTCCAACGCAATCCGAAAAACTCCCATTCAGAGAGGGGCTCGAATGTTCGGCCCGAGGTTCCTGTAGTAACTTCAGAGGTACCACGTGAGTTAAGGGTCCGCAGCGCCCGATACGACTGTAGATACTAAAGTTTATATGTGTATCTTCAAGACATTTGTGGAGCAGCTGGAATTCAGAGAAGGTTATATCCATTAAGATGGAGCAACGTGTCATACATCTAATGACACATGAAACTTGTAACCAGTTTCTTTGATAACAGAATAATCTCAAGATTCTTTGGGCTCCCAGATCCCCTGACCTAACCTCACCGGATTTTTCTTTTAGAGCTATCTAAAAATAGAGTGCACAAGAATGGGCCACGGACAATTGATGTTCTCAAGGAATCCATTCGAACCGAAATAAGTTACATTGGCGAGGATAATCTCCGTAAAACTTGAGAGAATATGGTGAGAGGAGTACAAACATGTATAGATGCTGGTGGACGACACTTACAAAATGTTCTCTGAGAGGTAAATAATGATATATCACTATAAAAAGAACAAAACTTACCGGGAAATAGCAGAGATTGTGAATCTTAGCAAAAGTACAGTGAGTGACATAATTCACTGGTATAAGTATGAAGACAGAATTGAATCTCGAGCAAAGCCACAAGTTCTTACCGATAGACAAGAGTCTTATGTTATGGGGAAGGTAAAACGGAATCCGCGTATAAGTACTCCGGTAATTTGTGCTGATATTCAAGTAGGATTGGGACTGACAGCCCTGAAACGGTCAGAAGGGCCATGCCAAAACAAGATTTTAATTGTTGTGTAGCCAGAAAAAAAGCCATACATTTCCAGCGATTACAATTCTAAATACTTTGTTAACAAGACAACCGATTGGTGGGACCAAGTTATTTTTTGTGACGAAAGCAAATACAACCTTGCAGGCTGGTTGTATGGAGGAAACTAAACACGGAGCTGGAAGAGCGCAGTCAAACACGGCGGAGGATGTGCAATGGTATGGGGCTTTATTTCCTCTATGGGACTAGGAAACCTGGTGTTCATAGACACAACCATGAACAAGGAAGTCTATCTTAGACTATTACAGCAAAATTTAAAACAAATTACAGAAATAATGGGTATTTTGGAAAGTTTGTCATTTTATCAGGATGATCCGAAACATACGTCCCACATTGTGTAGCTATGATTACTTTACAACTGTCCTCATTTACTGCATCCACCCCCTCAGTCCCCGGATCATAATCCCATAGAAGTAGTATGGGATAAACTGGAGAAGGCCGTGCGGAAGACCCCATCACCTCCAAGTAGCACCTGAAGGAGAGGTTACAAGAGGAATGGAGCAAACTTACTACAGCCTACCTGAAACACCTTGTTACAGCATGCCAAATAGGTTACGAGAAGTAGTGAAAGGAAGAGGGGGAGTCACAAAGTACTAAGCCATATTTTGTATCACACTCAAGTTGTTATGTTCGATTACTTTTGAGGCCCAAAAATTGCAATATTTCTTTTTAATTCTTCAAAAAGCACGGATTATATATATTTTATGTGAAATAACATTTATTTTCTTACAAGAACGCACCATGTAACTGTCAATTATTATTAATTTCAATAAAATAGCACATCAAATTTAATTTTTACTTTCAAAACTTTGTTTATTATTTATGGGAGTCTCTGTAGGTATGATAAGCCAAGTTATGTAAAACACTGAAGCTGGTGACAGTGAAGTAAACTAGGTATTAAGAATAACTAAACACTAGTAGCACAACTTCACTTATCTTATTTAAATCCTGGGAACGGTTTCATAGCAAAACATCTGCTTCTTCCTCAGCCACTCAGTTTGACACTCACCCACTGACTGACTGACTGACTGACTGACCTTGACCACTACCGGAGTTTGAAGAATAGCTCCTTATCTAACTGCCATCTACCGGGGACAACACAAACTTATTGATGACATCTATTGGAGGGATATCAAAATTCATTACGCCATCCTTATTTTTCAAAATAAATATCTTCTCCCAAACCATTAAATCTATCGGTTGTTTCAATTGTTTCAATAATTTAACTTCTGGATTTACTTCGTGATTATATGACCAAAAATGATCAGCCACTGCCGATTTACCTGTCTGTCTATATTTAACATTTCTAAAATGTTCCTTCGCTCTGGTTTCTAAATTACGCTTGGTCGTACCAATATAGATCTTATCATATTCTAAACAGTTAGCTTGGTAAATACCAGATTTTAAATTGTCACCTGAATGTTCTGTATTCCAGTCGGAGCTCTTAGCAATTAAAGAAGCTATAAAATGGTGTACTGTTAATGGGAACAGTGCCCGTATTCTTAGTGATTCACAATCAGCTCTACTCGCTATTAATGATAAATACAACTTAAATTCATTAGCACATGAAATCAGAACCTTGCTTCAAAACCATCCAGGACATATTTGGATGGGATGGGTTAAAGGACAGTCGAATTTTAGGTAACGAGGGAGCTGATTGCTTGGCTAAGAAGGCTGCAGAATCCAATCTTCCTGTGACATACTCTTTATGTCCTATTTCTACTGTAAGGAGAATAATACATCAACATATTCTTGAATAATGGAACCAACAATGGCTAACAACTCCAAATGGAAGTTTAACAAAAACATTATTTTTCCCTAGTGTATATGACAGAGGAAAATGTGAAACTCTTGTACCAAATTTTGTTTTGACACAATTTTTAAGTGGACATGGTAAATTTGGTGAATACTTATCACGTTTTCACTTAACATCTAACCCCAAGTGCATGTGTGGTGAAGAATTTCAAACTGTGGTTCATCTCCTTTTCTGTTGTCCCATTTTCTGGAGAGAAAGACAAGAATTAATATTCAAGCTAGACTCTCTAGGAACTGAATTTTCTGCTCCGCTCACATCTTTGCTAATGAAGCCACAATAGTATAAGTACTTCATGATGTTTATAAACTCAGTGTTTAAACGTCTGAAATAGTTTAAATTAATATGCATCAGATTATAACATATTTTCTTCCTTCTAGTATTTAAAATATTTTTGTTAAAATTGTATATTTTTATGTATCAACTCTAACCCTAATATACCACTTTCATGATGTTTATAAACTCAGTGTTTAAACGTCTGAAATAGTTTAAATTAATATGCATCAGATTATAACATATTTTCTTCCTTCTAGTATTTAAAATATTTTTGTTAAAATGGTAAATTTTTATGTATCAACTATAACCCTAATATACCACTGTGTAAAATAGGGTTCATAAATCTGGATAAATAAAAAAAACAGATATTTTGCTGTCTGAAATTTTGTCTTTTTTAGAAAACTGTATCAAATTCTTTATACTGTAATTATTATGAGGTGTTAGTATCATACCCTCTTCTTTGAAAATGTTTTGAAACTTTTTATTTGCCCATGGATGATAAGAACATTTTTTGAAAATATACGCATTTTTAAGAGTGGAAACATCATTAACATTTTTTTTATATTTAAATTTTTCTACTCTTCTGATTATAAAATCTTTATTAAAGCCGTTTAGTATTTAGTTATTCTTAATGCTATATCCCAAGTGTGGACCTCCGTGCCGAATCCTCTCCGTAGCGTAGTCTAGTCCAGTCCAGTACAACAATGTTAACTTTTATTATGTTTTTCTGCTAGGATGCGTTCTCAAAGTATTTGATATCTGTATTAAAAGTGGTTCTGTTTCCAATACTTGAGATATAAGTTCGAGTGGCGTGTTCCATTGTAATGAAAGCAGATAAAAGCGAGGGGGAACATGACACTTCTCGACTACGTCTAAAAGTCTCTCTTTTAATTTCGTTAACTTGCTATCTTCTGCTTCAGTAAATGTAACAGACCAACTTTTAAACTCTCGCTTAGTTTCGAATAACAAGATAACTTGTCAAAAGCTCTTCTTTCTCTGTCAGCTCAGATTGAAATAATCAGAGCCGGAATTTTGGAGAGGCAACGTATCATTCATCCGTCGTTTAGCAGTCTTCTGTACCTTTGTTACCACTTAATTACAGACATGATGTAACCAATATACCCCGGACGCGAGGCAGTGTAACTGTTACGTCATTCACATACCAAAAGCTCGTTTCAACTCGTCATAAAGTACTTTGCCTGATATTTAGCTGGAAGTAAAAATAGAAGAAGATGTCTGGATTACACGGGCGTGTGCATAAATGCATAACGAAGTCGGTTAAACGAGTACAAAGTACAAAACCTATGTATTTGTACAAAACCTGTACATACAGGGTGTTTCAAAAATACACTTCTATGTGACATATAGATAGATTTACCGCCAATAGAAGCTATTGCTTAATGATTACTTGTGAGTGTTTAACGTGTTCCAAAATTCCGTTATAGCAGTCCATGATGACAAATAAGCTGGTGACACATGTAACTTATACCTTTTAGAGGGAAGTTAATGTTAGTGAGGTTGAGGATGGAAGCATTAAATGATAAACAGAACAGAAAACAACATCAAAGAATTGTAGATAAATTAACCAAAACTAAATGACTTATACAATGAGACGAACATTTTATTTCACGTGTTTGATAATACTAAATAAAGCATTTGTAACTGAAAATGAAGTTGTTGATATTTACAGTAAGTGGTTCAAAGTATTATACAATTAAGATCATAACAAAATACTCTAAAGTTAAACAAATAAATATTATCATTGATGTAACTATTTTACGATTCATATTTTTAATGAAACTGAATTAATCGTACGTTCGTTGAACTCTCTTCAGCTGTTCCATACATCAAAACCATATCCGTCATTTCGATGTTCGTATAGCGCTCCATATTGCTTGGATTTGTTATCTAAGTACACGCAAAATCCTCTCTGTTAGGACGGAATGTGTAGAGCAACCTTCAACTGTCCGAGTTATTAGTCGACTTTTTCACAAGTAACTGTCATTTGTCTCATTACCTGAAACATACACTAGGTCCACTGATAAAGAGCAAGGAGTAATGTTTTTGTTTTCGTGACTGGTACGTCCAATAACAACTTTTGACGTTCGTACACCAGTGGTTCCTGCACTGCCTAATCACAAAATAATGTAATATTTAATACTGCATAAGATTACCTAACAGAACTTCGAAGCTGCGACACCAAAATTCGGACTAGTTAAGTTATGAACTACGAAACGGAGATAATTGTTTGGTGACGTTTTGTAATGACGTATGTATATCTGCACACTGGTGTTTATGGAAATGAAATGGCTGATATTTTAGCAAAGAAAGGATGTACAATCAATATTATGGTAAAAGAAAATTACTCCTATGAATTGATTAAATGTATTATCAAAAGACACATAACTTAAACATAGTATAACCAAAAGATAACATTCGAAATCAACAGTCAAAATGAAAGACAATTTTGGGTTGTTGCCGATTTACTCTTGCTTCATTTCGACTGTTAACGGGACACGATTGCTTGAATGAACATACTTTGAGAATTGGAATGGTTACATCTCCAAATGACTTACTGTGCTTCAAAAGGGAAGTGTTGGCATTGGACAATTACAAAATTGGTATCCCTTGCGCTTTTAGAAACTAACTTCAAGATTTTGGGAAGCAAGGAGCAGAATCATTTCATTATTAACTCCTGAGAGTTAGACACACACGAACACAAACATATGAACTAATGATTTCGCACACGGAGAGGAGAGGGGGCTATTATGGAATAATAGGAAAATATGGAATACCAAGATCTGGGCTCTGTTTGCTGCTGCTATCATGAAATAGTCAAGAAAGACTCCCATGATGTACTGCAGTGACAGTTGAGAGTTTGTTGTTGTAATTTCACTCGCTACGGAATAAAGTGTGTTTTGTGATATTCAAATGTTTAAGTATTTTAACTCAGTAGTACGTATGTGACTTGTACATTGATGTTAAGTGTAAGGTACACTAAAGGAATTATAGTGTGTTATATTGTGGTAGTTTTTTAGCTGACAATGTTTTGTCCATTCATTTAAAGCTTCATTGTCTAAGATACCGTATCGGGTATCTACTCGTAGATATTTTTTAGCATCTGCCGTAAAAGTATAATGTTCCATGTAACCGTAAAAAATATACTGACTAGAAATAAAGTTAAAACGAGTTTTGGGTATAATATTAGTAGCTAAACAATTATTATTATTTATATAATTATAAATAATGCCTAAATTAAATCCAAAGCACATTTAAAGTAATTAATTGAAATGTAAACAAAACTTATCTTTTTTGTCATTCTACACTTGGTCTGTGGTCTGGATAGATCTTTTGTCTATTTTAAGCCAATCATGTTCCACGTTTAATGAAAGAATATTAATTTTCCAATGTTTCAAACCACCTATTCCATAATACCCGACTATTTCATATTAACCTCAATTTTTCATTTTTTAAAATACATTGTACTTATAAGAACAAAATGAATAGCAGTGTTTTTACAACTGATAGTCCATCGCAGTTAGTTATAATATGTACTTATGATGATTTGAGATTTAAAAACCAGTTAAGTTATTTTTAGAAATGTAAATGGTATTCCATATTGCCCTCCTCTCGTCTATACGTGCTTCTGTTTTCATCGGAATTTAGAGTAAGAACTTAATCGCTATACTAAGGTATTGCTTATCAAATACTTCTTACTAATGTAAGTCATACAGAATTAAGAGGCTATTTGCAGAAAATGTAAGATACAGGATGTGCCATCTTACTCTGCGAGCTTAAAATGTCCGAAATGAAACAAAATATGAAAATTCCAATCGGCCAGGAATATATCTATACTGATTACAGCACAGAATAAAGCAAATGTAAACAAAACCACGTGACCGTTGATCGTAGCGCACCTTCTTCACAATTTCCATGATGCCACCGCCGTGTAAATAGTCCCTTCACAAAGTACTGCTACTGAGGTGTGGAGTCTTGAGCTCGTTTAGCTAAAGCGCACAACAAGTGCGTATTAAGTATATTTCAACTATAACAACGTATACTAATAGATAAGTTACAAATTAAAGTAAATGATGCTGCGCGAGCATGTTGAAGCTGAGAGGCGTATCCAGTTTTGAATAATGGCAGAACTGTCTAGCACTGTTAAACATGCGCGTGGAAAGCCTTTACGAAGTGGGGAAAAGATAATATAGTGACTGTGGTTTCGCAGAGTTAAAAGTCCAATTACACAAACACAAAATTTTATTTCCACCGAATTACAGTTGGTTCACTTGCCGATTACATAGAATTACGTAGCGCACACAGTTACAATCCACCAGTTCGTCTGTCACAGGTCCACTCCACACTCACTATGACGTAACACTCGCTACTCTGCAACTTGCCGCACAACTCTCTCTAGAGCTGACTAAGAACTCCTCTGATACACGTACGCAGTCTTCCAGTCCGTTCGCTAGCACTGCGCTGTTCACGGCTGCTCACCAAGAACTGACTACCCAAGAGCCAAGAGCAGGTGCAGGTCGCCCGGGTTCTCCCTGGCGGAGAGTTACACGTCACGGTACCTATCCGCTGTGCGGATTTACCCGTGCGGTAAAATAGATGTAAGTTATTGCGCAAGCTTGCGTGTCGTTATGTTAGACGGCGCAGTTGGCCTCTACTGATGCTTCTGGTGCCGGGATGCTCCCCTTGGGGGAACAGTGCCCGTTCCACCCTGCTTTTGCGGTCGCTAGCGAGCCGACAAGCCGTGGTAGAACCAGTAGCGAGAGACCAGATGGTAATTAGGTTGTTCGGTTTAGTAATTCCAGGTCGTGCGCGCGTCCCAGGGTACGTCTGCAGGTGTTAACCTTCCAGCCGCGGCGAGGGCGCGAAATGACCTGGCGGTGATTGTTAGGGGTAGGAGGAGAGGCAGACTCTACCACCCAAGGGCGTCCTTGGGTAGGCGATAGCTCCTCCGTCTCCTGGGGAGACGGTGGTCGTATTGACCAAGTGTATTCACCAGCTGGTTAGGGTGGGGGGTGATCTTGGCATACAACGTGCGTGTTCGTTCGCGAACGACGTCTACGACGTATGGTATGGCAGAGTGGGTGTGCAGGAAGTGAGATGGGAACCTGCGGTCGGTACCGTAGATCATCCTTAAGGCTCTGTTCTGCACGGCTTGCAGCCTGCGGAGGGTGGTATGAGCCACCGAAACCCAGACCTCGCATCCGTACAGGATCAGAGGCGGGACGATCGCACGGTATGTCCGCAGTTTGAGGCGGATGGGCATGGTGGATCTGAAGATCGGATAGAGTTGCCTGAGTGTAGCGTGGCCGAGGCCGGCATTTGCCCTGACATGCGGAGTGAAAGTGAGCCCGCGGTCCAGTTGGATTCCCAGGTATTTGGCGGTTCGAACCCAGGGGATTCTTCTCCGCCGTAACCGCAGGTCACCTTCTGGGCGCCAGCTACGGGTCTTAGCCAGCATAAGAGCCGAGCTCTTCTGCGGGCTAATGGTCATCCTTCACTTCTCACTCCACCTGCCAATGGCGTGGAGCTGAAGCTGTAGAGGGGGGAGACAGTAGCGGACGTAACTGACTCGTCCACTGCAGCCCTTATATAGGGAGATCACTGTTTCTGGAAGCTTCGCGGCTTGGAGCATCATACCGACTGTTCCAGACGTCAGGGGGAGGGGAAAGAGACGGTACAATGGGTAGTGATGCTCTTCTAAACATCCCCTGCGTGAGCGCTACACAGATAAATGGGTAGGCGTGGAATGAATGCTTCCCGTCTGGCCGCTACCTGCCAGCTGGCTCTCTTGGGAATTCCGATGTTCGGGTAACAACATTGTGACTTTGTGGGTTCGTGAAATGAAAAGTCCAATTGCGCAAACTCGAAATGTTCTTTATTTCCACCGAATTACAGTTGAACACTTGCCAATTACACAGAATTACGTAATGCACACAATTACGATTCACCAGTTCGTCCGTTACAGTTCCACTTTGCTCTCGCAATTACGTACACTCCTCCGATGCACGTACATAGTCTTCTCGTCCGGACAGTAGCACGGCGATCCTACGCTGCTCGCCAAGAACTGACTTTCCTCCAGCCCGACGCGTTGCTTATATAGGACCAACTGGCCAATCTAGAAGGTTCTGGATTAGATGAAACATCCTGTATGTTCGAGAACTCAGGGGGAGGGGAAAGAGACGGCACAGTGATGTTTTTTCCAGCCACCCCTCGTTATCGCTATAAGACAAATGGGTGGGCGTGGGCCAACGCCTCCCGTACGGCCCCACCGCCGGCCGGCTCCATAGAAAGACCCGACGTTCGGGTAACAATATTAATACTGTGCTCGGTGATACTTAACTCGAAAAATGTGCCTTTAGTGTGGAAAATTTATATTAATATTATAGTTAACGAAGCGATTAAGCGGTTGGCTTGAGTAAATACGTGTTTTTTGTGTTGTAACTTTGTGGGTTCGTAGAATTAAAAGGCCGAGTTGCAGAAATTAAAAATCGCCTTTATTTTCGTAGCAATACACTGTCCAATTCTCACGTAACAACATTACATCATACAATCTTCCAAGGTCGATGACAACAACTAACACTTGCAGCTGTTTACATTAGCTCTCGTTACAACAACACTGACTGTTACACAACTGCTTCACAACTACAACTCCTCTTGTTCCACACTACCCTAATCACTAGACATTGCTTCTTTCTATACACAAATTCATGAACCGAGAACCTTCTGGAGCAAACAAGAAAAACAATGATTCTCCGTTAATCGAGATATCTCTAGAACATTCCAATACTGAAACCCTCTCTGAGCGGCAAGACCTTTACCTCAGTTATCTTGCTTGCCGGCGATATCTGTTTACACTACGCGCTGTCATTAACTGCTTAGCAAGGCTCATTATTACCATGAAACTTTATCAGCAAATTGTTTCCTTATTTGTACCGAAACTTTTATGCCTGTTGCCGTGACAATATTCATATTATTAATACATATTGTTGCGTGTATAGGCTGAGCTAGATTTGGAAATTTCGGTATTCTGTAACGTGTATTGATTCTGACAGAAATGTATGTCAAACGTAAATTCTGCTGACTGGCAGACTGTTGGCATAAGGAAATTATTCACATTTGACCCAGACTGGTTCTGCTGATCAGAAGAAATAATTGTTAGTAGGCCAGTACAGGCTTAAACATTCTCACAATGATGTAAACGGTATGATGCAAAATTAATAGTTAGTCGGAATCGCTGAATTGACTGATAGAACCCTTATTTAAGCCTGGTAGAGTTACCCTCGGAGGGAAACGTCGCAGGGATGTCAGAGGAGACTTTATGTCGGTCCCTGTGAGAAGTAACAAAAGTTTATCTAACAGTGTTTCTACGAATACTATAGCCCCGCCGGACTCAGCAGATTATACATCTTTCGACAAGCCCAGCCATACACCTAACGCATCACCAACGGTAAGGTTATATCGAGTTATTATGTCATTAAGCATTACCAAAGCACCCCTGGTCTCTTCCAGATTCAGGGAATACTCTGTATAAATACTAGGCTTCTTCAAAATAGAGTTAGTCAGTTTAGGTTGATTTTGATGTTTTCTTTACTCTACCATCCCAATAGCTACACCCCCTGTTGTAGATTAGGTTTGTAAGTCTTTCAATCCCCCCCTTACAACCCTGGTATGCAACAATATTAATATTATACTTAACGAAGCGGTAACAGTACTGTCATTCCGAACGCGTGTGAACGCGGAGTGATACGGTACTTCAGTCTCTCGTTGGTCATGATATATGTCAGGGGCTCACACCATGAGAAGTTCATAAGGGTGAACAACACTTCCAACACCAAGTTGCGTTTTTTAATGGAACATTATATTTATTCTAGTAAAATGACAAATAGAGCTACAATTAGTGATAACACACCATTAGATACTGAAGTTAAATATCAGGTTTAATTTTTAAACCACTATTCAGTTTGGATGTGCTGCTGACGTACCTCGGACCTCGTTTAGACAAAAAGTTTCTTTTGGGTGGTGGAGTGGGAGTGATGAAATCTCGATACAAATTCCTCGGGTGTAATGCAATGCTTCCCCTATTTGCTATAAAGAGTACAGAGAGAGGGGAGAACAATAAAATGCATTATGGTGAGAAATTCGCTGCACTCAGAAGATAAAACGTCAGGTGGCTTTGTCACAAGTGATGGTATAAAGATAATGCATGTAAGCTTTTAGCGCCGTGCACTGATGGGATACTTCAGCCGTGAACACACATATGCCATCACATCCATATACCACAGAGTGAGCGTACCTGCAGGTTGACCCGCACTTAGGGGCCGACGCTTCTGACCAGGGGCTTTTTCAGTGGTCTCTTGCAACTTGCCAGAAAAGACACAAAAATAGCTTAACTTAGATTAAGAAAAATACTCTGAAAATAGCTTAAGAAGGAAGGACAGTAAGGATAAATATTACAGCAGGAAATTTTACAACTTTTAGCTGCTTAAATTCCTTATTGAAATGTTCGTATAAGTTAGGATAGAATAGAATGTAAGAACGGGATACACCACTGAAACCAGGCTAGATCTGCTGTACCTATGTGCCAAGTGTAGGGATGATGAAGGTATAGGAGACAGAGTGCTGTCTACCTAAGGGCGTCACGACAAAGCAGACGTCAGGAGTCCTGACATTTAGCAGTTTTTGAAGTGAAAACTTCTTAGGCGCGTTTAGCACTTTTTGTGGGTAGTGAAATAAACTGAGTCGTCACGCTGGAATATGTGACGCTCGTTCGGGTGAAGTCGGCTTAATCCGAACTAAACCCATCTCCACACTCATTCGTTATTTCAGTTTTATGTTGTCCATACCGCTATACACCGTAGATACGCACTCAACAGCGCTTCAACAACTCGCATCCAGGTATGTTTTAACATATTTCAAATACGTAGAGTCACATTGAACAATTCAATGCCATAGCCGGGATTTCAACCACGTATCTTCTGGTCTCCGTCCAGCTGCTCTAGCCACTGAACTACTATGGCCGACGTGCCGATATGACATTAAATTCTCCAACTGACTCGTGTTTTTCCCGGTAAACCACTAGGAGTTCTCACAAACACTGAGACAACTACCTTAATGACGACTTACTATGCTGTAAATACTTTAAGGCCCGGGTATAACATTAAATTCTCCAACTGACCCGTGTTTTTCCCGGTAAACCACTAGGAGTTCTCATAAACACATGAGACTACTACCTTAATGACGACTTACTATGCTGTAAGTACTTTAAGACCCGGGTATGACATTAAATTCTACAACTGACTCGTGTTTTTCCCGGTAAACCACTAGGAGTTCTCACAAACACATGAGACAACTACCTTAATGACGACTTACTATGCTGTAAATACTTTAAGGCCCGGGTATAACATTAAATTCTCCAACTGACTCGTGTTTTTCCCGGTAAACCATTAGGAGTTCTCATAAACACATGAGACAACTACCTTAATAACGACTTACTATGCTGTAAGTACTTTAAGACCCGGGTATGACATTAAATTCTCCAACTGACTTGTGTTTTTCCCGGTAAACCACTAGGAGTTCTCATAAGCACATGAGACAACTACCTTAATGACGACTTACTATGCTGTTAGTACTTTAAGACCCGGGTATGACATTAAATTCTCCAACTGACTTGTGTTTTTCCCGGTAAACCATTAGGAGTTCTCATAAACACATGAGACAACTACCTTAATAACGACTTACTATGCTGTAAGTACTTTAAGACCCGGGTATGACATTAAATTCTCCAACTGACTTGTGTTTTTCCCGGTAAACCATTAGGAGTTCTCATAAACACATGAGACAACTACCTTAATGACGACTTACTATGCTGTAAGTACTTTAAGACCCGGGTATGACATTAAATTCTCCAACTGACGCGTGTTTTTCCCGGTAAACCACTAGGAGTTCTCATAAACACAAGAGACAACTACCTTAATGACGACTGACTATGCTGTAAATACTTTAAGATCCGGGCTTTATAGTTAACCACTATTAGGTACAATTAATGGAAATTAATTGTTCTTTCACACTGGTCGTGTTAAGGCTAAATTGTGGAAACGTAGAGTCAGAGTGAAAAATTCAATGCCATAGCCGGAATTTGAACCACGGATCATGTGGTCTCCGGCCACCGCTCTAACCATTGAGCTACTATGGCCAACGTGCCGATATGACATTAAATTCTCCAGTTAGTTAGTTAAAAATCAAAGTAAATAGTTATGTTGTGTGGTTACCAGTAAAGTTTGGGGCTGCCGTTCCTCGGGGGCTAATTTCTAGTGGTAGATTTTTGTTTCGTTTTTCTTGTTTGATTAATAGCTGGATATCAATAATAATATTATGTATCATTAATATTTGTACTCATTGTTAGTTTAGTTTTTATTTAAAGTTATATATATATATTAAAATGGGAAAGGGGTGAATATAAGTTTATATATGTTTTGTTCTAAAAGTTATTTATTGTAGTGTTTTAGTATTTTGTTTTGGTGTTGTTTTTGTTTAATTTGAGTAGGATTAGTTTCAATATGTGTAATATTTTTTGTGTAAATTATAATAAAAGTTAATAAATATAAAAGTTTGGAATATTTATAGCCTGGCTTGAGAAATTAAGTACCAATTAGGTACCAATTAGGTGCAAATTTTTATTTATTTATGTATATATAATTTATTTAATGTTCTTTCAGGAGAGGGTTTAAATGTGTGTGAATGTAAGCTAATTAATTAAATATAATACAAATAAAGTATTTAGTGATTATTTTCCACTTATCTTAAGAAGTTGATGACAATACTTCTATCTTCTCTAACTGATAATATATTTATAGGAAATCTACTCATACTGATAATTACATAAAAATAAAAGTTTTAACCCTTTTCCACATAAATTTGCTGTTTTCAGTAGTTTGAGTTATAGATTAACAAATATACCCCTCAATAAAGATGAATTTAATAAAGAATATAAACATATTATGAATTCTGCTTTACTTAATGGTTTTAATAAAGATTTTACACCAAAGAAAATTGAAAAAATTTGAATATCAAAAAAGTATTAATGATATTTCTAGTCTTAAAAAGTAAAAGATGATTATACATTTAAAAAAAATTACTTACCATCCTTGGGTTAATAAACATTTTAAATTTTTCAAAGAAGTTGGTATAACTTTAGTTCCTCAAAATAAATATAGTATTAAAATGTATTACAACTTTCTAAAAAAGATAAAATTCCTAATAATAAAAAATCCGGTATTTATCAATTTAATTGTTTGGATTGTGATCATGTTTATACTGGAAAGACGAAACGTAGTTTGGAAATCAGAAAGAAAGAACATTTTCGTAACATTGAGTATAAACAAACTGATAAATTATTAAAACAATTAAATGTTCCCATAGATTTAATAGTTTGGGAAATAATATTTATTTTAAAAAGTAAAAATCGCGTAATGAATTTTGACGTACCGGCAATTGATTCTGTTTTTAAGTTTGTTTCATCTTCAGATGTTGGTATTGTCACCCAATTATCGGGAAGCACAACAAACGACAGCTGAGTAAGGGACCAGAGGCCGCGCCACACACACTCATTTGTCTCCTGTCACTAACTGAAGACATGATTAGGAGAGGGATTGCGGGCCACTGTGCCCTCTCTTTACCCTCCCCCTAGGTTCTCGAACGTGCGGGTTGTTTCGTCTAATCTGGAAACTTCTAGATTGGCTAGCTGACCCTATATAAGCAACACGTCGGGCTGGAAGTCAGTGTTTGGCGAACAGCTGTGAGGAGCGCCCAGTGAGGGGACGGACTGCGTACGTGCGTCGAAGGAGTTACGTAATCGCGAGTGCAAGTGGAATTGTAACAGACGAACTGGTGAATCGTAATTGTGTGCATTACGTAATTCTGTGTAATTGGCAAGTGTTTAACTGTAAGTCGGTGAAAATAAAGAACATTTTGAATGGTGCAATTGGACTTTTCATTTCACGAACCCACAAAGTCACAGTATCCTTGACAACGAAGTGTGTTGACTGAAGATGTGGGCAAATGTCTATGAAATTAATTTCAATTAGAGAAGATAGAAGTATTGATCAACTTCTTAAGATAAGTGGAAAATAATTACTAAATACGAGGGCTATCCAGAAAGTAGATTACGTTTTGGAATAAAAAGTAAACAAAGTATAGGAAACAAATTTTATTATATACATTTGAAAGCCACACTCAAATACTACTTTTCGACATAGTCACCATTCAAATTAAGGCATTTATCGTAGCGATGTACGAGCTTGGAAATTCCTTCGTCGAAAAATTCGGCCGCCTGCGCCTTCAACCACTTCGTTACCTCTTCTTGCAGCTGTGCGTCGTCATCAAAACGCTGCATAGCCAGCTACTTCTTCATTGCTGGGAATAGGTGGAAGTCGCTCGGTGCCAGGTCGGGACTGTACGGCGGATGAGGAAACAACTCCCACTTAAAAGATTCAAGAACTTCACGAGTGACATTTGCCGTGTGGGGCCGGGCGTTGTCGTGAATCAACAAGATCTTAGAGCTCAACATTCCTCTGCGCTTGTTTTGAATGGCTCTCCTGAGTTTTTGGAGAGTTTGGCAATACCTTTGAGAGTTTATTATAGTGCCTCTTTCCAGGAAGTCCACCAAAATCACACCTTTTCTGTCCCAAAAAACAGTCGCCATCATCTTCCTTGCCGACATTGTTTGCATGCATTTCTTGGGTTTTTGGGGAGAACTTGTGTGACCCCACTGCATTGATTGCAATTTCGTTTCACAGTTCACGTGTTTCACCCATGTTTCGGCACCAGTAACGATGCGATCGAGTAAAGAGTCACTATCCTTATGGTAAACGTCCAAAAAGTTCAACGCTGCAGCCATTCGCTGATTTTTGTGGTCCTCTGTCAAGATTTTTGGAATCCATCTTGCACAAAACTTGTGGTAACCAAGCTTTTCGCTGATGATTTCGTGCAACAAACTTCGCGAAATTTGTGGAAAACTCAAAGAAAGTTCCGTTATTGTGAACCTTCGATTTTCACGGACTTTAGCATCGACTTTTTCGACAAGTTCGGCAGTCACTATGCTGGGTCTCCCACTTCGATCTTCGTCGTGAACATTGGTTCGGCCATTTTTAAATCTGATGACCCACTGACGCACTCCACCTTCAGTGATAATGTTGTCCCCATACACTTCACAAAGCTGCCGATAGATTTCTATCGGTTTACAGTTTTTTGCAGTCAGAAACCTTATTACTGCACGCACCTCGCAGCTCGCGGGATTTTCAATTAACGCAGACATTTCAAACCGTCACAATATCCTAACGGAGCACAGCACGAACCTCTCACTAGCACGGCTAGATGCCGACTGAGCTGCGCAACGCTCTGACCCCAAGATGGCCGCGCTAGCCCCGCCTCTAGCGGAAACAGACGAAAACGTAACCTACTTTCTGGATAGCCCTCGTATTTTGTGTAGTTCACGTCCTCGAACGTTGGTTGAGGACTGAATCCTGAAGGTTCTGTTTTATCCCCTCAGCTTTTTAGCGTATATGTAGCAGATCTTCCCACGGAACCGTAGGTCAACATAGCTCAGTATGCTGATGACGTGCTGGTCACGCAGAGCCATGTAACGATATCTTTTAGTTAGAACTTTTTATATGAATATTGTTTTCTGATATCTACCATGTAATGACATATTAAAAACAAATATATGTGTAATTTTGTGATTGGCCTAGTAATAATTGTATTATGTAATGCGGTGACGTAACAGTACATCGGCCAATCACAAAATTAATAGAGGAGTAACGATAGTTACGGAAAATCAATAATCTTGAGAGATATATATGTTCTTCAATCTTGTTTCATGACGATGAAAAAAAATGTTGCGGTGAATATAATTGTAACGGAAAGTTAATAACCTTCAGAAAGGACTTGAAGCTTTCCCGGCGTTGATTATTGATGATAGTTTCTCGGGCTAACAGCCAGGTCAGATTAGGGTAACTACCCTAAGAAAAGATGCCCTGACAGCTTTCCACGAATTTCTCAACAGCATCCATCCCAACATTAAGTTTACCATGGAAATTGAACACCCGGACGGCTTACCTTTCTTGGATTTACTTATTTATAGAAAAAACGACGGTCACCTGGATCATAAGGTGTATAGGAAACCTACTCATACTGATCTTTACCTTAATAGCACCAGCTGTCACCACCCGGCCAACGATGGTCACCTGGGTCATAAGGTGTATAGGAAACCTACTCATACTGATCTTTACCTTAATAGCACCAGCTGTCATCACCCGGCCAACGATGGTCACCTGGATCATAAGGTGTATAGGAAACCTACTCATACTGATCTTTACCTTAATAGCACCAGCTGTCACCACCCGGCCAACGACGGTCACCTGGGTCATAAGGTGTATAGGAAACCAACCCACACTGATCTTTACCTTAATAGCACCAGCTGTCATCACCCGGCCAACGATGGTCACCTGGATCATAAGGTGTATAGGAAACCTACTCATACTGATCTTTACCTTAATAGCACCAGCTGTCACCACCCGGCCAACGACGGTCACCTGGATCATAAGGTGTATAGGAAACCTACTCATACTGATCTTTACCTTAATAGCACCAGCTGTCACCACCCGGCCAACGACGGTCACCTGGATCATAAGGTGTATAGGAAACCTACTCATACTGATCTTTACCTTAATAGCACCAGCTGTCACCACCCGGCCAACGACGGTCACCTGGATCATAAGGTGTATAGGAAACCTACTCATACTGATCTTTACCTTAATAGCACCAGCTGTCACCACCCGGCCAACGACGGTCACCTGGATCATAAGGTGTATAGGAAACCTACTCATACTGATCTTTACCTTAATAGCACCAGCTGTCACCACCCGGCCAACGACGGTCACCTGGATCATAAGGTGTATAGGAAACCTACTCATACTGATCTTTACCTTAATAGCACCAGCTGTCACCACCCGGCCAACGACGGTCACCTGGATCATAAGGTGTATAGGAAACCTACTCATACTGATCTTTACATTAATAGCACCAGCTGTCACCACCCGGCCAACGACGGTCACCTGGATCATAAGGTGTATAGGAAACCTACTCATACTGATCTTTACCTTAATAGCACCAGCTGTCACCACCCGGCCAACGACGGTCACCTGGATCATAAGGTGTATAGGAAACCTACTCATACTGATCTTTACCTTAATAGCACCAGCTGTCATCACCCGGCCAACGATGGTCACCTGGATCATAAGGTGTATAGGAAACCTACTCATACTGATCTTTACCTTAATAGCACCAGCTGTCACCACCCGGCCAACGACGGTCACCTGGATCATAAGGTGTATAGGAAACCTACTCATACTGATCTTTACCTTAATAGCACCAGCTGTCATCACCCGGCCAACGATGGTCACCTGGATCATAAGGTGTATAGGAAACCTACTCATACTGATCTTTACCTTAATAGCACCAGCTGTCACCACCCGGCCAACGACGGTCACCTGGATCATAAGGTGTATAGGAAACCTACTCATACTGATCTTTACCTTAATAGCACCAGCTGTCACCACCCGGCCAACGACGGTCACCTGGATCATAAGGTGTATAGGAAACCTACTCATACTGATCTTTACCTTAATAGCACCAGCTGTCACCACCCGGCCAACGATGGTCACCTGGGTCATAAGGTGTATAGGAAACCTACTCATACTGATCTTTACCTTAATAGCACCAGCTGTCACCACCCGGCCAACGATGGTCACCTGGGTCATAAGGTGTATAGGAAACCTACTCATACTGATCTTTACCTTAATAGCACCAGCTGTCACCACCCGACCAACGATGGTCACCTGGATCATAAGGTGTATAGGAAACCTACTCATACTGATCTTTACCTTAATAGCACCAGCTGTCACCACCCGGCCAACGATGGTCACCTGGATCATAAGGTGTATAGGAAACCTACTCATACTGATCTTTACCTTAATAGCACCAGCTGTCACCACCCGGCCAACGATGGTCACCTGGGTCATAAGGTGTATAGGAAACCAACTCATACTGATCTTTACCTTAATAGCACCAGCTGTCACCACCCGGCCAACGATGGTCACCTGGGTCATAAGGTGTATAGGAAACCTACTCATACTGATCTTTACCTTAATAGCACCAGCTGTCACCACCCGGCCAACGACGGTCACCTGGGTCATAAGGTGTATAGGAAACCTACTCATACTGATCTTTACCTTAATAGCACCAGCTGTCACCACCCGGCCAACGATTGTCACCTGGGTCATAAGGTGTATAGGAAACCAACTCACACTGATCTTTACCTTAATAGCACCAGCTGTCACCACCCGGCACAAAAGCAGACAGTCCCCTCAACACTCATACTTCGAGCGATTGCTATCTCTGATCTTGAAAATCGACCTCAAGAAATACAACACCTGCGTACAGTTTTCAGGCAGAACCAATACACTAACCAGGAAATAAGCAGAACCTTTAAGAAGATGCACTCCAAACGCAACCGTGAACCCAACACAAAGAAAGAACACGCAGGCTTAGCAGTCATCCCTTATTGTGGCGCCCTGTCGGGAAAAATTGGCAGATTGCTCATGAAATATCAAATAAAAACCTTATTCAAACCCCCAACCAAAAGAAAACAGTATTTAGGTTCTGCTAAAGATAATTTAGGTCTTCGTGCACCAGGCATTTATGAAATCCCATGCAGTTGCGGCAAAGTTTACATAGGACAAACAGGTAGAACAGTAGAAGATCGCATCAAAGAACATCAACGTTGTATTAGACTAGGATACCCAGAAAAATCTGCAGTGGCTCAGCACACATATAATACAAATCATAAAATCAAATTCGACTCTACAAAAATACTTGAAATGTCCCCTAGGTACTAAGATAGAGTGGTTAAAGAAGCCCTATACATTAAAGCGAATAAAAACAACTTCAATAGGGAAGAAGGCCTTCATATCAGCAAAGCATGGACATCAGTCATTCAGCATATCTCTCCTCCACAGTGCAAAGAAGCATCGGCAATCACCTGATTGGTTCCGCACGTTTCTCCATCGGCCGGAGCTCAGCCAATGGGAAGAAAGTAGGCGATTCTTATCGGCCGCGCGCTAGGTATAAATATCGCAACATCAGTAGCCTAGATTCAGTTCCCCTGAGGATGGCGGCAGAGTTAGTCGCTGAAAGCTTGGGTAGTTACCCTAATCTGACCTGGCTGTTAGCCCGAGAAACTATCACCAACCTTCAGAAAGAGTTATTTGGTATTCGTAATAATGACGAGTGAACGTTAGATTATACAATCAAATTAAATAATATATCAAACTCAATCATCAAGAGACAGCTCGACCTGCAATGATTAAGAGGGACGGTCACAAAGATCGCTCCCAACTTTGGGGCTGAATAATCATCAAGAAACGAGACGACCTGTTATATCGTCACAAATATTAACTTAAAAATAAGGATTCATCGATGTGTTGGAGGTAATCTACAGTGACTGAATAAAGAAAGAAAGTTCGAGTGAATTGTAATCCAGATTATACAATTACATAATATATTACGAAATCGCTCTCATATAAAGATTTTATTTCTGTCAGCAAAAAAATCTACATCTGAGAACAGATCTCATGACTCTTATTTAATCAAATCTCGACCTGGATCTTCCAAACAGTCAACGTGCTCCCTATCTGCTGCGAGTGGAGGAATAACGCTACAGCCTTCAACCCAGTACAGCGACACCTGAGCCTCATTCAAGAGTAGTGCAGGCTTTGGCGACTGTCCGTCAACCCAGAGAAAAGCCAAGCCATAATTTTCGCCAAGTGCCGCTTTCCCGCCAACCTAACCTCTTTTAATTATTCTGTTCGAAGGATAGAGTGGACAAATTCTCTTACTTATTTGGGTATAAAGCTGGACAAGGGCCTAACTTTCGGGGGTCACATCCAGGAGTTAGCACATTGGGTATGCAGGGCTTTGGCTTCGTTATACCCCATGACGCGGTCAGGGATGTCGACACCCCTACAGTTACGTCTTTTTCAGGCTTTGATTCTTACAATAATGCTTTATGTGTGCGAGATCTGGGGCATGGCCACAGGATCCAAACTGCTACAGCTTCAAAGTGTACAGAATATATGTCTTAGGACTATCTACTCTGTATATCGCTGCTTTCCCGTGAGATACCTTCATGAAGCCTCATCTCTCCATTAGGTGCAAGTTGTCATTAGACGCCGGGCTACAAAATTCTACGTGAGTTTGCCTCAACATCAGAGCGCCCTGGTTAGGTCTCTTGGGTACTACCAACCAACAGAACGCCGCTTAAAGCGCCACCGCTCTCACTAGAGTTCTATTTACTGTACAGTGCTGCTATCTCTGTCCCGCTTTCATAAAGGTGTCTTGGGAACTACCAACCAACAGAACACCGCTTAAAGCGCCACCGCTCTCACTAGAGTTCTATTTACTGTACAGTGCTGCCATCTCTGTCCCGCATTCATAAAGGTGTCTTGGGAACTACCAACCAACAGAACACCGCTTAAAGCGCCACCGCTCTCACTAGAGTTCTATTTACTGTACAGTGCTGCCATCTCTGTCCCGCTTTCATAAAGGTGTCTTGGGAACTACCAACCAACAGAACACCGCTTAAAGCGCCACCGCTCTCACTAGAGTTCTATTTACTGTACAGTGCTGCCATCTCTGTCCCGCATTCATAAAGGTGTCTTGGGAACTACCAACCAACAGAACGCCGCTTAAAGCGCCACAGCTCTCACTAGAGTTTTATTCACTGTACAGTGCTGCCATCTCTGTCCCGTATTCATAAAGGTGTCTTGGGAACTACCAACCAACAGAACGCCGCTTAAAGCGCCACCGCTCTCACTAGAGTTCTATTTACTGTACAGTGCTGCTATCTCTGTCCCGCTTCCATAAAGGTGTCTTGAAAACCACCAACCAACAGAACACCGCTTAAAGCGCCACCGCTCTCACTAGAGTTCTATTTACTGTACAGTGCTGCCATCTCTGTCCCGCATTCATAAAGGTGCCTTGAGAACTACCAACCAACAGAACACCGCTTAAAGCGCCACAGCTCTCACTAGAGTTTTATTCACTGTACAGTGCTGCCATCTCTGTCCCGTATTCATAAAGAGTGCGTGTGTATTATTTTAGAAAAGCCAGAAGTCTCTATCTGGTCGCAGATCTGAACAAAAATTAGGAGGAACACACCTCGTATAAGAATTAGAAGTGAGCGCTGCGTTGGTCGTTATAGCAATAACTCGACACTGCTGACGTATGACTTGAAGCAAAACAACCGCAACCCAGCCGCGTCGTAAGTCTACTAGGAACGTAACCAATGGGTCGTGAACGTGCAGGAGGAAGATAAACACCGAACGAATGTGTTACACTTTCAACAGACCATGGCCTGCGCATTTTTATTTGAGAAAGGAAACTTCTTAAGATATTTGGCTGCCAGCGAGCGCATGTCTCCAGCCAAAGAGATTGTATAAAACCAAAAGGAATTCTGTGTTTTCCATGAAATTTCGTTTGGTTGCCGAACACTCGGCAGACTCTATAACCCCATTTGGCCAACCTCCAATATGCCCCAGCCCCTTTTGTAGGGCTTTTATCACTTCAAATCCAAGATTCAGGGAATCAGCAGTGAAAAATGCTGCATTTACTTAACGATTATACATCTGCATCACTACTGAATGTTGGTAATGGCGATGACTAGGGCCCGAAAGTACCTATAACATATGCTTGCAACTTTTATATGACTTTCTCTAGCCTTTGTCGTTTATTTATGTTCACTTACATCTTCTAAGAAGTTTGTACAAACATATACATTTGAACTGATGAAAACAGTTTATGACAGTAGTAATGCCCAATTTCACCAACAGATGTTAAGACTTAACATGAGTTTAGCAATAGTTAAAACAAAAATTGCATTTCACCATTTTGTAATTTATACTGATGGCTCCAAGAACTCAAATGGTGTTGGTTGTGCTTACGTGTGTGGAACCGAACCGTATACATTCGTATTCCACACTAGCACTTCCATTTTTAATGCAGAGCTTTATGCAATATACCGGGCCATTCTACAAATACGTCGACGAAAGTTGGGGGACTGCTTAATCCTAAGTGATTCCCTCAGTGCACTTCAAAACCTACGGCAGCTGTACAACTAACACCCTATTGTGCAGCGTATACAGGATGTCCTCCACGTTTTACACGCTTCTGGGGTTAGCGTGGTATTTGCATGGATCCCTGGTCACGTAGGCTTGCGGGGGAATGAAATGGCGGATTCGGAAGCCAAGACGGCTACCATGAAGCCCAGGGTTCGAGTACCATGTGTGACATCGGAAGATTTTAGGGCCGTATTGTGGAGAGCTGTACAAACCTGCTGGCAGCAAGAGTGGTCCGCTCTCCGCAATAATAAATTTAGATCTGTCAAAGAACTTCCGATTCCCTGAGTTACCTCCTGTCGGTCATCTCGTCGCGAGGAGGTGAGTTTGGCTCGGTTACGAATTGGGCACTGCTTTTTTACTCATAGTTTTCTTTTTAAAAAGGAGCCTGCTCCACTGTGTCCGTTTTGCAATGAAGCGTTATCTGTACGACACGTGCTGCTAGAGTGTTTTCACCTAGCAGACCTTAGGACGTCTCTGCAGCTGCCGGTTAGCTTTGCAGAAGTTCTAGCGGACGATGACGCAGTAGTGAAGAAGGTTTTTAGATTCTTTTCTAGATTATACTTTAGGATTTAGCGAAGAGAATTTATGGCACTTTAGATTTATATTTATTTTGTTTTTATAGTTTATGTTCATGTATTAATTGTAAGTCTATTTACATATTTATAGTGTTTTGGAGAAATTTATATCTGGCTTTTGCCATGACCAGTTTTTAAAAAATGGCGCTGATAACCTCTGCAGTTAAGCACCCTTATACTCGTCATCATCTTCATCATCATCATCATCATCATCATCATCATCATCATCATCATCATCATCATCATCATCATCATCATCATCATCATCATCATCATCATCATCATCATCATCATCATCATCATCATCATCATCATCATCATCATCATCATCATCATCATCATCATCATCATCATCATCATCATCATCATCATCATCATCATCATCATCATCATCATCATCATCATCATCATCATCATCATCATCATCATCATCATCATCATCATCATCATCATCATCATCATCATCATCATCATCATCATCATCATCATCATCATCATCATCATCATCATCATCATCATCATCATCATCATCATCATCATCATCATCATCATCATCATCATCATCATCATCATCATCAGCAGCAGCAGCAACAGCAGCAGCATCATCATCATCATCATTATCATCATCAACACTCGTGTTAAACTATCAAGCTATATTTCTGTTGTTAAATCCTTAAAAATCGTAAATAGTCAAGACGGCGGGCGTGATGTCGATTTGCTATATTTAAGATCGTGGAAATGACATTCATAATAGAGTACGACCTATGAGAAGAAATAATTTTGAGGAGCTATCAGAAGAAAATTTTCTACGGAGGTATAAACTGTCGAAACATGTTGCTATGAAGGTTACTGCGGATGTACAAGAGGGGTTAAAACATGCATCGAAAGGAATACGCCGATCTCGTCTTTGTTTCAAGTATTAATAACTTTATGATTTTCTAATTCACTGAATTATGTGGATAATACACTGTCCACCTCCCGTCTTGAAACGATCAAGTCACTTGTCATTTGTCCTTCTTCGCTCCTCGTTTTAAATTTACGTAATACTGAGTTAGAACATGTATCGAAAGGAATATGTCGATCTCGCCTTTACTTCAAGTATTAATAACTTTGTGATTTTATAATTCACTGAATTATGTGGATAATACACTGTCCACCTCCCGTCTTGAAACGTTCAAGTCACTCGTCACCTGTCCTTCTTCACTCCTCGTTTTAAATTTACGTAATACTGAGTTAGAACATACATCGAAAGGAATATGCCGATCTCATCTTTGCATCAAGTATTAATAACTTTGCGATTTTATAATTCAATGAATTATGTAGATAATACTGTGTCCACCTGCCGTCTTGAAACGTTCAAGTCACTCGTCACTTGTCCTTCTTCGCTCCTCGTTTTAAATTTACGTAATACTGAGTTAGAACATACATCGAAAGGAATATGCCGATCTCATCTTTGCATCAAGTATTAATAACTTTGCGATTTTATAATTCAATGAATTATGTGGATAATACACTGTCCACCTCCCGTCTTGAAACGTTCAAGTCACTCGTCACTTGTCCTTCTTCGCTCTTCGTTTTAAATTCGCGTAATACTGACAAGTTGTTTGGTGCTTCTAAGTAGTGACACATGCATTTGAATTAAATTCCTTTCCAATATTTTCCCCGTGACGTCTTTCTCTTTTACATTCACCGCATCTGTCGTCTTATTTTCCACGATATATTACACTTCGTCACCAAATCAATTAACAATTTTTTCAAATTAACAATTTGTCTCACGGCTTTAGTTATGATTTTGTTTATCCGCCATTTTTCAGCTTCTGCAGACGAACATGAAAACAAAAACGCATCGCAGTACGTTCAGAAAATAATACGACTCATCCATAGCCTTCTACAGCTGTAATATTTACAAGTTCCTTGGCGTTAACACGTGTTGGTTAACATTTTCAGAAAACAGATCGCTGAAATGCAAGAAATTTAACAGCTTTAGCGCTGTGATAATTGTTACGTTACATTTGTTAACGTCGTTTTAACATCTGTTGGTTAAATCAGACACAGTAGTAGTACGAGGTCTGTTGAATAAAGAATGATCATAATTTTTTTTACGTCATAATCTTTCGCACTAAAATCCAATCTTATTATATTCTGTTAGCTTAATGTGAAACAAACACGCCGTAGTAGTTTCATTGTTGGTACTCCTGGTTCCCGCCTGTGAGAACTAGGCAAGTTCAGACATATTCAGTATCGCCTACCGCTGTAATGGAGGTAACACGCGAGGAACAATATGCGGCTTTGAAATTCTGCTTTCGTCTCAACAAATCTTCAGTTGAGGCCTATACAATGTTACAGGAGGCCTATGGAGAGTCTGTTCTTCCCTACAGCACAGCTCGAAGGTGATTTAAAGTGTTTAAAGAGGAGAGATAATCAATTTCAAAGGAAGGTGGACCCGGTGATCCAGTTACTGCTATTACGAAAGAAAACATCAACACTGCTGCTGCCATTGTGAGAGAGGATCGACGAATTACCTTAAGATCACTTTCTGAAATACTGAACATTTCATTGGATACCACCCTCACGTTGGTGACAGAAACATTACACATGAGACGTGTTTGTGTGCTATGTGTTCCAAGACTGTTGATTCCCGAACAAAAGGACATTCGCATGCAGGTCTGTATGCAGTTAAAGTTGATGTTAGAGGAAGATCCGGAGTTTCTTTCAAACGTAATCACTGCTGATGAAACTTGGCTACATCATTTTGATCCTGAGAGCAAACAGCAAAGCTCAGTGTGGAAATCTGCTTCATCACCAACCCCGAGAAAGAACAAAAGTGGTTGCTTTTACTGGGAAGGATATGATCATCTCATTCTTTGATATTCATGGAATAGTTTATCAGCATGTTGTACCTGCACACACATCAGTAACTGGACAATACTACAGGGATGTCCTGAAAACATTGCAATTCCATATCAGACGCAAAAGACCACATTTCCGTAAAGCAGGCTGGATGCTGCACGACGATAATGCGCGGCCGCATATTGCCAATGTTGTTGCTGAATATCTTACAAAAATCAACGTGAAGTACATCCGTCACCCTCCCTACAGTCCGTATTTAGCCGCATGTGACCTTTTTCTATTCCCTAACTTGAAGAAACGTCTTCCTGGGAGATATTATCCATCATCAGAAGCAGTAGTGAAGGCTGCGGAGGCGATTTTGAAGGATCTCTCAAAAATGGCTTCCAGCATGTCTTTGAGGACTGATAGAAACGCTGGGACAGGTGTATCGCATTCAGGGCAGACTATTGAGAAGGACCATCAAAATTATGGGAATAAGTAAAGGTACGTTGCCAAAAAAAAAAGAAAGAAAAATGCGATCATTCCTTACTGAACAGCCCTCGTAGTTTTTTTTATAGTAAGGGGAAAATCTTCTTAGATGCCGTTTGTTAATCTCACAGCATAACATACTGGAACTTCAATACTACATCACCTCAGTAAGGCAGGTATTACGAGGGGCTGTCATAAAGTTTTAATTATCACGCTTTAAAAATGTGATAGAGAGTTTGTGTTGATATGTACTTGTTAGTTCTTCACTACGTAGTCACATCCAGATTTACACATTTTTCTCAGCGTTTCTCGACCTTCCGAATACCTTCATTGTAGAAGTCTGCAGATTTCGCTTTAAACTACTCTTACACTTCATTAATGACGTCATTTGTGTCCTCAAATCGGCGGCCACGCAACGGATTCTTCATTTCCAGGAGCAAGAACACGTCACTTGGTAGTAGATCGGGTGAATAATGTGGATGCTGTAAGATCTCAAAGCTACATTCACTTGTTTTGTCAACTGCAACGTGAGATAAATGAGCTGGTGCATTGTCAGACAAAAAAATAAAAAAAAAAAAAAATAAAAAAAAAAATAAAAAAAAAATCTGCATTACTATTGTCCTGGCATCTGGGATCTATACCAGGACATAGTTCCACTGATTTTATTTTTGTTTTCTTTGTACTTTATTTGTCCTCTTTTAATACAATGTTATCGCAGATTTCCTAACCTACATCTAACTATATAATTAACTAACCTAATAGCCACTGGAGCCCAGTGGCTTTACAATTTTATACATTATTCTATCCTAAGATGGCAGTTCTATACTAACTTAATACAATCTAACTAATTAGTTTCAGTGTACAGTATAATAGTCACTTTATTATTATTATTATTATTTTATAACTGCCAATCCCTAACTCTACTCTATATATGAATACAAAATCGGTATCCATACCTCTCCTGCTTGATAATAGTAACTTGTTACTTAAATCGGAGGAGTGGTCGGTTCCTCAATTTTATATTCTCCTAATTCTAAGGAATTTATCCGATGTCGTCGTTATCTTCCTCTGGTGAGCTCCACCTGGTCACTATCTCCTGGGGTCGACCTCTCCTTCTCTCTGCCCAGTCTTGTCGTCCTGTTGTGGTCCAGTATTGCCTCCTTCTATTCCTCGGGGTCTCCTCCGTCTCATCCTCTACAGCCATCAAACCTCTGTCCTGGTCATCAACATCATGCGTCCTCTGTTGTTGAACTCGTATCCTTTCAGATCTCCTTACTATTTCTATTTGTTGTTGCTGCTGGTGTTGCTGCCGTTCCCTTCGGTCCGGTTCCCTGTATTCCTCCATAACTATTTGCGGATACCTTTCCAACCATTTTGTTCATCGTGATTAAGTCCTCTTCACTTCTTATGATGTTCCAAATCATTTTTCCAGCTAATGTCTCGCGATCTTCTTGTAATATTTCTCTATATTTTTCACACTCGAAGATTGGATGTTCTGGTGTTCCTTCCACTCCACAAGTTTCACACGTACTGCTAGCCTTACTACCTATCTTCTTAAAATATGTGTCGAATGGTCCATGTCCAGTGATATATTGTACGGTTTCCTTTGTTGGGTTGATCTTCAACTTTAAACGTTCTTTTATACTGGGAAAGGTGTCTCGCACTCTTCGTCCTTCACTCGTGTTGTTCCATTCCTCTTGCCATTCTCCTATCAGTAATTCCCACACTTCTCTCTTATTTTCAAAAAATTTACTTATCATCCATGGGCAAATAAAAAGTTCCAAAAAATGTTCAAAGAAGTGGGTATAATACTAGCACCTCATAATAATTACAGTATAAAGAATTTGCTAGTTTTCTAAAACAGACGAAATTTCAGGCAACAAAAAATCTGGTATTTATCAAGTTAACTGTTTAGAATGCGACAAGATCTATATTGGCAGAACCAAGCGTAACTTAGAAACCAGAGCGAAGGAACATTTTAGAAATATTAAATATAGACAGACCGAGAAATCGGCAGTGGCTGATCATTTTTGGTCATATAATCATGAAGTAAATCCAGAAGTTAAATTATTGAAACAATTGAAGGAACCGATAAATTTAATGGTTTGGGAGAAGATATTTATTTTGAAAAATATGGATCGCGCAATGAATTTTGATATTCCTCCAATAGACATCATCAAAAAGTTTGTGTTGTCCCTGGTAGATGGCAGTTAGATAAGGAGCTATCCTTCAAACTCCGGTAGTGGTCAAGGTCAGTCAATCAGTAAGTGGGTGTGTCAAGCTGACTGGTTGAGGATAAAGCAGATGTTTTGCTTTGAAACCGGTCCCAGGATTTAAATAAGATAAGTGAAGTTATGTTACTAGTATTTAGTTATTATTGATAACCTAGTTTACTTCACTGTCAGCAGCTTCAGTTTTTTACATACAAATTATTATATTTGTATATATAGTTGTTTGCTTCACTGTTAATAGCTTTATGTCTTACATATTTAGTATGCTATTATTTATGTTACTTATCAGTCGTCAAGCTAGGCTATGCTGAAGGAATAATGCTAGATTTACATGGATCCTGGAATTTGTTTTTGCTGTTGATGTTGTGGGCGATGGCTGTCGTGTTTCATGATAAATAACAAATGATTCAGCAGCTGTAGAGTTGGAGCTTTAAGAAATATAAGAGGACGAAGTACTAAAAGGACTCAAGTGCAGTGGCGCTTCTACCACAGAATTGTGGAAAAATGTCCCAGAAAAAAAAACACCCACTAACAAATGAGTGCGCTAAGAGACTTATTTTAATCTTTGTGACTACTTATGTATTTTAATCACTGCACTCAAGGCATAGACTAATTAAATATAAATATTGATCTGAACTAACTAGATGAACATTTCAGTGAACCTGTGCGCGTTCGTTGACTTTGTGCAGTTCGGCCGCCTACTTTCACGAACGCTTATAATAGTTTTACAACACCGGCCCTCCTTCTCCCAGTTCTTTCTGCAAGGTTTCTACCTTTCTCGATACGTTATGGGTATCGTACGAGAGGCTTCGTCTAAATTAATTATCTTATGTCCATTACTGCAATATTTCCTAAGTTTTGAGAAATACAATTCTACTGCATTCCATAATAACCCTTAACTTATTCAAAGTGCGGTATTTGAAACCCAGCTCCTTTAGTAGACCGTGCAAAGTGCAGTGTCCATAAGGAAAATCACAAATTTCTTGCAAATGTGCAACCAATTCATCTGAGGTGGGCGCTCTCCCTTTTGCATAGAATCTATAAATTTCTAGACGAATTAAATCGCATGTGAAATTATCTACTTTAGAGAAACATTTCCTTTTGTTTTCACACTTGATCGGCATCTTTGGTATTCCTTTCGTCACAATATTTCTTACTGCATTTCTGTGAATACACAGAATTTATCATCAGGTTCATTGCATGACCACTTACCAAGATTATTTGTCAACAAATATCTATATATGTTCAAAACAAGCGTTTGAATTTGCTTAGAAAGAGTTCCCGTTATAACTTTGTTTTTTGAGGCTTCTCCAGTAACATAACTCGGTCCAGTTATTCACACTTTTGTCTTCACTTTAATCATTTTCACTTGACAGAAAGTTATCTACTACTTCATTTGCATTTACCACTACATTTCCCTCCCACGGTCTCCATATCGTGACACACAACGAATTTCTGCACGTAGTGAAACAAATCAACTGGAAGTTGGAACTTTGGCAACTGAGACTCCACGTGGAGTAGACATGCGACTGTCACTTCGAGAAAATCAGGGTTGTTATTCGTCCTCAACGACAGTGTTCCATTTATGAAGTGCGGAGATTTATGACGGTCATTAGTGGGCGGGAGGGTCACGTTCCTTTGTTAGGCAACTGCACTCGCGATGACTAGACAGACTTTACCAGTTGTCAGTCAGATTTCTAAAAGCTATCAGCAAAAAAGAAAAATTAACAAAATACTTCTCAGAAGTAAAATCCCATTCCTTTATGTGTACCTAAACGATAATGTTCTGTGCAGTACACAGAAAAAATGTTCCTTCATTTGTTATAACACCGAAGATGCTCTGAAAAGTTTCCGACCTCAACATGAAGATGGCAGTAATCGTAACTAAAATACTGAATTTCGTTGTTCATCTGTTGACAGTTACTCACCAAAGTTTCAGCCATTTTGGACGCTCAGTTGTTATGGAACAATCTTTTGAGTGAGTTAATGTGAATGTTTTTATGAAAATGGACAAATTCGAGCATCGAGCTGTCATTAAATATTTATTTTCGAAAGGCAATACGCATACACAAATCAAAGAAGAGTTCGATTCTGTGTATGGGAACTCTGTACCTTCACTTAACACAGTGAAATTTTGAGCAGCTAAAATTAAACTTGGCTGTAATAGCTTGAGAACCGATGAACGTTCGGGACGTCCAAAAACCGCAACTACCGACGAAAACCTTGTCCAGATTCACCAAATGTTGCCATACGACCGCCGAATTAAAGTCAGAGAGCTAGCAGACGCTATAAACATGTCAAAAGAACGTGTATGTCACATATTAAATCAACATTTAGACACGAGAAAGCTGTCCGCGCGTTGGGTGCCGCGTTTGCTGACGTTAGACCAAAAACGTGTTCGAATGAAAATTTCCATCGCTCTGTTGGCGCAATTTAGGCGCAATAAATCTGAGTTTTGTCGCCGAGTAATTACTGTAGAAACCTTGGTATACCATTATACGCCAAAAACAGAAATACAGCCCAAACAGTGGACTAAAAAGAGGGAAGCAATTCCAAAAGGAGCAAAAACTGTTTTTTCCGGCTGGAAACTGATGGCGACTGTTTTATTGGATAGTTATGTAGTTATTTCAATCGGTTATCTTCAAAATGATAAAAACTACAGGAGCTTGTGATGCATCATTACTTGACAATCTGAACGCAGAACTTGCGGAAAGGCCGCCACATTTATAGATAAGAAAATGCTGTTTCTACAAGACAACCCACCGTCTCACACCTCAGCGGTTGCAATAGCGAAAATCCATGAATTACGGTTTGAACTGTTTGACTCACCAGATCTAGCCCCAAGCGACTTCTTTTTGTTAAAAATTGCACTGGGAGAACAGAGATTTTCGTCAAATGAAGAGGCAATCATCCTCGTGAATAATTATTTTGCAGAGAAAAACGCGGAGTACTATTTGACGGGTTACAGAGATGGGAATATCGCTGGGAGAAGTGTGTAGAGTTACAAGGAGACTATGTTGAAAAAAAATTCTGAATAAATGTCATGAATGAAAAGGTAGAGCCATACTGAAAAATTCAACGCCATAGCCGGGATTTGAACCACGGATCTTCTGGTCTACGTCCAGCCGCTCTAAACTATTGAGCTTCTATAACCAACTTGTCGACATGACATTAAATTCTCCAACTGATTGGTGTGTCTCCCGATAAACCACTAGGAGTTCTCAGAAACACATGAGACAATTACCTTAATGGCGACTTACTATGCTGTAAGTACTTTAATACCCGGGTATGACATTAAATTCTCCAACTGACTCGTGTTTTTACCGATAAACCACTAGGAGTTCTCATAAACACATGAGACAATTACCTTAATGGCGACTTACTATGCTGTAAGTACTTTAAGACCCGGGTATGACATTAAATTCTCCAACTGACTCGTGTTTTTACCGATAAACCACTAGGAGTTCTCATAAACACATGAGACAATTACCTTAATGGCGACTTACTATGCTGTAAGTACTTTAATACCCGGGTATGACATTAAATTCTCCAACTGACTCGTGTTTTTACCGATAAACCACTAGGAGTTCTCATAAACACATGAGACAATTACCTTAATGGCGACTTACTATGCTGTAAGTACTTTAATACCCGGGTATGACATTAAATTCTCCAACTGACTCGTGTTTTTACCGATAAACCACTAGGAGTTCTCATAAACACATGAGACAATTACCTTAATGGCGACTTACTATGCTGTAAGTACTTTAATACCCGGGTATGACATTAAATTCTCCAACTGACTCGTGTTTTTACCGATAAACCACTAGGAGTTCTCATAAACACATGAGACAATTACCTTAATGACGACTTACTATGCTGTAAGTACTTTAAGACCCGGGTATGACATTAAATTCTACAACTGACTCGTGTTTTTCCCGGTAAACCACTAGGAGTTCTCATAAACACATGAGACAACTACCTTAATGACGACTTACTATGCTGTAAATACTTTAAGATCCGGGTATGATATTAAATTTCCCAACTGACTCATGTTTTTACCGGTAAACCACTAGGAGTTCTCATAAACACATGAAACAACTACGTTAATGACGACTTACTATGCTGTAAGTACTTTAAGGCCCGGGTATGACATTAAATTCTCCAAATGACTCGTGAGTGGGTGGTGTTTAAGGGCCCGTCGACAGCAAGGTCATTTGGGCCCCAAATGACTCGTGTTTTTCCCGGTAAACCACTGGAAGTTCTCATAAACACATGAGACAACTACCTTAATGGCGACTTACTATGCTGTAAGTTCTTTAAGACCCGGGTATGACATTAAATTCTCCAGCTTACTCGTGTTTTTCCCGGTAAACCACTGAAAGTTCTCATAAACACATGAGACAACTACCTTAATGACGACTTACTATGCTGTAAGTACTTTAAGACCCGGGTATGACATTAAATTCTCTAACTGACTCGTGTTTTTCCCGGTAAACCACTGGAAGTTCTAATAAACACATGAGACAACTACCTTAATGACGACTTACTATGCTGTAAGTACTGTGACTTTGTGGGTTCGTGAAATAAAAAGTCCAATTACACCACTCAAAAATGTTCTTTATTTCCACCGACTTACAGTTAAACACTTGTCAATTACACAAAATTACGTAATGCACACAATTACGATTCACCAGTTCGTCCGTTAGCGTTCCGATGCACGTACACGGCGCTACTTCACTAGCACGTCAAACACTAACTAACTGTCTCTCTGAAACCCTTTTATAGGAATGTCAGTGTTTTTCTAGAAGTCTCTAATCACCGAACGTTCCAGACCACCGGAGAAGGGGAGAGAAACAACGAGGGACCGGTGACACTACCGCAAATCACCCCTCAGTTAGTGACAGGAGACAGATGGGTGGGCGTGGCGTGGCCTCCGGCCCCTTCTCAGCTGTTGTCTGTGGTGCTTCCCGATAACTGGGTGACACTGCTCCCTCCTCAAAGCTGGTCGTCCCGAACAGCACCATCATAGCGGGCTAGACGATCCAGGTGTACCACCAACATCTTCCCTCGGGGAACCTTCTGGATGCGGTAGACCACGTCGTTAATCCTCTTCACCACCCGGTACGGTCCTTGCCATGGCTGCTGGAGCTTCGGGCACCGTCCCTTGGTCCGGGTAGGACGGTACAACCAGACTAGGTCACCTTGCTGGAACCCTTGGCTGTTGGCTTGCCTGTCATACCTGGTCTTCATGCGGTCGCTCGCCTTCTGGATGTTCTGGCGAGCCATCTCGTGCATGTCGTGGAGATGTTCCACCAAGTTCTCCACATACTCGATCGCTGGCTGTTTCGCTTCCGGAGGGCTTCCAAAAGCCAGGTCACAAGGGAGGCGTAACTCTCGGCTGAACATTAAGCTGGCTGGCGTCATCCCAGTTGTGTCGTGTGTAGATGAGCGGTAGGCCAGCAAGAACAGTGGCACCTTGACGTCCCAGTCTCGCTGATGGCTGGCCACGACCTTCCTCAGGTGTTCCTCTAAGGTCTTGATGTACCTTTCGACCATGCCATCCGACTGGGGATGTAGAGGTGTCGTGCGGGTCTTGTTCACCCCAAGCCTTTGTAGTGCCTCCTTCATTAGGTTGGACTCAAAGTTGGTACCCTGGTCACTGTGTAGCTCTAACGGCATACCAAATCGGCAGAACACTTGCTCCACGAGGCAGTCTGTGATTGTCTTTGCCTCTTGGTTTGGGATGGCATACACCTCCGGCCACTTGGTGAAGTAGTCCACGACCACCATTAGGTACTTGTTGCCTCGGTCGGAAACTGGGAACGGTCCAGCAATGTCAACGGCGATCCGTTCGAATGGGGCTCCGACGTTGTACTGCTGCATGCGACCCCGGCTCCTAGTCTGGGGGCCACGACTCGCCGCGCACACGTGACACTGACGGCACCATCTCTCGGCATCTGCTCGGAGTCTCAGCCAGTAGTATCGCTGCCGAAGTTTGTCGATCGTTCGGTTCGCTCCCAGGTGTCCTCCCGAAGTACCAGCGTGCACTCCCTCCAAGACTTCCGGGACCTTACTCCGGGGAAGTACTAACTGTTCTCTCTGCGTCTTCCCATCGGGTGACTCCCATACCCGGAACAGCACGCCCTCTTTGGTCTTCAACGAGTCCCATTGGGCCCAATACGACTTGTAGGTGGCGCTCCTCGGTGCGATGTCCTCCCAGGTTGGTCTCGTCCCTGCCTCCACTTCCCTCAAGAGTGGCCCCAAGTCTGCGTCCGCCAGCTGCTCCCTCCTCAGGCCTGCGCTATCCCAGCCATCCGCAGGCACTGCCGTGACTACTCGGACTGCTGCGGCACGCTCCTTCTCCTCCACTCTTGTACACTGGCCGCACTCTTCCGGACAGGGTCTTCGGGACATGGCATCAGCGTTACCGTGGCTCTTCCCTCTACGATGTTCCGAGGTGAAGTCGTACTCCTGTAGCCTCTGGACCCAACGTGCTGTCTGGCCTTCCAGGTTCTTAAAGCTCAATAGCCAGGTTAGGGCGGAATGGTCAGTCCTCAGGTGGAATGGCTGACCGTACAGGTACTTGTGGAAGTGCTCCAATGTCTTTACTACCGCCAGTAACTCCCGTCGGGTGACGCAGTAGTTCTTCTCTGCCTTGGATAGCGTCTTGCTGTAATAGGCTATCACCCGCTCATGGCCGTCCTGGATCTGCGACAGGACGCCTCCAATGCAATGGTCGCTGGCGTCGGTGTCCACAATGAAGGCGCCACCCGGTTGTGGGAAACCCAAAATTGGAGCACTGCACAGGGTCTCTTTAGATGCTGGAAAGCGTTTTCGGCGTCCTCTGTCCACACATAAGGCCGGTGTTCCTCCGTCAGGCGGGTGAGGGGTTTTGCGATGTTGGAGAACCCCTTTATGAAGCGGCGGTAATAACTGCACAGCCCCAGGAAACTGCGCAACTCTTTCCTATCCTTTGGGCGAGACCAATCTCTCACAGCCTGTGTCTTCTCCGGGTCTGTGGCCACTCCGGTTGCCGAGACTATGTGGCCCAAGTAGTTAACTTCCTTGCGGAAGAGCTGGCACTTCTTCGCGTTCAGCTTCAAGTTGGTCGCTTGCAGTCTCTGTAGCACCTTACTCAGGTTCTCGAGGTGATCTTCAAAAGTCTTCCCGACGATGATGATGTCGTCCAGGTATAGCAGGCAGGCATCGTAAGTCAGCCCTCTCATCACTGACTCCATAAGGCGCTGGAAGGTAGCTGGTGCGTTGCAGAGGCCAAAGGGCATAACCGTGAACTGCCAGAGCCCTTGGCCCGTCGAGAATGCAGTCTTCTCCTTGTCTCTCGGGTCTAGAGCTACCTGCCAGTAGCCCGACTTCAGGTCCAGGGTCGAGAACCACTGTGCACCAGCTAGCGTGTCCAGGGTGTCGTCAATCCGGGGTAAGGGAAAACAGTCCTTCCGGGTTACGGCGTTCAACTTTCTGTAGTCTACGCAGAAGCGCAGCTCGCCGTTCTTCTTTGTCACCAAGACTACAGGGGAACACCAAGGGCTGTCAGACTCTTCAATCACTCCCCTGGATCTCATGTCCTCCAGCATGTCTCGTACCGCCCCTTGCTTCGCCAGCGGAACGCGTCTATGTTGTTGCCGAATAGGCCGGGCGTCCCCGGTGTCGATGCGGTGAAGCACTTTGTCCGTGCGGCCGTAGTCACTATCACCTTGGCTGAAGACGCGCTGATACCGCCTTAGCAGTTGTCGAACCTTCTCCAGCTGTTCTGTGGTCAGGTGGTCGGCCGCCCTCTCCACCAAGCCTTCTAGCCGGGGCCCCAGGTGTTGCTTCGGCGCCGGCTCCTGTGTCTCGTCGATAGCTGTTACGCTCACCACGGGCTCGCACATTCCCAACTCCGTCCCGGCCTTGACGTCGTGATCGGCGTCCGTAGGATTTAGCAGTCTCACGGGCACCTCCTCTCGGCACGGCAGCAATGCCCTGGTTACAGACAGTCCGTTTACAGGCGTCTTCTGGTCCAGCATCATGTTCCTGGTTCTCTGGCCCTCCAGTCGCGCCGTCACCAACACCTCGCTCCTCGCGGGGACAACCACGTCTTCGTCCAAGACGACCCTGCAAATTCCAAGGCGCTCTTCAGGTTGACGGAGTATAACCTCTTCTCCGTTAAGCCGCAGGACCTTCTTGCCGACGTCGACCGTCGCCTCGTGGCTCCTGAGGGCATCCAGTCCCAGAATCACCTCCTCAGCCACCTTCGCGACGAACACCCACAGACGCACGGCACTCCGTCCCAAATTCAGCTCCAGCAGGGCCTCCCTCTCCACAGGCAAGGTGTCGCCCGATGCCGTGACAAGCTGGTATGGCCGGCTTGGCTTCCTTGTCGGCAAACCCTTCGCCACGTCAGGTCTGATGATGGTCACGGCCGCCCCGGTGTCCACCAGCACGCGGCACGGCTTTCCTCTTATCCAACCGTCCGCGATGAGGCTGTCATCCATACGCCGGCTGACGGCGCGCAGTGTCACTCGAGGGGATGGTGGTGATGGCGCCGACGTGCCCCTCTCCACGACGGCCCTTACTCGTTTTCCGGCTGCTCTTCCTGGTGTGGGCAGTCTCTCTGCAGGTGTCCGGGCTGTCCACACCCCCAACACAGGCCACTAGGTGTTCGCCGGCGTCCCTCAGCTGGTCTTCTGTCTCCGGCGTAGCGGACACTCCTCGTTCTCGACGTCGGGATGGATGTTATTTTGGCCGCCTCCATCCTTAATGCCGCTGTCAGCGCCTCGTGGATGGTTTTATATTCCCCGAGCATTAGGCGCTGACGAATCTCCGTGTCCCGTACCCCGTCGACAAAATTGTAGGCGGCTTCCCGGGATACGAACTCCAGTGGCAGGTCAACCAAGGCCTTGCTAGCCAGCTGCTCGATCGCAATGGCGAACTCCTGCAGCGTCTCCCCCGGCTGCTGTGAACTTGCCTTTAGCTGGCTACGGTATGCTGCGGCTAAGCGGTGGTTCCCGAAGCGATTCTCCAGGGCTTCCCAGATGTCCTTGGGCGCCGCCGTCGTCTGCACCGCGTTTAGGACTTCCGCGGCTCTTCCCTGGAGGCTGGCTATTAACTGTGTGGCCTCCTCCTCCAGTGACCATCCGTTGTGCCTGGCCACTGTGTCGAACTGGCGGCGGAAGACCTCAAACGTTGACGCGCCGTCATACTTGGGAGGTTTGACGCGCGCAGATGTTGTGTCGCGTCCCGGCGCGTCGGTCTTTAAATCCTTCAGCTTCCTGCCGACGACGTCCTCCACCATGGCGTTCAGGGACTTCACGCTGCTGTCGGCTTTTCCTTCCAGCTCATTAACGCGGCTCGCCAGGTCTTCGACGCGCTCGCCTAACTCTGTGACGTCCTCTTTTACGCCGGCCAACTGTTCTTCGAACTTTGCGGCGAGAGCCTCGTTCGCCGCCTTCATTTCCGTGGCCAGACTGCCGTTCGCTGCTCTCATTTCTGTGGTTAACTCGGCCTTCATTTCTTCCATCTTCTCGGTGATGTTGTCGTTGGCCGTCTTCATTTGTTTCAGTTCCGCGGTGATGTTGTCGTTGGCCGTCTTCATTTGTTTCAACTCGGCGGTGAGGTTGTTGTTTGCCGCTTCTGTTTTCTCTGTTAACTCGTTCATCTTCGCCAAAAGCATTTCCAATGCGGATTCCATTGCTGTAGTGTTCGGTGATGTTATCTTCCCGCTTCCTGACACCAGTGTGACTTTGTGGGTTCGTGAAATAAAAAGTCCAATTACACCACTCAAAAATGTTCTTTATTTCCACCGACTTACAGTTAAACACTTGTCAATTACACAAAATTACGTAATGCACACAATTACGATTCACCAGTTCGTCCGTTAGCGTTCCGATGCACGTACACGGCGCTACTTCACTAGCACGTCAAACACTAACTAACTGTCTCTCTGAAACCCTTTTATAGGAATGTCAGTGTTTTTCTAGAAGTCTCTAATCACCGAACGTTCCAGACCACCGGAGAAGGGGAGAGAAACAACGAGGGACCGGTGACACTACCGCAAATCACCCCTCAGTTAGTGACAGGAGACAGATGGGTGGGCGTGGCGTGGCCTCCGGCCCCTTCTCAGCTGTTGTCTGTGGTGCTTCCCGATAACTGGGTGACAGTACTTTAAGACCCGGGTATGACATTAAATTCTCCAACTGACTCGTGTTTTTCCCGGTAAACCACTAGGAGTTCTCATAAACACATGAGACAACTACCTTAATGACGACTTACTATGCTGTAAGTTCTTTAAGACCCGGGTATGACATTAAATTCTACAACTGACTCTTGTTTTCCCGGTAAACCACTAGGAGTTCTCATAAACACATGAGACAACTACCTTAATGACGACTTACTATGCTGTAAGTACTTTAAGACCCGGGTATGACATTAAATTCTCTAACTGATACGTGTTTTTCCCGATAAACCACTAGGAGTTCTCATAAACACATGAGACAACTACCTTAATGACGACTTACTATGCTGTAAGTACTTTAAGACCCGGGTATTAGATTAAATTCTCTAACTGACTCGTGTTTTTACCGGTAAACCAAAAGGAGTTGTCATAAACCCATGAGATAACTACCTTAGTGACGACTTACTATGCTGTAAGTACTTTAAGACCCGGGTATGACATTAAATTCTCCAAATGACTCGTGTTTTTCCCGGTAAACCACTAGGAGTTCTCACAAACACGTGAGATAACTACCTTAATGACGACTTACTATGCTATATGTACTTTAAGACCCGGGTATGACATTAAATTCTCCAAATGACTCGTGTTTATCCCGGTAAACCACTAGGAGTTCCCATAAACACATGAGACAACTACCTTAATGACGACTTACTATGCTAAAAGTACTTTAAGACCCGGGTATGACATTAAATTCTCTAACTGACTCGTGTTTTTCGCGGTAAACCACTAGTAGTTCTCATAAACACACGAGACAACTACCTTAATGATGACTTACTATGCTGTAAGTACTTTAAGACTCGGGTATGACATTAAATTCTCCAACTGACTCGTGTTTTTTCCGGTAAACCAGTAGGAGTTCTCATAAACACATGAGACAACTACCTTAATGACGACTTACTATGCTGTAAGTACTTTAAGACCCGGGTATGACATTAAATTCTCCAACTGACTCGTGTTTTTACCGGTAAACCACTAGGAGTTCTCATAAACACATGATACAGCTATCTTAAAGACGACTTACTATGCTGTAAGTACTTTAAGACCCGGGTATGACATTAAATTCTCTAACTGACTCGTGTTTTTACCGGTAAACCACTAGGAGTTCTCATAAACACATGATACAGCTATCTTAAAGACGACTTACTATGCTGTAAGTACTTTAAGACCCGGGTATGACATTAAATTCTCCAACTGACTCGTGTTTTTACCGGTAAACCACTAGGAGTTCTCATAAACACATGAGACAACTACCTTAAAGGCGACTTACTATGCTGTAAGTACTTTAAGACCCGGGTATGACATTAAATTCTCCAAGTGACTCGTGTTTTTACCGGTAAACCACTAGGAGTTCTCATAAACACATGAGACAACTACCTTAATGACGACTTACTATGCTAAAAGTACTTTAAGACCCGGGTATGACATTAAATTCTCCAACTGACTCGTGTTTTTACCGGTAAACCACTAGGAGTTCTCATAAACACATAAGACAACTACCTTAATGACGACTTACTATGCTGTAAGTACTTTAAGACCCGGGTATGACATTAAATCCTACAACTGACTCGTGTTTTTTCCGGTAAACCAAAAGGAGTTGTCATAAACACATGAGACAACTATCTTAATGACGACTTACTATGCTGTAAGTACTTTAAGTCTCGGGCGTTATAGTTCGGACCACTATTAGGTACAATTAATGGACATTAATTGTTCTTTCACATCAGCCTTTCACGCACTATGCAGGGGTAGTGCCAGACTGAAAAATTCAATGCCATAGCCCGGATTTGAACCAGGGATCTTCTGGTGTCCGTACAGCTGCTCTAAACCATTGAGCTACTACGACCAACGTGCCAACACGACAAGCAGAAGATCCGTGGTTCATATTCCGGCTATGGCATTGCATTTTTCAGTCTGGCTCTACCCTTTCATATTGGGGCCTACACAGGGCCAGTGTGAAAGAACCATTAATTTCCAAATAGCTTGTATGATTATTAGGTCGGAAAGCTGGCAGACCACCTATGTATGCCATTTTTTAGCTTGTAGCTAGATTCATATATTTGTAGCTCCCAAATTTAAGGTTAATGGCCACCTCTGGTATATCTGAAACAATTCTTTTATTGATTCGATTTCAAAACGGGTATTTTCAGTAAAATCTTGTAATCCCAAACGATATTTTCTCTGTGTATGAAAGTGAAGTAGGAAAGCATTTGTAACATAGTGACCAAATGATAGGGTACCGCTACGCGTGTTGTCGGCTCGGAGTTTATCCCCCAAAACAAATCACATGACTTTGTTTAAATGATAGTGTATCCGTGGCGAAGTTATGGGATCACTCGGCGCTAATCAGCCCTCGCCTAATGTTGCTATAAACAATTCAAGTGCCGTGAGCTCTGCAGATAAACACTGTAATGTAAAGTTAAAACTAATCCTAACCTAACTATACCTTATTCCTATATCAAATTAGTGGCATTCTACATAAACCGCCCAAGTATATGTATTACAGTCTAATTTCTAAAAGAAGATACTTGATGGTCATCTGTTTCTCCACGTGGGTAGTGCAATGTCTCCCAACTGATCCCCTTTCTTTATCCTTCAACCCTCGAAACATAAACAAGGGTTCGAGTTATCTCACCTCAACAACAGAAGCATTATTAACAGTGAAGTATTCTTCATATTTAAGTTTGATTTATGAGTCACTATGGTTACACTCAAACTTCACTTTACTTGTATAATTGAAACGTTTTCAAGATCATTCGATCTCATCTTCAGCTGTTTGGTGAGTAAATGCACCTTCCTCTTCTTCCAATACTCTTAGAGAAACTTGTTAACCAGGCAAAAAGAACACCAGAGGAACATTAAGTTGAAACAAAAAGAAAAATCTGCAGTTTCACACCATTGTTGGACAGAAAACCACAACATTGGCCACAACATCAAACTGTTAAAATCTTTAAGTACACCCATAGAATTGGATATTTGGGAAAAAATATTCGTAAACAAAAACCGTGATAAAGTTATAAATTTTGAAATCCCGGCATTAAATGAAGTATTAAAACTTGGTGCCCCTAACACCAGATGGCAGAGTGATCGGAGCTCCGTAGTGGTGGAAGAAGAGGAAGGTTCATTTAGTCACCAAACAGCTGAGGATGAGATCGAATGATCTTAAAAACGTTTCAATTATACAACAACAAGTGAAGTTGAGTGTAAACATAGTGACTCATAAGTCAAACTTAAATATTTACTATATGTACAGTTAATCTGTATTAGCCTACTTAAAAACAGAAATAAGTTGTTCACACATTCACTGATATGTTGTAGCGTCTTCACATGTGTGAGTTCTTTTAAGTAATTGTTTGTACTATGTAACTAATATCCCATACTTACCGTTATTGTTGCTATGTATCGTAAGTTGGTATTCTCGCACAATGCGGTAAGTATTTCTCCATAGAAACACATATAGGCGATGCACGTTCTAAAATGTAATATTTATCTTCATATATATTTATTATTATTTATGCTAATATTTTAACTACTAAAATTTAGATTTATATAAATACTCATAGTGCAAAACTAGTGTACAACACACATGTTGTAAGTACATAATGGAATCTCGATAATTGAAAAACATCCGGTCAAGCGCCTCGTTTTCTTTTTCAAATCTTTGCATGTTCCGTATACATTAATATCGCAATATACTATTATTAATGACTTTGTTAATTGACATGTTCATATTGTGACTTCATGAGTCCGTGGAATTATAAGGCCGAGTTGAGGAAATTAAAAATCTCCTTTATTTTCGTAGAAAAGCTCTTATAGATTACAGAGCATTACGTTCCATACACCATCAGTCTACCAAGGTCGATGACAATAACAAACAGTAACACAAGATTAAATCCTTAGCTCTCGTTACAACAACACAGCTGGCTGTCTCTCATTTCACAACTAATCCTTGTTTCACGTCAGCTTGCCCAGTATCTCTTACTGCTCACGTGAACTAATCATCTCTCGGAAATTAATTATTCTTTCACACTGGCCGTGTGTAGGCTAAATTGTGGAAACGTAGAGTCAGACTGAAAAATTCAATGCCATAGCCGGGATTTGAACCACGGATCTTCTGGTTTCCGTCCAGCCGCACTACCATTGTGCTACTATGGCCAACGTGCCGGTATGGCATTAAATTCTCCAACTGACTCATATTTTCCCGGTAAACCACCTAGGAGTTCTCATAAACACATGAGACAACTACCTTAATGACGACTTACTATGCTGTAAGTACTTTAAGGCCCGGGCTTTATAGTTAACCACTATTAGGTTAATTAATGGAAATTAATTATTCTTTCACACTGGCCGTGTGTAGGCTAAATTGTGGAAACGTAGAGTCAGACTGAAAAATTCAATGCCATAGCCGGGATTTGAACCACGGATCTTCTGGTTTCCGTCCAGCCGCACTACCATTGTGCTACTATGGCCAACGTGCCGATATGACATTAAATTCTCCAACTGACTCGTATTTTCCCGGTAAACCACTTAGGAGTTCTCATAAACACATGAGACAACTACCTTAATGGCGACTTACTACATGTAAGTACTTTAAGGCCCGGGCTTTATAGTTAACCACTATTAGGTTAATTAATGGAAATTAATTATTCTTTCACACTAGCCGTGTGTAGGCTAAATTGTGGAAACGTAGAGTCAGACTGAAAAATTCAATGCCATAGCCGGGATTTGAACCACGGATCTTCTGGTTTCCGTCCAGCCGCACTACCATTGTGCTACTATGGCCAACGTGCCGGTATGACATTAAATTCTCCAACTGACTCATATTTTCCCGGTAAACCACTTAGGAGTTCTCATAAACACGTGAGACAACTACCTTAATGGCGACTTACTACATGTAAGTACTTTAAGGCCCGGGCTTTATAGTTAACCACCGCCAGTTTTTCGCTGAAGCATCACAAGGGTAAATCCTTACAAAAGGCGAAAAAAGAATTGCAGTGCATGTGTTTAATGCACTCATAGAAAAGAATCCGTCTTTGTCAGTGAGAGAAGTCGAACAGCTGTGCTCTGAAGTTACAGGTGTGAGTGTTAGATCCGTAGGAACATCGAGAAAACAGGAAAACTTGCCACTCCAGGCAAAAGCAGGAATAAAAAAAAGTGCGTGCTTGGAGAAAATACGTAAAAAATGCTGTGCGTCGTCATGTGTATGGTTTTTTCTTTAGAAACGAACTCCCTAACATAAATAACATTTCATCTGCTGTAAATGAGGATGCAGATTCACCAAATTTCAGCAGATTGCTTATACAGCTGGGGTTTGTGAATGAAAAAAGAGGCAATAAAAATGTGCTAAAAGACAGAGATGATATTGCTGTGTGGCGAAGACGTTATTTAAGGACAGTCAGACTGTACCGAGATACAAGTCGCAAAATATACTGCCTTGACGAGATTTGGGAGAATGAAGAACACACGAAAAGTAAGGTATGGCGCGACACGGCTTTTAAGACTGAAAGACAAGCATTTTTGAAAGGTATGTGTGCCGGTTTAAAAATTTCATTATAAACTTGTTTCAGTTACATTGCTCCGTCATTAAGTTCCAACTTGCCACTCCGGTTGCTGAGACTGTGTGGTCTAAGTAGTTAAATTCTTTGCAGAAAAGCTGGCACTTCTTCGCGTTCAGCTTCAAGTTGGTTGCCTGCAGTCTCTGTAACACCTTGCTTAGGTTGTGGAGATGGTCTTCGAATGTCTTGCCGACGATGATGATGTCGTCCAAGTATAGCAGGCATGCGTCGTATGTCATTCCTCTCATTACTGATTCCATGAGACGTTGAAATGTGGATGGTGCATTGCAGAGGCTAAAGGGCATAACTGTGAACTGCCAAAGCCCTTGGCCGGTCGAGAATGCAGTCTTCTCCTTGTCTCTCGGGTCTAGAGCCACCTGCAAGTAACCCGACTTTAGGTCCAGGGTCGAGAACCACTGTGCACCAGCTAGCGTGTCCAGGGTGTCGTCAATCCGGGGTAAGGGGAAACAGTCCTTCCGGGTGACAGAGTTCGGCTTCCTGTAGTTCACACAGAAGTGTAGCTCACCGTTCTTTTTTGTCACCAGAACTATAAGGGAACATCAAGGGCTGTCAGACTCTTCAATCACTTTCCTGGATTTCATGTCATCTACCATATCCCGTACCGCCGCTTGTTTCGCCAGCGGAAAGCGTCTAGGTGGTTGCCGAATAGGCCGGGCGTCTCCGGTATCGATGCGGTGAAGCAGTTAATCCGTGCGGGCGTAGTCACTGTCGCCTTGGCTGAAGACGCGCTGGTATCACCTGAGTAGTTGTCGAACTTTCTCCATTGTTCTGCGCTCAGGTGGTCGGCCGCCCTCTGTAATAAGCCTTCCAGCCGGGGCCCCAGGTGTTGCGTTGGCACCGGCTCCTGTGTGTTGTCGATAGCTGTCACGCTGAACACGGGCTTGCACGTCCCCAGCTCCGTTGTGGCCTGAACGTCGTGGCCGTTGTCTGCCAGGTTGAGCGGCCTCACTGGCAACTCCTCTCGGCACGACAATAATGTCCTGGCTACACAGAGTCCGTGCACAGGCGTCACTGGTCCAGCACCATGTTCTTCGTCCGCTGGCCTTCCACTCGCGCCGTTTCCACCACCTCGCTTCTCGCGAGGACCCCCACGTCTTCCTTCAAGATGACCCTGCAGATTCAAAGGTGTTCTTCGGATTGACGGAGTATGTCCTCTTCTCCATTGAGCCACAGAACCTTCCTGTCGTCGTCGACCGTCGCGTTATGGCTCCTGAGGGCATCCAGTCCTAGTAACACCTCCTCAGCCACCTCCATGACGAACACCCACTGACGCATGGCACTCCGCCCCTAGGTTAACTGCAGCACGGCCTCCCTATCTAAGGGCAAGGAGTCGCCCGTTGCCGTCACTAGCTGGTATGATCTGCTTGGTTTTCTCGACGGCAAAACCTTGGCCACGTCAGGTCTGATGATGGTCACGGCTGCCCCAGTGTCCACGAGTACGCGGTACGGCTTCCCTCTGACCCAACCGTCCCCGATAAGGCTGTAATCCATACGTCAGCTGACGGCGCGCAGTGTCACTTGAGGGAATGATGGTGATGGTGCCGACGTGCCCGTCTCCATGACGGGCCTGATTCGATCTTCTGGCTCCTCTTCCTGGTAGCGGCTGTCTCTCTCCGTGTGTCCCGGCTGGCCGCACCCGCAGCACACGCCACTAGGTCTTCGCCGGCGTCCCTGGGCTGGTCTTCTGTCTCCGGTGTAGCGGACACTCCTTGTTCTCGACGTCAGGATAGCTGTCACTTTGGCCGCCTCCATCCGTAATACTGCCGTCAGTGCCTCGTGTATGGTTTTGTAATCGCCAAGAATTAGGCGATGTTCAGAGACAATATCAACGCCACCGATATGCGGGATTTTTGACCCACAGGAATTCTTCTACGTGCAAGCATATCTACTGACATGTGACTGCCGCTTTTGGATAAAAGGAATAAGCTGTTCATTGATAAGGAGCAAAATCTTGTTTTCCTGTTGGAAGAATTCTCTAAGAGAACAGACAAATTGTCTAGCTTGACTATGCAATGTAACAACCAGACCATAAGCTGATTTTTGTCTTGGGCCATGAGTGGTCGGTCTACCTCTAAGCCTACCGCCACTACGTCTTGCTTCCTGTTGGAAGAATTCTCTAAGAGAACAGACAAATTTTCTAGCTTGACTATGCAATGTAACAACCCGACCGTAAGCTGATCTTTGTCTAGGGCCATGATTCCTCGGTCTACCGCTAATCCTACCGCCACTACGTCTTGCTTCCTGTTTGAAGAACTCTCTAAGAGAGCAGACAAATTCTCTAGCTTGGCTATACAATGTAACACTCCGACCGTAAGCTGATCTTTGTCTAGGGCCATGATTCCTCTGTCTACCTCTAATCCTACCGCCACTACGTCTTGCTTCCTATTGGAAGAATTATCTAAGAGATCAGACAAATTCTCTAACTTGGCTATACAATGTAACAACCCGACCGTAAACTGATCTTTGTCTTGGGTCATGATTCCTCGGTCTACCTCTAATTCTACAGCCACTACGTCTTGCTTCCTGTTGGAAGAACTCTCTAAGAGAACAGACAAATTCTCCAGCTTGGCTATGTAATGTAACACCCCGACCGTAAGCTGATCTTTGTCTTGGGCCATGATGCCTCGGTCTACCTCTAATCCTACCGCCACTACGTCTTGATTCCTGTTGGAGGAACTGTCTAAGAGAACAGACAAATTCTCTAGCTTGGCTATACAATGTAACAACCCGACCGTAAGCTGATATTTGTCTTGGGCCATGATTCATCGGTCTAGCTCTAATCCTACCGCCACTACGTCTTGATTCCTGTTGGAAGAACTCTCTAAGAGAACAGACAAATTCTCTAACTTGGCTATACAATGTAACAACCCGACCGTAAACTGATCTTTGTCTTGGGTCATGATTCCTCCGTCTACCTCTAATCCTACCGCCACTACGTCTTGATTCCTGTTGGAAGAACTCTCTAAGAGAACATACAAATTCTCTAACTTGGCTACACAATGTAACAACTCGACCGTAAGCTGATATTTATCTTGGGCAGATAAAGTTGATGTTAGAGGAAGATCCGGAGTGTCTTTCAAACGTAATCACTGCCGATGAAACTTGGCTACATCATTTTGATCCTGAGAGCAAACAACAAAGCTCAGTGTGGAAATCTCCTTGATTACCAAATCCCAAAAAGCAAAAGTGGTTCACATTTATGTGAAGCAGGCTGGATGCAGCATCACAATAATGCGCGAGCGCATATTGGCAATGTTGTTGCTGAATATCTTGCAAAAATCAACTTGAGGTGCATCCCTCACCCTCCATATAATCCGGATTTAGCCCCATGCGCCTTTTTTTCTATTCCCTAACTTCGAGAAACGCCTTCGTGGAGGTATTATCGATCATCAGAAGCAGTGGTGAAGGCTGCGGGGGCGATTTGGAGGATGTCTGAAAAATGGATTCCAGCGTGTTTCTGAAGACTAGCAGAAGCACTGGGACAAGTACATCTAACTCAGGGGAGACTATTTTGAGAAGGACCGTCAAAATTATGAGGAGGGGTACGTTGTCAAAAACAGATTGTGATCATTCTTTATTGAACAGCGCTCTTTTGTTTAATTTTAGCTTTACAAAATCACTGTTTACTGTAGTATGGCCCTAAAACGTAGTAGGTTTACTCTGTTTGGTTCTGACTTCGAAGGTCGAACACGTGCACGAGGGGATAATGAAGTAAAGTGAGTGGGAGATCGTGTAGGTATAGTTGACAACACTTGCTCGTTTAACTTGACGAATCCATTGTTATCTGATGTGAGAAGGACTGGTTCTTTCTCTTTACGTATTCAGAGGCAATTCTTCGCTCTTTTCTAACCCTCTTATCGACTGCTAAATTATTAACAGATGCATTTTCCAGGCTCTTCACTTTCCCTCAGGGACAGCATCAGCATTTACAAAAGTTAAGAATTTATTCAGCATTTTGACTTCTCTCTTCGGACTTACAAGAGAAGTATGGGATTTAGATACCAACAATACAGATTCTGAGGTTAAAAAGCATCTCTAGAATTTCTTCGTGTGTTGTGAATTACAAGAAAAGATATATTAAAACCAGACTTCATATACACGGTGTATGTAAATGAATATCGGCTTTTTAATTCTTTATGCAGGGTTAGAATGCAACAAGATTTATCAGATATGTTTACCGTGGAGAGGGGGTTGAGACAAGGAGATGTGCTACCCTCACTACTGTTTAATTTAGCACTGGAAAAACAATCCGGCAGTTACCCATAAACCGTGGAGGAATCATACTTTCCAGATCAGTACAAATAGTGGCATCTGTGGCAATTCTCGCAAGGAGTATAAGAGCTCTTAGGGAAAGTTATGTAGTGTTGGAAGAGAAAGTACAAGATCTAGGATTGGTAGGGGCCGTGTCGTGGCTCAGTGGTTAGACCGCTTGGCTCTCACCAAGGCGGCCCGGGTTCGATCTCAGGCGACCGCAAAGTGAGATTTGTGGTGGACAACACGGCGCTGGGGCGGGTTTTCTCCGGGATATCCGGTTTCTCCCGCCATCTCATTCCACCGGTGCTCCATCTTAATCTCATGTATCATCAGTGCCATCGCCTGCGGTGCCGTATGTAGTAAAAGCGGGCGTTAAACACTACACATTAATTTAGAATTGGTAGTGAACGTTAGTAAAACAAACTACATGAAGATGGGAGGTGATGGGAATGGAAGAAGAAGAAGAAGAAGAGAACCTACGCTTAAATTACATGAGAAAGGATTTCAAAGAGTAAAAAAATTACATACCTGAGATCTATAATAACAGTAGATAATAAAACAGCAGTGGAAATTCAAGGAAGAATAGCAAGTGGTAAAAGATGATTCTATGCCTTGCAGAATATGTTTAAATCAAGGAACGTCAGTAGGAATACTAAAATTAAGACATATACAACAATACTGAGACGAAGTAATGTATGGTTCAAAGAGTTCGGGTGTTGACAATCAGAGAAGTACATGGGTTGTTGCGATGGGAAAGGACGATTTTGAGAAATACATTTGGAGTAAGAAGGGACTTAGACAGATGGAGAATGCGGACTAACTTGGAGTTACAGTGCCAATTTGTCCAACCAAATATAGTAGTGAATATTAAACAAGGAAGAATAAGGTGGATTGGCCACGTGCGGAGAATGCAGGAAACAAGTGTAGTTAAGAAGATATTCATAGGACAGCTGGGTGGCAGAAGGAGAAGAGGAACACCCAGGAAAAGATGGGTAGATGATGTAGAAGACGACTTGAGAAAGTTGTGGGTTAAAGGCTAGAGAAGAAAAGCAGAGGACCAAGTAGAATGGAAGAGGTTGGTTAGGGAGTCCAAGGGCATACATGGTCTGTAGCTGAGAAAGTTGGGGGCTAAAGGTTGGAGCAGAAAAGCAGAGGAACGAGAAGAATGGAAGAGGGTAGTTAGGGGGTACAGGGGTCTACTTGGCCTGTAGCTGAGAAAGTTGGGGTTTAAAGCCTGGAGAAGAAAAGCAGAGCACCGAGTAGAGTGGAAGAGGGTAGCTAGGGAGGCCAAGGGTCTACATGGCCTGTAGCTGAGAAAGTTGGGGGTTAAAGACTGGAGAAGAAAAGCAGAGGACCGAGGAGAGTGGAAGAGGGTAGTTAGGGAGGCCAAGGGCCTACATGGTCTGTAGCTCAGAAAGTTGGAGGTTAAAGGCTGGAGAAGAAAAGCAGAGGAACGAGTAGATTGGAAGAGGGTGATTAGGGAGGACAAGGGTTTACATGGCCTGTAGCTGAGGAAGTTGGGGGTTAAAGGCTGGAGAAGGAAAACAGAGGACCTAGTAGAATGGAAGAGTGTGGTTAGAGAGGACAAGGGCCTATATGACCTGTAGCTGAGGAAGTTGGGGGGTTAAAGGCTGGAGAAGAAAAGCAGAGGACCGAGTAGAATGGAAGAGGTTGGTTAGGGAGGCCAAGGGCCTACAGGGCCTGTAGCTGAGGAAGTTGGGGGTTAAAGGCTGGAGAAGTAAAGCAGAGGACCAAATAGAATGGAAGAGGGTGGTTAGAGAGCACAAGGGCCTACATGGTCTGTAGCTGAGGAAGTTGGAGTTAAAGGCTGGAGAAGAAAAGCAGAGGACCTAGTAGAATGGAAGAGTGTGGTTAGAGAGGACAAGGGCCTATATGACCTGTAGCTGAGGAAGTTGGGGGGTTAAAGGCTGGAGAAGAAAAGCAGAGGACTTTGTGCAGTTCGGCCGCCTACTTTCACGAACGCTTATAATAGTTTTACAACACCGGCCCTCCTTCTCCCAGTTCTTTCTGCAAGGTTTCTACCTTTCTCGATACGTTATGGGTATCGTACGAGAGGCTTCGTCTAAATTAATTATCTTATGTCCATTACTGCAATATTTCCTAAGTTTTGAGAAATACAATTCTACTGCATTCCATAATAACCCTTAACTTATTCAAAGTGCGGTATTTGAAACCCAGCTCCTTTAGTAGACCGTGCAAAGTGCAGTGTCCATAAGGAAAATCACAAATTTCTTGCAAATGTGCAACCAATTCATCTGAGGTGGGCGCTCTCCCTTTTGCATAGAATCTATAAATTTCTAGACGAATTAAATCGCATGTGAAATTATCTACTTTAGAGAAACATTTCCTTTTGTTTTCACACTTGATCGGCATCTTTGGTATTCCTTTCGTCACAATATTTCTTACTGCATTTCTGTGAATACACAGAATTTATCATCAGGTTCATTGCATGACCACTTACCAAGATTATTTGTCAACAAATATCTATATATGTTCAAAACAAGCGTTTGAATTTGCTTAGAAAGAGTTCCCGTTATAACTTTGTTTTTTGAGGCTTCTCCAGTAACATAACTCGGTCCAGTTATTCACACTTTTGTCTTCACTTTAATCATTTTCACTTGACAGAAAGTTATCTACTACTTCATTTGCATTTACCACTACATTTCCCTCCCACGGTCTCCATATCGTGACACACAACGAATTTCTGCACGTAGTGAAACAAATCAACTGGAAGTTGGAACTTTGGCAACTGAGACTCCACGTGGAGTAGACATGCGACTGTCACTTCGAGAAAATCAGGGTTGTTATTCGTCCTCAACGACAGTGTTCCATTTATGAAGTGCGGAGATTTATGACGGTCATTAGTGGGCGGGAGGGTCACGTTCCTTTGTTAGGCAACTGCACTCGCGATGACTAGACAGACTTTACCAGTTGTCAGTCAGATTTCTAAAAGCTATCAGCAAAAAAGAAAAATTAACAAAATACTTCTCAGAAGTAAAATCCCATTCCTTTATGTGTACCTAAACGATAATGTTCTGTGCAGTACACAGAAAAAATGTTCCTTCATTTGTTATAACACCGAAGATGCTCTGAAAAGTTTCCGACCTCAACATGAAGATGGCAGTAATCGTAACTAAAATACTGAATTTCGTTGTTCATCTGTTGACAGTTACTCACCAAAGTTTCAGCCATTTTGGACGCTCAGTTGTTATGGAACAATCTTTTGAGTGAGTTAATGTGAATGTTTTTATGAAAATGGACAAATTCGAGCATCGAGCTGTCATTAAATATTTATTTTCGAAAGGCAATACGCATACACAAATCAAAGAAGAGTTCGATTCTGTGTATGGGAACTCTGTACCTTCACTTAACACAGTGAAATTTTGAGCAGCTAAAATTAAACTTGGCTGTAATAGCTTGAGAACCGATGAACGTTCGGGACGTCCAAAAACCGCAACTACCGACGAAAACCTTGTCCAGATTCACCAAATGTTGCCATACGACCGCCGAATTAAAGTCAGAGAGCTAGCAGACGCTATAAACATGTCAAAAGAACGTGTATGTCACATATTAAATCAACATTTAGACACGAGAAAGCTGTCCGCGCGTTGGGTGCCGCGTTTGCTGACGTTAGACCAAAAACGTGTTCGAATGAAAATTTCCATCGCTCTGTTGGCGCAATTTAGGCGCAATAAATCTGAGTTTTGTCGCCGAGTAATTACTGTAGAAACCTTGGTATACCATTATACGCCAAAAACAGAAATACAGCCCAAACAGTGGACTAAAAAGAGGGAAGCAATTCCAAAAGGAGCAAAAACTGTTTTTTCCGGCTGGAAACTGATGGCGACTGTTTTATTGGATAGTTATGTAGTTATTTCAATCGGTTATCTTCAAAATGATAAAAACTACAGGAGCTTGTGATGCATCATTACTTGACAATCTGAACGCAGAACTTGCGGAAAGGCCGCCACATTTATAGATAAGAAAATGCTGTTTCTACAAGACAACCCACCGTCTCACACCTCAGCGGTTGCAATAGCGAAAATCCATGAATTACGGTTTGAACTGTTTGACTCACCAGATCTAGCCCCAAGCGACTTCTTTTTGTTAAAAATTGCACTGGGAGAACAGAGATTTTCGTCAAATGAAGAGGCAATCATCCTCGTGAATAATTATTTTGCAGAGAAAAACGCGGAGTACTATTTGACGGGTTACAGAGATGGGAATATCGCTGGGAGAAGTGTGTAGAGTTACAAGGAGACTATGTTGAAAAAAAATTCTGAATAAATGTCATGAATGAAAAGGTAGAGCCATACTGAAAAATTCAACGCCATAGCCGGGATTTGAACCACGGATCTTCTGGTCTACGTCCAGCCGCTCTAAACTATTGAGCTTCTATAACCAACTTGTCGACATGACATTAAATTCTCCAACTGATTGGTGTGTCTCCCGATAAACCACTAGGAGTTCTCAGAAACACATGAGACAATTACCTTAATGGCGACTTACTATGCTGTAAGTACTTTAATACCCGGGTATGACATTAAATTCTCCAACTGACTCGTGTTTTTACCGATAAACCACTAGGAGTTCTCATAAACACATGAGACAATTACCTTAATGGCGACTTACTATGCTGTAAGTACTTTAATACCCGGGTATGACATTAAATTCTCCAACTGACTCGTGTTTTTACCGATAAACCACTAGGAGTTCTCATAAACACATGAGACAATTACCTTAATGGCGACTTACTATGCTGTAAGTACTTTAATACCCGGGTATGACATTAAATTCTCCAACTGACTCGTGTTTTTACCGATAAACCACTAGGAGTTCTCATAAACACATGAGACAATTACCTTAATGGCGACTTACTATGCTGTAAGTACTTTAATACCCGGGTATGACATTAAATTCTCCAACTGACTCGTGTTTTTACCGATAAACCACTAGGAGTTCTCATAAACACATGAGACAATTACCTTAATGACGACTTACTATGCTGTAAGTACTTTAAGACCCGGGTATGACATTAAATTCTACAACTGACTCGTGTTTTTCCCGGTAAACCACTAGGAGTTCTCATAAACACATGAGACAACTACCTTAATGACGACTTACTATGCTGTAAATACTTTAAGATCCGGGTATGATATTAAATTTCCCAACTGACTCATGTTTTTACCGGTAAACCACTAGGAGTTCTCATAAACACATGAAACAACTACGTTAATGACGACTTACTATGCTGTAAGTACTTTAAGGCCCGGGTATGACATTAAATTCTCCAAATGACTCGTGAGTGGGTGGTGTTTAAGGGCCCGTCGACAGCAAGGTCATTTGGGCCCCAAATGACTCGTGTTTTTCCCGGTAAACCACTGGAAGTTCTCATAAACACATGAGACAACTACCTTAATGGCGACTTACTATGCTGTAAGTTCTTTAAGACCCGGGTATGACATTAAATTCTCCAGCTTACTCGTGTTTTTCCCGGTAAACCACTGAAAGTTCTCATAAACACATGAGACAACTACCTTAATGACGACTTACTATGCTGTAAGTACTTTAAGACCCGGGTATGACATTAAATTCTCTAACTGACTCGTGTTTTTCCCGGTAAACCACTGGAAGTTCTAATAAACACATGAGACAACTACCTTAATGACGACTTACTATGCTGTAAGTACTGTGACTTTGTGGGTTCGTGAAATAAAAAGTCCAATTACACCACTCAAAAATGTTCTTTATTTCCACCGACTTACAGTTAAACACTTGTCAATTACACAAAATTACGTAATGCACACAATTACGATTCACCAGTTCGTCCGTTAGCGTTCCGATGCACGTACACGGCGCTACTTCACTAGCACGTCAAACACTAACTAACTGTCTCTCTGAAACCCTTTTATAGGAATGTCAGTGTTTTTCTAGAAGTCTCTAATCACCGAACGTTCCAGACCACCGGAGAAGGGGAGAGAAACAACGAGGGACCGGTGACACTACCGCAAATCACCCCTCAGTTAGTGACAGGAGACAGATGGGTGGGCGTGGCGTGGCCTCCGGCCCCTTCTCAGCTGTTGTCTGTGGTGCTTCCCGATAACTGGGTGACACTGCTCCCTCCTCAAAGCTGGTCGTCCCGAACAGCACCATCATAGCGGGCTAGACGATCCAGGTGTACCACCAACATCTTCCCTCGGGGAACCTTCTGGATGCGGTAGACCACGTCGTTAATCCTCTTCACCACCCGGTACGGTCCTTGCCATGGCTGCTGGAGCTTCGGGCACCGTCCCTTGGTCCGGGTAGGACGGTACAACCAGACTAGGTCACCTTGCTGGAACCCTTGGCTGTTGGCTTGCCTGTCATACCTGGTCTTCATGCGGTCGCTCGCCTTCTGGATGTTCTGGCGAGCCATCTCGTGCATGTCGTGGAGATGTTCCACCAAGTTCTCCACATACTCGATCGCTGGCTGTTTCGCTTCCGGAGGGCTTCCAAAAGCCAGGTCACAAGGGAGGCGTAACTCTCGGCTGAACATTAAGCTGGCTGGCGTCATCCCAGTTGTGTCGTGTGTAGATGAGCGGTAGGCCAGCAAGAACAGTGGCACCTTGACGTCCCAGTCTCGCTGATGGCTGGCCACGACCTTCCTCAGGTGTTCCTCTAAGGTCTTGATGTACCTTTCGACCATGCCATCCGACTGGGGATGTAGAGGTGTCGTGCGGGTCTTGTTCACCCCAAGCCTTTGTAGTGCCTCCTTCATTAGGTTGGACTCAAAGTTGGTACCCTGGTCACTGTGTAGCTCTAACGGCATACCAAATCGGCAGAACACTTGCTCCACGAGGCAGTCTGTGATTGTCTTTGCCTCTTGGTTTGGGATGGCATACACCTCCGGCCACTTGGTGAAGTAGTCCACGACCACCATTAGGTACTTGTTGCCTCGGTCGGAAACTGGGAACGGTCCAGCAATGTCAACGGCGATCCGTTCGAATGGGGCTCCGACGTTGTACTGCTGCATGCGACCCCGGCTCCTAGTCTGGGGGCCACGACTCGCCGCGCACACGTGACACTGACGGCACCATCTCTCGGCATCTGCTCGGAGTCTCAGCCAGTAGTATCGCTGCCGAAGTTTGTCGATCGTTCGGTTCGCTCCCAGGTGTCCTCCCGAAGTACCAGCGTGCACTCCCTCCAAGACTTCCGGGACCTTACTCCGGGGAAGTACTAACTGTTCTCTCTGCGTCTTCCCATCGGGTGACTCCCATACCCGGAACAGCACGCCCTCTTTGGTCTTCAACGAGTCCCATTGGGCCCAATACGACTTGTAGGTGGCGCTCCTCGGTGCGATGTCCTCCCAGGTTGGTCTCGTCCCTGCCTCCACTTCCCTCAAGAGTGGCCCCAAGTCTGCGTCCGCCAGCTGCTCCCTCCTCAGGCCTGCGCTATCCCAGCCATCCGCAGGCACTGCCGTGACTACTCGGACTGCTGCGGCACGCTCCTTCTCCTCCACTCTTGTACACTGGCCGCACTCTTCCGGACAGGGTCTTCGGGACATGGCATCAGCGTTACCGTGGCTCTTCCCTCTACGATGTTCCGAGGTGAAGTCGTACTCCTGTAGCCTCTGGACCCAACGTGCTGTCTGGCCTTCCAGGTTCTTAAAGCTCAATAGCCAGGTTAGGGCGGAATGGTCAGTCCTCAGGTGGAATGGCTGACCGTACAGGTACTTGTGGAAGTGCTCCAATGTCTTTACTACCGCCAGTAACTCCCGTCGGGTGACGCAGTAGTTCTTCTCTGCCTTGGATAGCGTCTTGCTGTAATAGGCTATCACCCGCTCATGGCCGTCCTGGATCTGCGACAGGACGCCTCCAATGCAATGGTCGCTGGCGTCGGTGTCCACAATGAAGGCGCCACCCGGTTGTGGGAAACCCAAAATTGGAGCACTGCACAGGGTCTCTTTAGATGCTGGAAAGCGTTTTCGGCGTCCTCTGTCCACACATAAGGCCGGTGTTCCTCCGTCAGGCGGGTGAGGGGTTTTGCGATGTTGGAGAACCCCTTTATGAAGCGGCGGTAATAACTGCACAGCCCCAGGAAACTGCGCAACTCTTTCCTATCCTTTGGGCGAGACCAATCTCTCACAGCCTGTGTCTTCTCCGGGTCTGTGGCCACTCCGGTTGCCGAGACTATGTGGCCCAAGTAGTTAACTTCCTTGCGGAAGAGCTGGCACTTCTTCGCGTTCAGCTTCAAGTTGGTCGCTTGCAGTCTCTGTAGCACCTTACTCAGGTTCTCGAGGTGATCTTCAAAAGTCTTCCCGACGATGATGATGTCGTCCAGGTATAGCAGGCAGGCATCGTAAGTCAGCCCTCTCATCACTGACTCCATAAGGCGCTGGAAGGTAGCTGGTGCGTTGCAGAGGCCAAAGGGCATAACCGTGAACTGCCAGAGCCCTTGGCCCGTCGAGAATGCAGTCTTCTCCTTGTCTCTCGGGTCTAGAGCTACCTGCCAGTAGCCCGACTTCAGGTCCAGGGTCGAGAACCACTGTGCACCAGCTAGCGTGTCCAGGGTGTCGTCAATCCGGGGTAAGGGAAAACAGTCCTTCCGGGTTACGGCGTTCAACTTTCTGTAGTCTACGCAGAAGCGCAGCTCGCCGTTCTTCTTTGTCACCAAGACTACAGGGGAACACCAAGGGCTGTCAGACTCTTCAATCACTCCCCTGGATCTCATGTCCTCCAGCATGTCTCGTACCGCCCCTTGCTTCGCCAGCGGAACGCGTCTATGTTGTTGCCGAATAGGCCGGGCGTCCCCGGTGTCGATGCGGTGAAGCACTTTGTCCGTGCGGCCGTAGTCACTATCACCTTGGCTGAAGACGCGCTGATACCGCCTTAGCAGTTGTCGAACCTTCTCCAGCTGTTCTGTGGTCAGGTGGTCGGCCGCCCTCTCCACCAAGCCTTCTAGCCGGGGCCCCAGGTGTTGCTTCGGCGCCGGCTCCTGTGTCTCGTCGATAGCTGTTACGCTCACCACGGGCTCGCACATTCCCAACTCCGTCCCGGCCTTGACGTCGTGATCGGCGTCCGTAGGATTTAGCAGTCTCACGGGCACCTCCTCTCGGCACGGCAGCAATGCCCTGGTTACAGACAGTCCGTTTACAGGCGTCTTCTGGTCCAGCATCATGTTCCTGGTTCTCTGGCCCTCCAGTCGCGCCGTCACCAACACCTCGCTCCTCGCGGGGACAACCACGTCTTCGTCCAAGACGACCCTGCAAATTCCAAGGCGCTCTTCAGGTTGACGGAGTATAACCTCTTCTCCGTTAAGCCGCAGGACCTTCTTGCCGACGTCGACCGTCGCCTCGTGGCTCCTGAGGGCATCCAGTCCCAGAATCACCTCCTCAGCCACCTTCGCGACGAACACCCACAGACGCACGGCACTCCGTCCCAAATTCAGCTCCAGCAGGGCCTCCCTCTCCACAGGCAAGGTGTCGCCCGATGCCGTGACAAGCTGGTATGGCCGGCTTGGCTTCCTTGTCGGCAAACCCTTCGCCACGTCAGGTCTGATGATGGTCACGGCCGCCCCGGTGTCCACCAGCACGCGGCACGGCTTTCCTCTTATCCAACCGTCCGCGATGAGGCTGTCATCCATACGCCGGCTGACGGCGCGCAGTGTCACTCGAGGGGATGGTGGTGATGGCGCCGACGTGCCCCTCTCCACGACGGCCCTTACTCGTTTTCCGGCTGCTCTTCCTGGTGTGGGCAGTCTCTCTGCAGGTGTCCGGGCTGTCCACACCCCCAACACAGGCCACTAGGTGTTCGCCGGCGTCCCTCAGCTGGTCTTCTGTCTCCGGCGTAGCGGACACTCCTCGTTCTCGACGTCGGGATGGATGTTATTTTGGCCGCCTCCATCCTTAATGCCGCTGTCAGCGCCTCGTGGATGGTTTTATATTCCCCGAGCATTAGGCGCTGACGAATCTCCGTGTCCCGTACCCCGTCGACAAAATTGTAGGCGGCTTCCCGGGATACGAACTCCAGTGGCAGGTCAACCAAGGCCTTGCTAGCCAGCTGCTCGATCGCAATGGCGAACTCCTGCAGCGTCTCCCCCGGCTGCTGTGAACTTGCCTTTAGCTGGCTACGGTATGCTGCGGCTAAGCGGTGGTTCCCGAAGCGATTCTCCAGGGCTTCCCAGATGTCCTTGGGCGCCGCCGTCGTCTGCACCGCGTTTAGGACTTCCGCGGCTCTTCCCTGGAGGCTGGCTATTAACTGTGTGGCCTCCTCCTCCAGTGACCATCCGTTGTGCCTGGCCACTGTGTCGAACTGGCGGCGGAAGACCTCAAACGTTGACGCGCCGTCATACTTGGGAGGTTTGACGCGCGCAGATGTTGTGTCGCGTCCCGGCGCGTCGGTCTTTAAATCCTTCAGCTTCCTGCCGACGACGTCCTCCACCATGGCGTTCAGGGACTTCACGCTGCTGTCGGCTTTTCCTTCCAGCTCATTAACGCGGCTCGCCAGGTCTTCGACGCGCTCGCCTAACTCTGTGACGTCCTCTTTTACGCCGGCCAACTGTTCTTCGAACTTTGCGGCGAGAGCCTCGTTCGCCGCCTTCATTTCCGTGGCCAGACTGCCGTTCGCTGCTCTCATTTCTGTGGTTAACTCGGCCTTCATTTCTTCCATCTTCTCGGTGATGTTGTCGTTGGCCGTCTTCATTTGTTTCAGTTCCGCGGTGATGTTGTCGTTGGCCGTCTTCATTTGTTTCAACTCGGCGGTGAGGTTGTTGTTTGCCGCTTCTGTTTTCTCTGTTAACTCGTTCATCTTCGCCAAAAGCATTTCCAATGCGGATTCCATTGCTGTAGTGTTCGGTGATGTTATCTTCCCGCTTCCTGACACCAGTGTGACTTTGTGGGTTCGTGAAATAAAAAGTCCAATTACACCACTCAAAAATGTTCTTTATTTCCACCGACTTACAGTTAAACACTTGTCAATTACACAAAATTACGTAATGCACACAATTACGATTCACCAGTTCGTCCGTTAGCGTTCCGATGCACGTACACGGCGCTACTTCACTAGCACGTCAAACACTAACTAACTGTCTCTCTGAAACCCTTTTATAGGAATGTCAGTGTTTTTCTAGAAGTCTCTAATCACCGAACGTTCCAGACCACCGGAGAAGGGGAGAGAAACAACGAGGGACCGGTGACACTACCGCAAATCACCCCTCAGTTAGTGACAGGAGACAGATGGGTGGGCGTGGCGTGGCCTCCGGCCCCTTCTCAGCTGTTGTCTGTGGTGCTTCCCGATAACTGGGTGACAGTACTTTAAGACCCGGGTATGACATTAAATTCTCCAACTGACTCGTGTTTTTCCCGGTAAACCACTAGGAGTTCTCATAAACACATGAGACAACTACCTTAATGACGACTTACTATGCTGTAAGTTCTTTAAGACCCGGGTATGACATTAAATTCTACAACTGACTCTTGTTTTCCCGGTAAACCACTAGGAGTTCTCATAAACACATGAGACAACTACCTTAATGACGACTTACTATGCTGTAAGTACTTTAAGACCCGGGTATGACATTAAATTCTCTAACTGATACGTGTTTTTCCCGATAAACCACTAGGAGTTCTCATAAACACATGAGACAACTACCTTAATGACGACTTACTATGCTGTAAGTACTTTAAGACCCGGGTATTAGATTAAATTCTCTAACTGACTCGTGTTTTTACCGGTAAACCAAAAGGAGTTGTCATAAACCCATGAGATAACTACCTTAGTGACGACTTACTATGCTGTAAGTACTTTAAGACCCGGGTATGACATTAAATTCTCCAAATGACTCGTGTTTTTCCCGGTAAACCACTAGGAGTTCTCACAAACACGTGAGATAACTACCTTAATGACGACTTACTATGCTATATGTACTTTAAGACCCGGGTATGACATTAAATTCTCCAAATGACTCGTGTTTATCCCGGTAAACCACTAGGAGTTCCCATAAACACATGAGACAACTACCTTAATGACGACTTACTATGCTAAAAGTACTTTAAGACCCGGGTATGACATTAAATTCTCTAACTGACTCGTGTTTTTCGCGGTAAACCACTAGTAGTTCTCATAAACACACGAGACAACTACCTTAATGATGACTTACTATGCTGTAAGTACTTTAAGACTCGGGTATGACATTAAATTCTCCAACTGACTCGTGTTTTTTCCGGTAAACCAGTAGGAGTTCTCATAAACACATGAGACAACTACCTTAATGACGACTTACTATGCTGTAAGTACTTTAAGACCCGGGTATGACATTAAATTCTCCAACTGACTCGTGTTTTTACCGGTAAACCACTAGGAGTTCTCATAAACACATGATACAGCTATCTTAAAGACGACTTACTATGCTGTAAGTACTTTAAGACCCGGGTATGACATTAAATTCTCTAACTGACTCGTGTTTTTACCGGTAAACCACTAGGAGTTCTCATAAACACATGATACAGCTATCTTAAAGACGACTTACTATGCTGTAAGTACTTTAAGACCCGGGTATGACATTAAATTCTCCAACTGACTCGTGTTTTTACCGGTAAACCACTAGGAGTTCTCATAAACACATGAGACAACTACCTTAAAGGCGACTTACTATGCTGTAAGTACTTTAAGACCCGGGTATGACATTAAATTCTCCAAGTGACTCGTGTTTTTACCGGTAAACCACTAGGAGTTCTCATAAACACATGAGACAACTACCTTAATGACGACTTACTATGCTAAAAGTACTTTAAGACCCGGGTATGACATTAAATTCTCCAACTGACTCGTGTTTTTACCGGTAAACCACTAGGAGTTCTCATAAACACATAAGACAACTACCTTAATGACGACTTACTATGCTGTAAGTACTTTAAGACCCGGGTATGACATTAAATCCTACAACTGACTCGTGTTTTTTCCGGTAAACCAAAAGGAGTTGTCATAAACACATGAGACAACTATCTTAATGACGACTTACTATGCTGTAAGTACTTTAAGTCTCGGGCGTTATAGTTCGGACCACTATTAGGTACAATTAATGGACATTAATTGTTCTTTCACATCAGCCTTTCACGCACTATGCAGGGGTAGTGCCAGACTGAAAAATTCAATGCCATAGCCCGGATTTGAACCAGGGATCTTCTGGTGTCCGTACAGCTGCTCTAAACCATTGAGCTACTACGACCAACGTGCCAACACGACAAGCAGAAGATCCGTGGTTCATATTCCGGCTATGGCATTGCATTTTTCAGTCTGGCTCTACCCTTTCATATTGGGGCCTACACAGGGCCAGTGTGAAAGAACCATTAATTTCCAAATAGCTTGTATGATTATTAGGTCGGAAAGCTGGCAGACCACCTATGTATGCCATTTTTTAGCTTGTAGCTAGATTCATATATTTGTAGCTCCCAAATTTAAGGTTAATGGCCACCTCTGGTATATCTGAAACAATTCTTTTATTGATTCGATTTCAAAACGGGTATTTTCAGTAAAATCTTGTAATCCCAAACGATATTTTCTCTGTGTATGAAAGTGAAGTAGGAAAGCATTTGTAACATAGTGACCAAATGATAGGGTACCGCTACGCGTGTTGTCGGCTCGGAGTTTATCCCCCAAAACAAATCACATGACTTTGTTTAAATGATAGTGTATCCGTGGCGAAGTTATGGGATCACTCGGCGCTAATCAGCCCTCGCCTAATGTTGCTATAAACAATTCAAGTGCCGTGAGCTCTGCAGATAAACACTGTAATGTAAAGTTAAAACTAATCCTAACCTAACTATACCTTATTCCTATATCAAATTAGTGGCATTCTACATAAACCGCCCAAGTATATGTATTACAGTCTAATTTCTAAAAGAAGATACTTGATGGTCATCTGTTTCTCCACGTGGGTAGTGCAATGTCTCCCAACTGATCCCCTTTCTTTATCCTTCAACCCTCGAAACATAAACAAGGGTTCGAGTTATCTCACCTCAACAACAGAAGCATTATTAACAGTGAAGTATTCTTCATATTTAAGTTTGATTTATGAGTCACTATGGTTACACTCAAACTTCACTTTACTTGTATAATTGAAACGTTTTCAAGATCATTCGATCTCATCTTCAGCTGTTTGGTGAGTAAATGCACCTTCCTCTTCTTCCAATACTCTTAGAGAAACTTGTTAACCAGGCAAAAAGAACACCAGAGGAACATTAAGTTGAAACAAAAAGAAAAATCTGCAGTTTCACACCATTGTTGGACAGAAAACCACAACATTGGCCACAACATCAAACTGTTAAAATCTTTAAGTACACCCATAGAATTGGATATTTGGGAAAAAATATTCGTAAACAAAAACCGTGATAAAGTTATAAATTTTGAAATCCCGGCATTAAATGAAGTATTAAAACTTGGTGCCCCTAACACCAGATGGCAGAGTGATCGGAGCTCCGTAGTGGTGGAAGAAGAGGAAGGTTCATTTAGTCACCAAACAGCTGAGGATGAGATCGAATGATCTTAAAAACGTTTCAATTATACAACAACAAGTGAAGTTGAGTGTAAACATAGTGACTCATAAGTCAAACTTAAATATTTACTATATGTACAGTTAATCTGTATTAGCCTACTTAAAAACAGAAATAAGTTGTTCACACATTCACTGATATGTTGTAGCGTCTTCACATGTGTGAGTTCTTTTAAGTAATTGTTTGTACTATGTAACTAATATCCCATACTTACCGTTATTGTTGCTATGTATCGTAAGTTGGTATTCTCGCACAATGCGGTAAGTATTTCTCCATAGAAACACATATAGGCGATGCACGTTCTAAAATGTAATATTTATCTTCATATATATTTATTATTATTTATGCTAATATTTTAACTACTAAAATTTAGATTTATATAAATACTCATAGTGCAAAACTAGTGTACAACACACATGTTGTAAGTACATAATGGAATCTCGATAATTGAAAAACATCCGGTCAAGCGCCTCGTTTTCTTTTTCAAATCTTTGCATGTTCCGTATACATTAATATCGCAATATACTATTATTAATGACTTTGTTAATTGACATGTTCATATTGTGACTTCATGAGTCCGTGGAATTATAAGGCCGAGTTGAGGAAATTAAAAATCTCCTTTATTTTCGTAGAAAAGCTCTTATAGATTACAGAGCATTACGTTCCATACACCATCAGTCTACCAAGGTCGATGACAATAACAAACAGTAACACAAGATTAAATCCTTAGCTCTCGTTACAACAACACAGCTGGCTGTCTCTCATTTCACAACTAATCCTTGTTTCACGTCAGCTTGCCCAGTATCTCTTACTGCTCACGTGAACTAATCATCTCTCGGAAATTAATTATTCTTTCACACTGGCCGTGTGTAGGCTAAATTGTGGAAACGTAGAGTCAGACTGAAAAATTCAATGCCATAGCCGGGATTTGAACCACGGATCTTCTGGTTTCCGTCCAGCCGCACTACCATTGTGCTACTATGGCCAACGTGCCGGTATGGCATTAAATTCTCCAACTGACTCATATTTTCCCGGTAAACCACCTAGGAGTTCTCATAAACACATGAGACAACTACCTTAATGACGACTTACTATGCTGTAAGTACTTTAAGGCCCGGGCTTTATAGTTAACCACTATTAGGTTAATTAATGGAAATTAATTATTCTTTCACACTGGCCGTGTGTAGGCTAAATTGTGGAAACGTAGAGTCAGACTGAAAAATTCAATGCCATAGCCGGGATTTGAACCACGGATCTTCTGGTTTCCGTCCAGCCGCACTACCATTGTGCTACTATGGCCAACGTGCCGATATGACATTAAATTCTCCAACTGACTCGTATTTTCCCGGTAAACCACTTAGGAGTTCTCATAAACACATGAGACAACTACCTTAATGGCGACTTACTACATGTAAGTACTTTAAGGCCCGGGCTTTATAGTTAACCACTATTAGGTTAATTAATGGAAATTAATTATTCTTTCACACTAGCCGTGTGTAGGCTAAATTGTGGAAACGTAGAGTCAGACTGAAAAATTCAATGCCATAGCCGGGATTTGAACCACGGATCTTCTGGTTTCCGTCCAGCCGCACTACCATTGTGCTACTATGGCCAACGTGCCGGTATGACATTAAATTCTCCAACTGACTCATATTTTCCCGGTAAACCACTTAGGAGTTCTCATAAACACGTGAGACAACTACCTTAATGGCGACTTACTACATGTAAGTACTTTAAGGCCCGGGCTTTATAGTTAACCACCGCCAGTTTTTCGCTGAAGCATCACAAGGGTAAATCCTTACAAAAGGCGAAAAAAGAATTGCAGTGCATGTGTTTAATGCACTCATAGAAAAGAATCCGTCTTTGTCAGTGAGAGAAGTCGAACAGCTGTGCTCTGAAGTTACAGGTGTGAGTGTTAGATCCGTAGGAACATCGAGAAAACAGGAAAACTTGCCACTCCAGGCAAAAGCAGGAATAAAAAAAAGTGCGTGCTTGGAGAAAATACGTAAAAAATGCTGTGCGTCGTCATGTGTATGGTTTTTTCTTTAGAAACGAACTCCCTAACATAAATAACATTTCATCTGCTGTAAATGAGGATGCAGATTCACCAAATTTCAGCAGATTGCTTATACAGCTGGGGTTTGTGAATGAAAAAAGAGGCAATAAAAATGTGCTAAAAGACAGAGATGATATTGCTGTGTGGCGAAGACGTTATTTAAGGACAGTCAGACTGTACCGAGATACAAGTCGCAAAATATACTGCCTTGACGAGATTTGGGAGAATGAAGAACACACGAAAAGTAAGGTATGGCGCGACACGGCTTTTAAGACTGAAAGACAAGCATTTTTGAAAGGTATGTGTGCCGGTTTAAAAATTTCATTATAAACTTGTTTCAGTTACATTGCTCCGTCATTAAGTTCCAACTTGCCACTCCGGTTGCTGAGACTGTGTGGTCTAAGTAGTTAAATTCTTTGCAGAAAAGCTGGCACTTCTTCGCGTTCAGCTTCAAGTTGGTTGCCTGCAGTCTCTGTAACACCTTGCTTAGGTTGTGGAGATGGTCTTCGAATGTCTTGCCGACGATGATGATGTCGTCCAAGTATAGCAGGCATGCGTCGTATGTCATTCCTCTCATTACTGATTCCATGAGACGTTGAAATGTGGATGGTGCATTGCAGAGGCTAAAGGGCATAACTGTGAACTGCCAAAGCCCTTGGCCGGTCGAGAATGCAGTCTTCTCCTTGTCTCTCGGGTCTAGAGCCACCTGCAAGTAACCCGACTTTAGGTCCAGGGTCGAGAACCACTGTGCACCAGCTAGCGTGTCCAGGGTGTCGTCAATCCGGGGTAAGGGGAAACAGTCCTTCCGGGTGACAGAGTTCGGCTTCCTGTAGTTCACACAGAAGTGTAGCTCACCGTTCTTTTTTGTCACCAGAACTATAAGGGAACATCAAGGGCTGTCAGACTCTTCAATCACTTTCCTGGATTTCATGTCATCTACCATATCCCGTACCGCCGCTTGTTTCGCCAGCGGAAAGCGTCTAGGTGGTTGCCGAATAGGCCGGGCGTCTCCGGTATCGATGCGGTGAAGCAGTTAATCCGTGCGGGCGTAGTCACTGTCGCCTTGGCTGAAGACGCGCTGGTATCACCTGAGTAGTTGTCGAACTTTCTCCATTGTTCTGCGCTCAGGTGGTCGGCCGCCCTCTGTAATAAGCCTTCCAGCCGGGGCCCCAGGTGTTGCGTTGGCACCGGCTCCTGTGTGTTGTCGATAGCTGTCACGCTGAACACGGGCTTGCACGTCCCCAGCTCCGTTGTGGCCTGAACGTCGTGGCCGTTGTCTGCCAGGTTGAGCGGCCTCACTGGCAACTCCTCTCGGCACGACAATAATGTCCTGGCTACACAGAGTCCGTGCACAGGCGTCACTGGTCCAGCACCATGTTCTTCGTCCGCTGGCCTTCCACTCGCGCCGTTTCCACCACCTCGCTTCTCGCGAGGACCCCCACGTCTTCCTTCAAGATGACCCTGCAGATTCAAAGGTGTTCTTCGGATTGACGGAGTATGTCCTCTTCTCCATTGAGCCACAGAACCTTCCTGTCGTCGTCGACCGTCGCGTTATGGCTCCTGAGGGCATCCAGTCCTAGTAACACCTCCTCAGCCACCTCCATGACGAACACCCACTGACGCATGGCACTCCGCCCCTAGGTTAACTGCAGCACGGCCTCCCTATCTAAGGGCAAGGAGTCGCCCGTTGCCGTCACTAGCTGGTATGATCTGCTTGGTTTTCTCGACGGCAAAACCTTGGCCACGTCAGGTCTGATGATGGTCACGGCTGCCCCAGTGTCCACGAGTACGCGGTACGGCTTCCCTCTGACCCAACCGTCCCCGATAAGGCTGTAATCCATACGTCAGCTGACGGCGCGCAGTGTCACTTGAGGGAATGATGGTGATGGTGCCGACGTGCCCGTCTCCATGACGGGCCTGATTCGATCTTCTGGCTCCTCTTCCTGGTAGCGGCTGTCTCTCTCCGTGTGTCCCGGCTGGCCGCACCCGCAGCACACGCCACTAGGTCTTCGCCGGCGTCCCTGGGCTGGTCTTCTGTCTCCGGTGTAGCGGACACTCCTTGTTCTCGACGTCAGGATAGCTGTCACTTTGGCCGCCTCCATCCGTAATACTGCCGTCAGTGCCTCGTGTATGGTTTTGTAATCGCCAAGAATTAGGCGATGTTCAGAGACAATATCAACGCCACCGATATGCGGGATTTTTGACCCACAGGAATTCTTCTACGTGCAAGCATATCTACTGACATGTGACTGCCGCTTTTGGATAAAAGGAATAAGCTGTTCATTGATAAGGAGCAAAATCTTGTTTTCCTGTTGGAAGAATTCTCTAAGAGAACAGACAAATTGTCTAGCTTGACTATGCAATGTAACAACCAGACCATAAGCTGATTTTTGTCTTGGGCCATGAGTGGTCGGTCTACCTCTAAGCCTACCGCCACTACGTCTTGCTTCCTGTTGGAAGAATTCTCTAAGAGAACAGACAAATTTTCTAGCTTGACTATGCAATGTAACAACCCGACCGTAAGCTGATCTTTGTCTAGGGCCATGATTCCTCGGTCTACCGCTAATCCTACCGCCACTACGTCTTGCTTCCTGTTTGAAGAACTCTCTAAGAGAGCAGACAAATTCTCTAGCTTGGCTATACAATGTAACACTCCGACCGTAAGCTGATCTTTGTCTAGGGCCATGATTCCTCTGTCTACCTCTAATCCTACCGCCACTACGTCTTGCTTCCTATTGGAAGAATTATCTAAGAGATCAGACAAATTCTCTAACTTGGCTATACAATGTAACAACCCGACCGTAAACTGATCTTTGTCTTGGGTCATGATTCCTCGGTCTACCTCTAATTCTACAGCCACTACGTCTTGCTTCCTGTTGGAAGAACTCTCTAAGAGAACAGACAAATTCTCCAGCTTGGCTATGTAATGTAACACCCCGACCGTAAGCTGATCTTTGTCTTGGGCCATGATGCCTCGGTCTACCTCTAATCCTACCGCCACTACGTCTTGATTCCTGTTGGAGGAACTGTCTAAGAGAACAGACAAATTCTCTAGCTTGGCTATACAATGTAACAACCCGACCGTAAGCTGATATTTGTCTTGGGCCATGATTCATCGGTCTAGCTCTAATCCTACCGCCACTACGTCTTGATTCCTGTTGGAAGAACTCTCTAAGAGAACAGACAAATTCTCTAACTTGGCTATACAATGTAACAACCCGACCGTAAACTGATCTTTGTCTTGGGTCATGATTCCTCCGTCTACCTCTAATCCTACCGCCACTACGTCTTGATTCCTGTTGGAAGAACTCTCTAAGAGAACATACAAATTCTCTAACTTGGCTACACAATGTAACAACTCGACCGTAAGCTGATATTTATCTTGGGCAGATAAAGTTGATGTTAGAGGAAGATCCGGAGTGTCTTTCAAACGTAATCACTGCCGATGAAACTTGGCTACATCATTTTGATCCTGAGAGCAAACAACAAAGCTCAGTGTGGAAATCTCCTTGATTACCAAATCCCAAAAAGCAAAAGTGGTTCACATTTATGTGAAGCAGGCTGGATGCAGCATCACAATAATGCGCGAGCGCATATTGGCAATGTTGTTGCTGAATATCTTGCAAAAATCAACTTGAGGTGCATCCCTCACCCTCCATATAATCCGGATTTAGCCCCATGCGCCTTTTTTTCTATTCCCTAACTTCGAGAAACGCCTTCGTGGAGGTATTATCGATCATCAGAAGCAGTGGTGAAGGCTGCGGGGGCGATTTGGAGGATGTCTGAAAAATGGATTCCAGCGTGTTTCTGAAGACTAGCAGAAGCACTGGGACAAGTACATCTAACTCAGGGGAGACTATTTTGAGAAGGACCGTCAAAATTATGAGGAGGGGTACGTTGTCAAAAACAGATTGTGATCATTCTTTATTGAACAGCGCTCTTTTGTTTAATTTTAGCTTTACAAAATCACTGTTTACTGTAGTATGGCCCTAAAACGTAGTAGGTTTACTCTGTTTGGTTCTGACTTCGAAGGTCGAACACGTGCACGAGGGGATAATGAAGTAAAGTGAGTGGGAGATCGTGTAGGTATAGTTGACAACACTTGCTCGTTTAACTTGACGAATCCATTGTTATCTGATGTGAGAAGGACTGGTTCTTTCTCTTTACGTATTCAGAGGCAATTCTTCGCTCTTTTCTAACCCTCTTATCGACTGCTAAATTATTAACAGATGCATTTTCCAGGCTCTTCACTTTCCCTCAGGGACAGCATCAGCATTTACAAAAGTTAAGAATTTATTCAGCATTTTGACTTCTCTCTTCGGACTTACAAGAGAAGTATGGGATTTAGATACCAACAATACAGATTCTGAGGTTAAAAAGCATCTCTAGAATTTCTTCGTGTGTTGTGAATTACAAGAAAAGATATATTAAAACCAGACTTCATATACACGGTGTATGTAAATGAATATCGGCTTTTTAATTCTTTATGCAGGGTTAGAATGCAACAAGATTTATCAGATATGTTTACCGTGGAGAGGGGGTTGAGACAAGGAGATGTGCTACCCTCACTACTGTTTAATTTAGCACTGGAAAAACAATCCGGCAGTTACCCATAAACCGTGGAGGAATCATACTTTCCAGATCAGTACAAATAGTGGCATCTGTGGCAATTCTCGCAAGGAGTATAAGAGCTCTTAGGGAAAGTTATGTAGTGTTGGAAGAGAAAGTACAAGATCTAGGATTGGTAGGGGCCGTGTCGTGGCTCAGTGGTTAGACCGCTTGGCTCTCACCAAGGCGGCCCGGGTTCGATCTCAGGCGACCGCAAAGTGAGATTTGTGGTGGACAACACGGCGCTGGGGCGGGTTTTCTCCGGGATATCCGGTTTCTCCCGCCATCTCATTCCACCGGTGCTCCATCTTAATCTCATGTATCATCAGTGCCATCGCCTGCGGTGCCGTATGTAGTAAAAGCGGGCGTTAAACACTACACATTAATTTAGAATTGGTAGTGAACGTTAGTAAAACAAACTACATGAAGATGGGAGGTGATGGGAATGGAAGAAGAAGAAGAAGAAGAGAACCTACGCTTAAATTACATGAGAAAGGATTTCAAAGAGTAAAAAAATTACATACCTGAGATCTATAATAACAGTAGATAATAAAACAGCAGTGGAAATTCAAGGAAGAATAGCAAGTGGTAAAAGATGATTCTATGCCTTGCAGAATATGTTTAAATCAAGGAACGTCAGTAGGAATACTAAAATTAAGACATATACAACAATACTGAGACGAAGTAATGTATGGTTCAAAGAGTTCGGGTGTTGACAATCAGAGAAGTACATGGGTTGTTGCGATGGGAAAGGACGATTTTGAGAAATACATTTGGAGTAAGAAGGGACTTAGACAGATGGAGAATGCGGACTAACTTGGAGTTACAGTGCCAATTTGTCCAACCAAATATAGTAGTGAATATTAAACAAGGAAGAATAAGGTGGATTGGCCACGTGCGGAGAATGCAGGAAACAAGTGTAGTTAAGAAGATATTCATAGGACAGCTGGGTGGCAGAAGGAGAAGAGGAACACCCAGGAAAAGATGGGTAGATGATGTAGAAGACGACTTGAGAAAGTTGTGGGTTAAAGGCTAGAGAAGAAAAGCAGAGGACCAAGTAGAATGGAAGAGGTTGGTTAGGGAGTCCAAGGGCATACATGGTCTGTAGCTGAGAAAGTTGGGGGCTAAAGGTTGGAGCAGAAAAGCAGAGGAACGAGAAGAATGGAAGAGGGTAGTTAGGGGGTACAGGGGTCTACTTGGCCTGTAGCTGAGAAAGTTGGGGTTTAAAGCCTGGAGAAGAAAAGCAGAGCACCGAGTAGAGTGGAAGAGGGTAGCTAGGGAGGCCAAGGGTCTACATGGCCTGTAGCTGAGAAAGTTGGGGGTTAAAGACTGGAGAAGAAAAGCAGAGGACCGAGGAGAGTGGAAGAGGGTAGTTAGGGAGGCCAAGGGCCTACATGGTCTGTAGCTCAGAAAGTTGGAGGTTAAAGGCTGGAGAAGAAAAGCAGAGGAACGAGTAGATTGGAAGAGGGTGATTAGGGAGGACAAGGGTTTACATGGCCTGTAGCTGAGGAAGTTGGGGGTTAAAGGCTGGAGAAGGAAAACAGAGGACCTAGTAGAATGGAAGAGTGTGGTTAGAGAGGACAAGGGCCTATATGACCTGTAGCTGAGGAAGTTGGGGGGTTAAAGGCTGGAGAAGAAAAGCAGAGGACCGAGTAGAATGGAAGAGGTTGGTTAGGGAGGCCAAGGGCCTACAGGGCCTGTAGCTGAGGAAGTTGGGGGTTAAAGGCTGGAGAAGTAAAGCAGAGGACCAAATAGAATGGAAGAGGGTGGTTAGAGAGCACAAGGGCCTACATGGTCTGTAGCTGAGGAAGTTGGAGTTAAAGGCTGGAGAAGAAAAGCAGAGGACCTAGTAGAATGGAAGAGTGTGGTTAGAGAGGACAAGGGCCTATATGACCTGTAGCTGAGGAAGTTGGGGGGTTAAAGGCTGGAGAAGAAAAGCAGAGGACCGAGTAGAATGGAAGAGGGTGGTTAGGGAGGCCAAGGTTCTACATGGTCGGTACCTGAGGAAGTTGGGGTTTGAAGGCTAGATAAGAAAAGCAGAGGACCGAGTAAAATGGAAGAGGGTAGTTAGGAAGGCCAAGGTTCTACCTGGCCTGTAGCTGAGGAAGTTGGGGGTTAAAGGCTGGAGAAGAAAAGCAGAGGACCAAATAGAATGGAAGAGGGTGGTTAGAGAGCACAAGGGCCTACATGGTCTGTAGCTGAGGAAGTTGGGGTTAAAGGCTGGAGAAGAAAAGCAGAGGACCTAGTAGAATGGAAGAGTGTGGTTAGAGAGGACAAGGGCCTATATGACCTGTAGCTGAGGAAGTTGGGGGGTTAAAGGCTGGAGAAGAAAAGCAGAGGACCGAGTAGAATGGAAGAGGGTGGTTAGAGAGGACAAGGGCCTATATGACCTGTAGCTGAGGAAGTTGGGGGTTAAAGGCTGGAGAAGAAAAGCAGAGGACCGAGTAGAATGGAAGAGGGTGATTAGGGAGGACAAGGGTCTGCATGACCTGTAGCTGAGGAAGTTGGGGGTTAAAGGCTGGAGAAGAAAAGCAGAGGACCGAGTAGAATGGAAGAGGGTGATTAAGCAGGCCATGGGTCTACATGGCCTGCAGCTGAGGAAGTTGGGGTTTAAAGACTGGAGAAGGAAAACAGAGGACCGAGTAGAATGGAAGAGCTTAGTAAGGGAGGCCAAGGGTCTACATGCTCTGTAGCTGAGAACGTAGGGGTTAAAGGCTGGAGAAGAAAAGCAGGGGACCGAGTAGAATGGAAGCGGGTGGTTAGGGAGTCCAAGGGCCTGCATGACCTGTAGCTGAGGAAGTTGGGGGTTAAAGGCTGGAGAAGAAAAACAGAGGACCGAGTAGAATGGAAGCGGGTGGTTAGGGAGTCCAAGGGCCTGCATGACCTGTAGCTGAGTAAGTTGGGGGTTAAAGGCTGGAGAAGAAAAACAGAGGAACGAGTGGAATGGAAGAGGGTGGTTGGGGAGGCCAAGGGGCTGAGAAAGTTGGGGGTTAAAGCCTGCAGAAGAAAAGCAGAAGACCGAGTAGAATGGAAGGGAGTAGTAAGGGAGGCCAAGGGTCTACATGGCCTGTAACGGCAAATATCATCATAATAATATTTATTACATTAAAGTTACAGTTATAAGTATGTCAAATGAAGAAGTAACTCAAAACAGTTTTACGAAGAACCTTATAAATGTTCAATGTGACTACACGCTACATATCAAGTCTATAGCCAAGTTCTTCCCAACGTTGATAAGTGTGTATTCAGTAATTGTAGCAACAGCTGCTTCAATCCGGTTTCTTAATTCAGGGAGGTCAGCTGATAGTGGAGGTACGTACACACGGGCCTTGATGAATCCCCATGGCGTTAGGTCAGGAGAGCGTGGAGGTCATGCATAGCAAGCCGTCATTGGAGCCCTTCTAGCCTATTCAGCGCTCGGGTACAGTGACGTTCAGCCAATCGCGTACTTCGTTATGTCATCTTGCAGGAAAATGAAGTGCTCTGGATCATTTTCTTCCAACTGAGGAAAGAGCTACGGCTCTAGTGTATCAAGGTAAGAAGTGACAGTTACAGTAGGTTCACCGAAAAATAAATGCCCATAAACTTTTCGCCGGGATATGGCACAGGAGTATTCACTTTAGGGGAATCTCGTTGTATTTGTACCATCTCTTGAGCATTTTCCGAGCCCCAGATGCGCACATTTTAACATGTTCACTAAGGTGAAAGGTCGACTCATCACTGAAGACAGGACGATCCATAAAATCGTCATCGTCATTAAACAACATGTCGTTTGCAAGGTTGCCACGTAATCCGTGGTCTGTCGGCTTTAGAGTCTGTAATAACTGTAAACGGTAAGGACGTAGCCATAACAACTTTCCAAACAGTTGACATACGATCTTGTAATTCACGACTAGACTTCAGGACTGATTTCTTTGGACTACAAGTGAACGACTCTTCCCTTACTCTTGGTCGTCCCTTGCTCTTCCCTTTACAAAGACATCCGGTATCTTCAAACCGATGATATCATCTACGAATGTTATAATCACTAGGAGGATCACAACCGAACTTAATGCGGAACGTACGTTGCGCAATAACTACAGATTCGGTCTTTGCAAACTTCAAAACACAAAACGCTTTCTGTTTACTAATCGTCATCTTTGTCTAGCGGATTGAGGCAGAAACATCACACGCACATGCGCATTGGTTCCAACAGACAAAACTGCTTGAGTAGCTTTTTCATTTGGCATATCATTCATAACTCTAAGTTTAATGTAATAAATATTATAAAGAGTTAAAACTCCGATATTCATTTATATACACCCTGTAGTTCTGTGGCATTTTGTTTATTGCTTTTGTAAACATGTTTAATAATTTATAATACACTTTAATAATGAACATGATGTATATCTTTGATTTTCTAGTAGCAGCATGTAAAAACCTCATTATATAACCTTTATAACTGATAAATCATAAGATACATAGAATATCTTACAAAATATGCAGATCCTTTCGAATCATATATTTTACGGTAATGTGTTATGTTATTAACAAATTCCGAGATATTCGTTTGTCTTTGCTCCATTTGTCCTTGCTTCACATGCTATCTTCCATTCCTGAAGTTTCTTGATTTCGCGAGCAGATAAACAAACCTTTTAGTAGAGTGGGTTGAGAATGTATTGTTGGTATGAACCGTTAACTTACTCTTACGTGCATATATTATATAGGATACATTCAATTAGTTATAATGATTGTCCGCCAGAGGACAAATTATGTTTATCAAACAATGGAAGAGACAAGCTACTGTGTCATGTCGTCGAGAGATGGCTCCACGTGTGAACATGTTATTCGGCCCACAAGTTTTGAAATTATTTACGAAGTTTTATAACATATTGCAATTATATTGTGTTTTAAAGTTTATATTTAATTGGTATTTAATATGTGTTAATAAACAGCTGTTAGAATGTTTACTGAGATAATATCGAGCCAAGAAACAATTGCGTGTAAATGTGGAAGTCTTCTGAAGTAAATATATTTTCAGTGTTTCTAATACTCGCATACTGTTGATATTACAGACTTCCTATTTGCTATATATTAGGAACACTTCGTTACGTTATTTCAAATGTCACATGGTGTCCTCGAATATTACTTGTCACAAGAGAATTTTGAGATTTCCGAAAAGTCTCTTATGTTTTAGAAGTGCACGTTTCTGAACACTGATTGGTTGTAATTGTTTCATTGATATGATTTGGAGTTTATTACTAATGAACACAGCATTCATTCCCCAATAACAATTATGTACTTATTTATTCAGTGTATTATTCTGTACATTTTATGTTTGACATGCCATTTCTTAAGAGATACGAAGCCATACATGTTTACAATAAATATATAATATAAAGTATTTAACAGAGGCTGAAGGCGACCTATATAATTTAAAAAAGTGTACATTTCCCTTGTCTGTCACTTTTATCCCAGTTACTACAATACGTTTTTCTATACAATACTATGTAGATTGAGTTCAGTCGTGCTAATTTCATTTTTGTGACCTTCCTTTGTCTGCATATCGACTGACACATATATTGTGAGATGTATTTTAAAATCCTGCTTATTTACTTTACATGAATTTATCTACAAGTTCAACAAATTTGTTGCAACAGCTTTCTCGTAAGGGAGGGGATCGGTCTCCTTCAGCTGCTGTAGTGAGAGCGCTGCGGACCCTTAGCACTCGTGGTACAGATGTATTTCTTTATCTGAAAAGTGCAGAGCGACGCGTAGTGGTATCTGGACGAGTCCACCTCAGAACGGTTGCAACTAGAGGGGAGGGCAGTTTAGTTGTGTACCAGATGCGAGCAACTAAACACGTGGGGAGCTACTCGGTAACACTACAGCTTGTTTCAAAATGTGCTTGTCTCCTGGTTCCAAGAGAGCATTTATAAATGATGCCTCCTTGCAGCACATTAGAAAATAAAATGCTACATTTAAAAACACTAGAAGTAATAACCAATATCCATAGATTTATAAAAAAGGAACAATGGTCTGGGTCAGCTATAAAAATCTGGGGAAGGGTATCTGAGGCAACAGTTGTGTCTGAAAGCAGTTTAGGAGAGTTATTAAGGAAAGAAAAACCATTGGTACTAGTGCAACAACGTCCTTCTCTATGCCCAGTAAACAAAGATTAAGAACATGCACAAAATCTCATTTGGATGTTTTAATTCAGAAGTAGTTAGGAGAAATATCAATAATTTTTAAAGCACAGAAAAACAAAGACCAACTTTGAAGAAAGTGCTTATGAAGCTAAAAATTCTACTGACTTCCAAGGCAGTGTCTGAACATTCAGAAGAGTTCTTCTGAAGCTAGGATTATTTGAAAAAAAAAAATACTAAGCGTGACAGACAAATTTTAATCGAACATCGCACCATACTTGCAAAAAGTCTTAAGTATTTACGAAATATTTGGAGATATCGAAGTGAAGTTTATATAGTATATATGGATGAAACTTATATAAATACAGCACATACTGGACCATATGCCTGGAGTGAAATACGTTACAGGGAGTCTGCGGCGATATTGAAAGGCCGACAGTTGTTTATCATGCCTGCTGGAGGAGAACAGGGTTTTGTTCCAAATGCCTATGTACTATTTAAGATACAACAAAAGCGTGGAGGTTACTACCAAAGTAAAAATTAAAACTTGGTTTATAGGAGCTGCAATACTGGCTTCGAGAATGAAATTTGTTTTTAGACACCTTATGCACCGACCTCCCCTCTCGTAATACGCGTGTGACGCATTGTGGCGATAGGTGCACTATCCCCACTACAGTTGCTACTCATCCCTACCGCGCAGGATTCCTGTCAAGATAAAATAATACATCTGTACCTCTGACGTAACTAGAGGAACCTCGTGCCGATCAGCGGAGCCCCTCCCGTCGTGGAGCTGTTCGGATTGGGTTGGACTCTAGGGGGCAGTGTATTCCCGACATCCGGGGGAATTGGCTACCTCTGGAAAGGTTACGGCCGCCCGGAGTGGGTAGAGGCTTGCGTCATAAGTCCCGGGTACCAGCCTGCAGAGCTAGTAGAAGGTGTTCTAGATCACCAGGTGGCCCTACCGAGATTTTCGGTAGTCTTCCCTGCGGGGTTGACGCGCATAAGTGGCGTATCCACTTCCATCCGTTTTAACGTTGTTCTCAACGGGGGGGGGGGGTCTTTAAAAGAAATTAGGTATTGCCCTATGGAAATAGTCCCGGAGTATCCATCGCTCCCGGGTAGAAGGAGCCCGGGTCCAAGGACCTAAAGGTGTTGAACTAATTGGTCGGAACCTCAGCACCTAATTGTTGCAGAAGCTTATTACTGTATATCTAAAGTTGTCCAAGTAAATATTTATATACATTAAGAATATGACTTTTTTATTTTTATAATATTTTGGAATGTTATAGCATCATATATCATTCAGAAGTTTTGCTTTACTTGGATAAAAGTGTATCTCCATGTATGTCTATTAAAACCGATTTTGGCAACAAACCGCATGTGCTTTAACCACGGCTACTGGGTTGTCCCCTAAAACACCCAGCAAGTTAGTCCCCAAGCCTACTGACTGGCGAACGCGGGCGTACTGCGGGCAATCCAGCAATACATGCCGCACAGTGAGGCGTACTGCACATGGAGCACACACAGGGGCCGGTTCCCCTCTTAACAAATGACCATGAGTCGCTCGTGTGTGCCCAATTCTCAGCCGGGTATCACCTCGGCTCGCCGGTTATCCCTGCAGGAAGTTGGCCAGCACTGTACGCTCTCCTTTATCGCACGGAGTTGTGTGCCTTCCAAAGCTGTCCAGGATTGCTGCCAAGCAGATAGGAGTTGGCGACGGAAAAAACGTTGTACATCCTGGTATGGCACAGTAGTTGTTGAACTCCGGGGCAAACGGCAAGCGGACTTAGCAGCCGCGTCCGCCTCCTCGTTCCCGGAAAAGCCCACATGGCCTGGGGTCCGGATTTTATATTTGTTAATTTTAGCGATTTTAAATTATTAGACTTGGGACGGGTTTTTTATGTACTTTTAATAGTTGAGTGTTATTATTGTATTTTACCTTTTAGCTTAATTTGTGTTTCTTTTAGATTTTAGTGTTAACTTCGGGCCCAAATGACCTTGTTGTCGACGGGCCCTAAAACACCACACACTCACTCACTCTCCATGTATGGGATGTGTTTCTTTTTTTTCAAGTGGAGGAAAAATCCATCTATGGACTAACCCCGACTGTACTGGGATGGTGCAGCCGGGAGTGTGAGCTTCACCCGAAGGTACTACCACTAAAAAAACGTCCACCGCCGGGAAGTCAGGTGAGGAATTCCAGCACTACCGCTATATGCACCTGCGGATTCATGGAGAGCGTGTACATGGCCGTATGGCATAACCAGACGGCAAAGGAGGCTGCACAGGAAGACAATGGGGAGATTATCTACAGCAAGATACCTAGGACACACATAATCAAGGAGGCAGAAGAGAATGGACTGCGACGGTGGCAAGACCAATGGGAGAACACAACAAAAGGAAGAATCAGCAAAAAGTTCTTTCCCTCTGTGCAGTAACGACTAAAAATGAGCATCCCACTCAAAGAACAGACTACCGCCATCCTAACTGGAAATGGGAAGACAAGGGACAACTACAACAGATTCAAAATATCGGAAAGTGCAATGTGCAAATGTGAACTAGAAAACCAAACAGTGGATCATTTAATATACAACTGTCCTCCTCTGAACAGTGAAAGACTAGAACTCAAACAAAACATTAGACTGAGGGGTGGACAGTGGCCGGCAACAAACAGTGATCTAATCAAGCATTACCAAAAACAATTTTTAAAATTCATAAACAAAATAGACTTTGAAAAAATGTAAAAGCATAACCAAAAAAAATGTATCATATAATGAAAATTTGTAACACTTGTAAAAATTGTAATTACTATAAATCGTAATAAGTTTAAGGAATGCATGTAGTGTTACGATGTAACGGAGCATGCAGTGTTAATTAAAAAAATAACCAAGGTGAGATTGGATGCTAGGACATAAGCATGGCCGAAGCCCTGAATATGCCCTCGCGGATTCGTGGTGAGGGATGTAGTTGGGTGTAGTGTCGTTTCCAATAGGAAACACCGTCCTAACATACTGGTTGCATCCTCAATGATAGAAGAAATAGTCATGTATGAGTTATACTGCTTTATTTGCATTAACTTTTAGTTCTTAGTTAATGTATTGTCTACCCTGAGAGGGTAGAACGTGTCATTACGGCTAGTGGTGGTCGCTAAGATAGCGTTAGTCATGCATTATATTTACATGTAAAGTTAGTGTGTATATATGTAAGGTTGTCAGTTCTATGCGTAAGCTATGTCTAGTATGAGCTTAATTCTAAGTTGAATTTGTTCGTATAAGATTGATCATAACCATTGTTCATAGCGATTGTCGTGTAAATATGAAGGGAAGGGGTTGCCTCCACACCAGAGCCGCCTTGACTAAGAGCAAGGACTTGTGGAACTGCCAAAGGTCAGGTTGTAGTATAGAGTCATGGGTAATCTTACTTCTTCTATGGAAGTCTTACGAGAGTGTTCAGATACTCTTGGATGTCTATATCTGGGTCTCCCATTCCTATGGTCCTATCAAATATGGACAACGGTCTTTTGTATTCATTGCATTCGGTTTCGTAAGCGCCTAGTTGCTGTATTAGTGCGTTAGTGTTTTTATCTTTGCGCTTATATAGGTTGAAGCTGAGTCTTTTGATAAATTCCTCAATTGAGTGTAGTCTTAGTTCGTTGTGCAACAGATTGGCCGGTTCTACTGGCGGTTGCTTTGTAATTATTCGGATTATTCGGTTTTGTAGCGTTTGCAATTTGTGTGAGTTTTTGCAGCGTATCCCCACACGGGGGCTGCATACGTGATAATAGGCCTCATCAGTGTCTTATATAGGGTAAGGCCATATGTACTTTAAGCTGGCTGTTAATATTAAATATTGGCGTTGGCTCTGATCGTAGTAATGTGTTTGCCCCAGGTGAGTCCCTGGTCCATTACACTTGGTCCTTCCAGTCGATTCCTTCGCCTTGATATATTAACGGCTGAAGGGCACGCTTGTTTTTCCTATGCAGGAGTCCTTTCGTGAAGATTATAGCTTGCGTTTTTCGTTATTTTACTTAAATTCTCCACTTGGAGAACCAGGGTTCTAGTGTATTTAGGGCATTTTGAAGACGTTGATGAATGATTCGCAGTTGGGTTGACTGCGTTACTAGAGCGGTGTCGTCGGCACACACACACACACACACACACACACACACACACACACACACACACACACACACACACATATATATTTGTTCGTTCTTACTAGATCGGGCATGTCATTTATGTATAATGAATTGTGTCGGTCCCAGCATCGCACCGAGGAATGAGCTCACCATGCGGAAGAAGAACCGCGGAAAGAAGATGAAGGGAATCGCCGAGCAGAAGCAACCCAGCCGGGAAGCCAAGAAGCAGCCACCGCAGCCCTCTTCTGCCAGCACTTCCCCTGCCAGCTCTCGGGCAGTCTCCCACTGCTCGCCCAGTTCAGGAAGCAGAGAGGGGGCAGCCCGCTGAGCCCAGGGGCAAGTTCTGGGCCTGCGCCGAGCCAGCTCCAGTCGCCACCCGACAATCCAGCCCGCCGGAGCCACGACCGGCAAACGAGGCAACTCAACCCGTCCTGCTAGACCCAACGCAGCACGTAGCAGCTGCCGCTCCTGTGGTAGCAGCTCAACCCAGCGAGCTCTCCCCACGCACCGCTGCACCATGCTCGCCTTTGCGGGCCACATACGCCGAAGCCCTCACCACACCTCCAGCCACCGAGCCAGTCCGACTCCCACCCAGGGAGCCCACCGCAGCCTCCGCCATCACCGCATGCACAGCAGTCATCCGTGGGGCACCACGGTACCTGCCCACGCGCTTCATCCTCGCCACCGCACAGTTACGCTGGCCTTCCACGATCAGGGCCACTAGTATCTCCACCCGCCACGGACCTTCGAACCTGGTCCGTCTCCAGTTCGCCGACGCCGCCGACCTCGAACCTGCCCTGAGGACGGGCGTGCCCTTATTAGGGCGGTGTCTCAGAACCGAGGCAAGCAGAGCGTGTAGATAACTCCACTATTGCGGAGCACCGGGCCTGACGTCGCAGTGCACCAGCCATGTCCTCCGCCATCGACGCCGATACGGCGCCACCTGCGACGGCTTAGGCCACTTCACAGGCCAGGCGCAGTGCCCTCTCTACCCTCGCCGACTCATGACAGAGACGCCTCCGGCGACACATCCAACACCTGCACCACCAGCTGCTGCACCCAGCGAGGACTTGAGGACCATTCTACAGAGTCTTCAAGAAGAGGTACTGAACATCAGCAGACGCCTCACCTTACTTGAGACTTCGACCGCCGCATCCGCCCTCACCTATAGCCTGCAAAGCCTACACACCGAGGTCAGCAACATTGCACCAACACTTACTACGCTCCAAGATTCCATCATCACTGCCATTGCCAAGAACCACCGAGACACACAGAAACATCTCGCAGCAATAGTTCCCAACCTCACCGCACTAGAAGAATCCCTAAAGCAGACAATCGAATCACACCACACCACACAGGACGGAATGAACAACATCGGAACAAGACTAGACCATCACCTTCAACTCACCGCCGCCTGCGACAACAAAATGCATCGTGTGGAAGAATACCACAAGATGCTCGACGAGTCTCTTGACCAGATCTACATAGAGCTCCAATCCCGACCAAATGACTCAGCAATACGCCAACGCACCGGTACCGGAACGCCCTCTAGGCCCGGACCCTCTAGAAAATACCGCTAACTGACTCCGCCACCGAATTCCCAGTTTGGCTTCCAGGGCGCAAGCCATGCCTGCCATCCTGGCCTTATACACTTTCGCCAGTCAGCATGATTCATGCTGCTACAAATAAACGACAATTACCAGAGTGCTCAACGTGGTATCTGCCTAACCCTACCTGAACTTTCCCTCACCTAACCCTGCTTCCACATGAGAAGCGATGCCTCTTGTTTTTGTTTTAATAAAGCTTTAAAAAAATCCCAGCAGACTTCCTTGAAGTACGCCTGCTTTGATTGGCTTAACGCTGGATACTGCGTTCTCTACCGTGGTGTGAAAGCGCCTACCGGAGAGGTAGTCAGCAATTAGGGCTACTGCCGAATCAGGGAATTTGTATTGTTTTAGCTTTTTAATAAGGCCTGCGTGCCATACTTTATCAAAGGCTCTTTCGATGTCTAAATATAGGGCACCCGTTGACTTTTTCGTGTTAAATCCGTTAGTGGTTTGTTCGGTCATTCGCAAAAGTTGGAGTGTGGTAGAGTGCTGAGCTCTGAATCCAAATTGCTCAGGTATAAGGATATTGTTCTTAAGAATGTGTTTGTTTATTCTCTTTAGTATTATCTTTTCCAGTACTTTGCTTATTGTGTTTAATAGGCTAATTGGCCTGTAGTTGACTGGAAGTGCTAGATTTTTATTTGCTTTGGGGAACAGGAGTATTTTGGCTTCTTTCCAGCAGGGAGGAGACCTTCCACTTTCGAGTGTGAAATTAAAAATGTTTGCTAAGAGCTTTGGTGCTCTTGGTGGTAGGTTCTTTAGAATCACATTTGGTATTTTGTCTGCCCCAGGCGCTTTTCTGTTTGGTAGATGCCGTATGATCCAGCCTATTTCGCCTGGGTTTGTCTTGCGCATCTTATTGTGAGTCGGTCTTTGCCCTAAGTCTCTAACTTTGTTTTCAAATTCTGTTATGAAGTCATCTTGCCCAATTAGTGTTTAAAATTTCCTTCTTTTTGTATGGTCAGGACATAGATCAGCCAATGGATATTTAATAATTGAGAACTGCGTTTATAAATCATCCGAATATTAAGGAATATATCGAAGACTTTCATCTGTACAAAGGAGTATTTGACATAAAATCTGTTTTAATGAGATTTACATCTCACAAAATTATGTATGTCATCCAGTACAAGGGACTGCTCCGGAAGTTATGCATTTATTACGTCATGTTATATTACTGGTATAAGTAAACAACTAAAAAAAGAATAACTAGAGGATGGGTCAAAAAGTAATGCCCCCTTTTTCTGTTTTAATTGCCAAGAAAATTGAATCCAATTACATAGCTTGAACACTACAACTCTGACGATTAATTTTTTACTATTCAATATAATCTTCGTCCTTTTCCACAGTTTTGGTCCACCTTTTAACTAGGGCATGTATTCTAGTGTGGTAAAACACACGGTCTTGCTTCCTAAGCCATTGACGCACGGACGTTTTCACAGCCTCATCATCTTCAAAATGAATCCCACGATGAGCTTCCTTTAGTGGCTCGAACAGATGAAAGTCTGATGTGCCAGGTCAGTGAGGTAAGGCTTGCCATCCCAATTTCTCAATTTCTGCAGTGGTGTAACGGCTGGTGTGTGGTCTTGCATTGTCATGAAAAGAAGAACATCCGCCATAGTTTTTGTTGGGCGAACTCGGCGAAGACGTGCTTTCAGCTTTTTGAGAGTTCTGACGTATCGGACAGAATTAATTGTGCATCCATGCTCCAAAAAGTCAATCATAAGCACACCCTCTGCATCCCAAAACACTGTCGCCATAACTTTCCCTGCCGACCGCTGATTTTTGAATTCTTTTTTCTTCGGTGACGTTGTGTGATGCCATTCCATTGACTGCCTCTTTGATTCAGGTTCAAAAGCATGAACACACGTTTACGTTTCCAGTAACAATTTTTTTCCAGAAGGTCCTCTCCCTCCAAATTGAAGCACTGCAAGTGTTCGGAGGCTATTGTTTTCCATGTTTCTTTGTTTTAGACGGTTAACATTCTTGGTATCCAACATATACAAACTTTTGAGTAACCCAGTTGTTGAATAATCGTCATCACACTGCCTTAACTGATAGAGGTAATTCGACATAGTTCACCTGTTTTTACCCGGCGATCACCACGAATGATGTCATCGACTCACTGAATGTTGCATGGAGTTGCTGCAGTCACCAGCCTGCCCATTCGCTTTTCATCTGTCAATGGTGTTTGCCCTTCAGCTTCGTTACAGCGACGAACCAATCATCTAACAGTACTGACATCCACCGTTGTATCACCATACACATTTTTTAGCCTTTCGTGAATGCGAAATGGCGTTTCACCTTCCGCAGTCAAAAATTCAATCACAGAACGCTGTCTAATACGAATGTCGATGTCAGCCATTTTGTAAGAGGATGCAGTGCTGCCACCTGTTGACTTAGGAAGTTACTACTGCAGGGGATTGGAGAAGACGGTCTAAGGAATTGCGCCAAATTCAAGGTTTTCACATAGCTTACTTATTTAAGGGGAAAAAATAGGCGGCATTACTTTTTGACCCACCCTCGTACAACAGATATCTATAAGGGTGGTCTCCGACATCAACATGAAGATGGCAGCACTCGTAAGTAAAATCTAGTAATTTTTGTTGATGTAATTTACGTCCTCCAACGTTAAGTCATCGGACGGTGAATGAATTGGGGGAAATGATGCTTAAATGAGTCCAGGGTCCATGGAGCTTAGAGTTAGTCGACATTCGTCTGCAAGAATAAGGCAAAACCCTGGAAAAACCTTATCCAGATAACTCACCCTGACCGAGATTCGAAGTCGGGAGCTCTTGAACATGAGGCAGTCAAAAAAGCTAGTCAATTTCGTTGTTCATCTGTTGGCAGTTACGCACCAAATTTTCAGCTATTCTGGACGTTCAGTTGTTATGTAACAGTTGTATGAGTAAGCTTTTGTTCTACAGAATACTAAGGTAATTGTAAGTTACCTGTCAGTTCTGAAGAGATTACATCGGAACAATTGATTTACACTGTTTGTCAAAGTGCTATACAGCAGTCTACAACAGTCTTACACAACTTGCAACAGCCAACTGAACCTTCTGTATCCGTCTTCTGTCTATAATGAAAGTTTTGCCTAACAATTTAATGTAAAAATTCATCTTACTATTATAAACATATATTCTATAGGAGGACTTCGTTTAGTTATCTTACTTCTCCGCCAGGAGAGAAATGTTGGTTGACAGAAAACTAATGAGAGATTCAAGCTTCGACCTGACGTCGAGAGATGGCGCCATATGTAACATCTGATGGAGGTGAGAATTATTTACAACTATTTATTGAGATTTGTAAGAAATTGTAAATTTTGTCTTAATATATAGCTTATATTCAATTGCTTTTCTCAGCAGAAAATTTTCATTGACTACGGCCTACAGTGAGAAAATATTAAATGAAGAATTAATTCTTTTTCAGAACGGAGTTCTTCTGAAGTCGGTATATATTTGCTATTATATCAAACAAAAATCCAAAGCCTAAGCTTATGCCTGAATATTGAAGATATTGTTAATTATGCAAACAAGTTAATGTCCTGGTACTTATATCCTTTTAATGTATATCTCTGCCTTAATGACAAATGATCCGTGTGACTTTTATGAAAATTTCCGCAATCACTCTATACCTTCAGATATTGTGATATGCGAGGCTTATTCGTGGAGTTTCTATTCCCCGTAGCTCATGTAATTTCGAGTGAACATTGAAACGCGCATGCGCACCAAACTCCCGGCATGCCTTTCGGGTAAGCGATACCTTTCGCATTGGTAGTGGTGCAGTGTGCCGTTAACAGTGACAGTTTAAAGTGTTTCAAACAATCGAACGACCCACCGACAGTGATTCGGATTTTGACGACAAGGAACATTTCAGCAGCGGACATTCATCGACAGATCAGTGAAGTGTACGGCATTCATCGACAGATCAGTGACGTGTACGGCCCCAATGCAATGACTGACAGCAGAGTGCGTAAGTGAGTTCAAGCTCTCAAAGACGGACGCAACAATGTCCATAATGAACCGCGATCAGTACGGACATTAGTGATCACAGAAGATGTGGTCAATGCCGTGGATGAAAAGATCCGTGGAACCCGGCGATTCACAATTTAGCAGTGGAATTTCTGGATATGGATAGAAAAACTCTGTGCAGAATGGTTTCTGATGATTTGCAATTTCGCAAATTGTGTTCACGTTTGGTTCCAAGGTTGCTCACTGAGGAACACAAAATGACAAAAATGACTTGTGCACTGAACATTTAGAGAAGAAGAACAACTATTGGAACACACTGTAACTAGGGACGAGACGTGATGGAGCTCCGCAGACCAACAGTAATCCGCAAGCATTACTTCATTCCAACGGCCCTGATAACTTTGTTCCATAACAGAAATGTCCTGATGCAATCTCTTCCCATCTTCATCACGAACAGCTCCACAACTAGGAGGAAAAACTCTAGGTGGGAGTGGAGAAAATGGATCTTAAGGGACATGTTGCATCCAAGGTTACGATATTTTTGCAGGAACACTGTCACCAAATGCTTGTAGTTGTCATCTATTTTGTTGCCTAAAAATCCATGAACAACACCCTTGAAAGTTTCCCAAGCTTCCTTTTCTTTTCCCTCTAAAACTTGGTCAAATGCAGGATCCTTTACAAGTTCTCTTATTTGTGGTCCGACAAAAATGCCTTCCATAACTTTTGCATTACTTAATTTCCAAAATTTTTCTCTGATTGGGTTTTGTTATTTGACAGGTGTGCAAACTTCCAAAAAAATTCTCCTCATTTAAAACATTCACTCTAAAAATGAAATGTCACTTTATCTTCAAAATAAGAGCTAATCTATCATTTTATTGTGATTTTTTAATTCAGCAGATGGAAATACATGTAAATTCACTATTTTTAAGCCCGAAACGTTTTCATTGTTGCCCATTGTTATTAATTCAATAATTAATTCGTGTATGAGAGCGATATCTCTTCCTTAATATCGAATTCGTGGCCACCTACATTTCGCTGTATTCTGTTATTCCCATTTTAGTTAAGGAACATATAGTTGTGAGTGTTTAACTGTGATCGGGTGTTGTAACTATTTCCATAAATACTCTATGTGCTGCCCTAGTCCATTTCCGAGTTGGAGCACAATAAAACGTAGTAGTTATGACGCAATTCAGTGGATTAATGAAGGGATAATTCAGACGTCTATCGCAAGTTGATAATGAGGATTGAACTGGAAGCGATGGCTATATCGAACACGTCCGCGAATAAATTATTGGATAATCCAACTTGAAAGCGTCAGCAAAAGGGATCCAGTTCTCTCGTAGTTGAGATTGGATTTTCACAAAGTGTTTCATTATGCATGTCTCTTTCCCTAGACTCTCTTTTTTTATTTTTTTTTGTGGAGGTTCCCCGTTATCCTTTTTATCACTTCCTCTACTGCATACTTTCAGTAAGTACAGCAAGCGCTGAGTTTTTCTTTTAAAAAAGAGCATTTTTATGAAAAAGGGCTGTGAGTGGGCATTGTCACTCAATGTCTGTCTGTATATGAATATGCGAACTAAAAAAATGGAATTAGCTAAAACTTACAAGGACACGACACAAGGTTCTTCAAAGAATTGTAACCAAAAGTATCCTTTACATCTAAAATTTAATTTTCTCGAAACTGCCACTTTGATTGTAGTAAAAATATAACGGATGAGCGAAAAGTATGCAACAATGCCTGTAGCCCCGCTGTTCCATTTCTATGAAGTGATATTTCTTAGAAAACGTTTCTGATGTTAACATGCCTTCACGATATTACACATAGAGGGCGTGACTTTGTTGTTGTTAAATGATGTAACGGCAGTTTTTTGTTTGAAATGAGTTTTGCTTTGTGATCTGAGTACTAGTGGGCCATGTAAGGTTTATATAAAAATGACGAACGTTTGCTAGGGAAAAGAAAATCAATAATCTTGCTTGATCTGAAAAGATGAACAGTTTTATATAGAAGAACAAAATCAGTAATCTTCAGAGATATGTGTTCTGTAATCATGTTAGTGATGAGTAGACTCCGGAATAAGGAGTTTTATGTAATTGATGGAATATTTAGGGCACTGGGAAGTCGATAGGTTACAAAAAATCAACTTTTTGTTTTTAATGTTAAAAGGTATATAATTCTTGGGCTTTAAATATATATATATATATATATATATATATATATATATATATTGTGACTTTATGGGTTCGTGAAATGAAAAGTCCAATTTCACCACTCAAAAATGTTCTTTATTTCTACCGACTTACAGTTAAACTCTTGCCAATTACACAGAATTACGTAATGCACACAATTACGATTCACCAGTTCGTCCGTTACAATTTCACTTGCACTCGTAATTACGTACAGTCTTCCGATGCTCTCACACAGTCTTCTCGTCGTACACTAGCACCGCACTCTTACACCAAGAACTCTGACTCACTCCTCTTGCCCGACGTGCTGCTTATATAGGGCCAGCGGGTCGATCGGAAGGTTCTAGATAAGAGGAAATATCCTGTAGTTTCGAGAACACAGGTGGAACAGAAAGAGTCGGCGCAGTGATGTTTTTTGTCCCAGCCATCCCTTCTTAACGCTATAAGACAAACGAGGGGGCGGGGCGAACACCGACCCGTCTGCTGCTTGCCCAGTCTACAGGGTGTTCCAACGCTCGGGTGACACTGCTCCCTCCTCAAAGCTGGTCGTCCCGAACAGCACCATCGTAGCGTGCCAGGCGGTCCAGGTGTACCACCAGCATCTGCTCGGAGTCTCAGCCAGAAGTAGCGCTGGCGTAGTTTGTCAATCGTTCGGTTCGCTCCCAGGTGTCCTCCCGAAGTACCGGCGTGCACTTCTTCCAGGACTTCCGGGACCTTACTCCGGGGAAGTACCAACTGCTCTCTCTGCGTCTTCCCATCGGGTGATTCCCATACCCGGAACAGCACGCCCTCTCTGGTCTTCAACGAGTCCCATTGGGCCCAGTACGACTTGTAGGTGGCGCCCCTTGGTGCGATGTCCTCCCAGGTTGGTCTTGTCCATGCCTCCACTTCCCTCAAGAGTGGCCCCAAGTCTGCGTCCGCCAGCTGCTCCCTCCTCAGGCCTGCGCTATCCCAGCCTTCAGCAGGCACTGCCACAACTACTTGGACTGCTGCGGCACGCTCCTTCTCTTCCACTCTTGTGCACTGGCCGCACTCTTCTGGACAGGGTCTTTGGGACATGGCGTCAGTGTTACCGTGGCTCTTCCCTCTACGATGTTCCGAGGTGAAGTCGTACTCCTGCAGCCTCTGGACCCAACGTGCTGTCTGGCCTTCCAGGTTCTTAAAGGTCAATAGCCAGGTTAGGGCGGAATTGTCAGTCCTCAGGTGGAATGGCTGACCGTACAGGTACTTGTGGAAGTCCTCCAATGTCTTTACTACCACCAGTAACTCCCGTCGGGTGACGCAGTAGTTCTTCTCTGCCTTGGATAGCGTCTTGCTGTAGTAGGCTATCACCCGCTCATGGCCGTCCTGGATCTGCGATAGGACACCTCCAATGCAATGGTCGCTAGCGTCGGTGTCCACAATGAAGGCGCCACCTGGTTGTTGGAGACCCAAAATTGGAGCACTGCACAGGGTTTCCTTCAGGTGCTGGAAAGCGTCTTCGGCGTCCTCCGTCCACACATAAGGTCGGTGTTCCTCTGTCAGGCGGGTGAGGGGTTTGGCGATGTTGTCGGCCTTTTCCTCTAAATCATTAAGGCGGTCGTCTACTTGACCCATCCGCTTGCCCAGATTCGTGACGTCATCCCTCACGCCGGCCAATCGTTCCTCAAATTTGGCGGCGAGAACCTCGTTCGCCTCCTTCATTTCCGTGGCCAGACGGTCGTTCGCTGCTCTCATTTATGTGGTTAACTCGGCCTTCATTTTTTCCATCTTCTCGGTGATGTCGTTAGCCGTCTTCATTTGTTTCAGTTCCGCGGCCAGCTTGTCATTTGTAGTCTCCACCTTCGCGGCCAGGCTGTTGTTTGCCGCTTCTGTTTTTGCAGCGAGGTTTTCATTTGCCGTCTTCATTTCCGAGGTCAGTTCGGCCTTCATTTCCATCATCTTCTCCAAAATCTTTTCCAATGCCGCGTCCATGGTTGTAATGTTCGGAGATGTTGTTTTCCCGCTTCCTGACACCAGTGTGACTTTGTGGGTTCGTGAAATGAAAAGTCCAATTTCACCACTCAAATATGTTCTTTTCTACCGACTTACAGTTAAACTCTTGCCAATTACACAGTATTACGTAATCCACACAATTACGATTCACCAGTTCGTCCGTTACAATTTCACTTGCACTCGTAATTACGTTCAATCTTCCGATGCTCTCACACAGTCTTCTCGTCGTACACTAGCACTGCATTCTTACACCAAGAACTGACTGACTGACTAACTCGACGTGCTGCTTATATAGGGCCAGCGGGTCGATCGGAAGGTTCTAGATTAGAGGAAATATCCTGTAGTTTCGAGAACACAGGTGGAACAGAAAGAGTCGGCGCAGTGATGTTTTTTGTCCCAGCCATCCCTTCTTAACGCTAAAAGACAAACGAGGGGGCGGGGCGAACACCGACCCGTCTGCTGCCTGCCCAGTCTACAGGGTGTTCCAACGCTCGGGTGACAATATATATATATATAGAATCGGTTGTCAGCTGGTATTAAAGTCCTTTAATTCGTCAATTTAAAGTTGGTGGCGTGATGATACGTCCACTTCCTGAGAATGGTGCTTAATCTTTGATCGTGATTTCCCTAAACCTTGATTTTTCATACTTTAGATGCATGTTTCTTAAAGACTATAAAAGATGTTGATACAAAATTTGTGGTAGTTATTTGTCAATGTTCCTTGAACACATTCGGCTAACATATATATTCATGGCATCTATAAAATGGATGAAAACAAATATTCAGTCCTTGAAAATTTTATCTATTTTTTTTTTACTCAAAACTAATTAATTTTTCATGTGCATAGTATAAACTATATGTGATTTACATTCAATAGATATTATAAAACTGTATCGTAGGCTATTTAGTGTAAAGCTTGGTGCATGTAGCTTTAAATTCCTACAAGTAAAGTGCAGCTGAAATAAAGGGTGCAGGTGTGATTTATGCCCCTTTTGTATGGACCTATGTGACTGTAACTTAAATATAATACAGTAGTTAAATGCACACATCCTTATACAGTAAATATACTGAATTTCAATTTCCAATAATGTTTAGCTTTATATATATTCAAATTTTAATATTGGTAAAAATTAGCTTTTTCTGGGTAAAAAAAAAAACCGCCCCGTGCCCTTAAAGAATTAAGAATTTATCCATATGTTGGAGGCAACCAGCAATGATTGACTAGGAAAGAAAGTTCGAGTAAAATGTAACCCATATAATACAATTAAATTATTTGTTACAAAATTGGACTTCTCCAAAACTGTATTTATTTTACTCTGAACCAAACCTGAAAACTAGATGTCTCATGACTCTTATTTAAAAGAAGATGATACAATTGGTGACCAGAAGAAACTGATAGCCGCAAACCTCACACGAGAAGAATAAGAATTCTACTTCAAACATAGAAATCTTGCTTGAATGGCAACACTTTTTTCTGCACTCCTCCATTCTTCAAGTCTCAGAACTTACAAAAACCCTTTCAAACTGCAACTCAAACAGCCGCGGCTGGTGGTTATGTGCTACAGCACAATAGTTAAGGTAGCTACGAGGGAAGTTCGATAAAGAAAGATCGTAATTTTTTTACGGTCATAATTTTTCGCACTAAAATTTAATTTTTATTATATTCTGTCAGCTAAATGTGAAACAAACACGCCGTAGTAGTTTCACTGTTGGTACTCCTGGTTCCCGCCTGTGAGAACTAGGCAAGTTCAGACATGTTCAGTATCGTCTACCACTGCAATGGAGGTAACACATGAGGAACAATATGCTGCTTTGAAATTCTGCTTTCGTCTCAACAAATCTTCAGTTGAGGCCTAGGCAATGTTACAGGAGGTCTATGGAGAGTCTGATCTTCCCTACAGCACAGCTCGAAGGTGTTTTAATATGTTTAAAGAGAGGACACAATCAATTTCAAAGGAAGGTGGACCCGGTGCTCCAGTTACTGCTCTTACGGAAGATAACATCAACACTGCTGCTGCCATTCTGAGAGAAGTTCGACGAATTACCTTAATTTCTCTTTCTGAAATACTGAACATTTTATTGGGTGTCACCCACACGTTGTTGACAGAAATATTACACATGACACGTGTTTGTGCGCGATGGGTTCCAAGACTGTTGATTCCCGAACAAAAGACATTCGACAGGTCTGCATGCAGTTAAAGTTGATGTTAGAGGAAGATCCGGGGTTTCTTTCAAACGTAATCACTGCTGATGAAACTTGGCTACATCATTATGATCCTAAGAGCAAACAGCAAAGCTCAGTGTAGAAATCTCCTTCATCACCAATCCCTAAAAAAGCAAAAGTGGTTGCTTTTGCTGGGAAAGCTATGGGCAGCTCATTCTTTGATATTCATGGAATGGTTTATGAGCATGTTGTACCGGCACACACATCAGTAGCTGGACAATACTACAGGGATGTCCTGAAAACATTGCAAGTCCATATCAGGAGCTAAAGACCACATTTCCGTGAAGCAGGCTGGATGCTGCACCACGATAATCCGCCGTCGCATATTGCCATTGTTGTTGCTGAATATCTTGCAAAAATCAACGTGGAGTGCATACCCCACCCTCCCTATAGTCCGTATTTAGCCCCATGTGACCTTTTTCTATTCCCTAACTTGAAGAAACGTCTTTGTGGGAGACATTTTCCATCATCAGAAGCAGTGGTGAAGGCTGCGGAGGCAATTTTGAAGGATCTCCCAAAAATGGTCTCCAGCATGTCTTTGAAGACTGACAGAAACGCTGAGACAAGTACATCGCATTCAGGAGAGACTATTTTGAAAAGGACCATCAAAATTAATGTTAAGTGAAGGTATGTTGCAAAAAAAAAAAAAAAAAAAAAAAAATGTGATCACACTTTATTGAACAGCCGTCATACAAAATAGGAATAAACTTAAGGCGGGGCTAGGTGTAACCCTAGGAGTACTTAAAAGTTTAATTTGTTAAACTTACTACTTTTTGTTTGGATGAAAGATGTTTCCCTTTAATGATGAATGTTTTCAACAAAGTTCTGGCTTAGCAATAGCTAATCCTTTTTCACCTTTTCTTGCTGATATTTTTAAGTCACTAAACAGTGACTTAAGTCACTAAGAAATGCAAGTCACTAAACCATTCCGTTTGATTTTTAAAACCTGGTAGGGATATGTTGAAGATATTTAGCTATTATTCCCCAAAAAACAAATTAACGATGCTTTAAAATTACCAAATTTACAAGATAAAGCTGTGAAATTCATATTACAAAACTAAAATTAATGGTTTTCTTCCTTTTTTGGATTTGAAGATAATAAAGAATAATAATAAATTGGATTTTGGTATTTATAGGAGGTCTACCCATATTGATAGTTACATAAAAATAAAATTTTCAACCCTTTTTCACATAAATTTGTATAGAACACTATGTAACAGAATGCGAAGAGGAAAAATGAGGGAAAGTAGAGGAGAGGACAGTAGCTATAGAAATGTTAACAGTAAAGAAGGAAAAGAAGGTAAGAAGTATTAGTGAGAAAGTAAAAGAAAAATGGACAATAAATGTAAAGAGTATAAGAAAGGAAGATGAGGGGGAAGAAAGGGACTAATTAAGTAACAAGGAGACATGGAGGTTAAGAGCTACCTGACAGAACAGAAGACCAGGGTGTCATGTAAGACAAGGTAGCAGCAAGGTAAAGACAAATAAATGTAAAGAATATAAGAAAGGAAGATGAGGGGGAGGAAAGGGATTAATTAAGTAACAAGGAGACATGGAGGTTAAGAGCTACCTGACAGAGCAGAAGAACAGGGTGTCATGTAAGAGAACGTAGCAACAAGGTAAAGACAAGTAAATGTAAAGAATATAAGAGAGGAAGATGAGGGAAGAAAGGGACCAATTAAGTAGCAAAGAGACATGGAGGTTAAGAGCTACCTGACAGAGCAGAAGACCAGGGTGTCATGTAAGACAAGGTAGCAAAAACTTAAAGACAAATAAATGTAAAGAATATAAGAAAGGTAGATGAGGGAGAAGAAAGAGGCTAATTAAGTAACAAGGAGGCATGGAGGTTAAGAGATACCTGACAGAGCAGAAGACCAGGGTGTCATGTAAGACAAGGTATCAACAAGGTAAAGACAAATAAATGTAAAGAATATAAGAAAGGAAGATGAGGGGGAAGAAAGTGATTAATTAAGTGTCAAGGAGACGTGGAGGTTAAGAGCTTCCTGACAGCGCAGAAGATCAGGGTGTCATGTAAGACAAGGTAGCAACAAGGTAAAGAGAAATAAATGTAAAGAATATAAGAAAGGTAGATGAGGGAGAAGAAAGAGGCTAATTAAGTAACAAGGAGGCATGGAGGTTAAGAGCTACCTGGCAGAGCAGAAGACTAGGGTGTCATGTAAGACAAGGTAGCAAAAACTTAAAGACAAATAAATGTAAAGAATATAAGAAAGGAAGATGAGGGAAGAATGGGACTAATTAAGTAACAAGGAGATATGGAGGTTAAGAGCTACCTGGAAGAGCAGAAGACCAGGTTGTCATGTAAGACCAGGTTGTCATGTAAGACAAGGTATCAACAAGGTAAAGGCAAATAAATGTAAAGAATATAAGAAAGGAAGATGAGGGGGAAGAAAGTGATTAATTAAGTATCAAGGAGACGTGGAGGTTAAGAGCTTCCTGACAGCGCAGAAGATCAGGGTGTCATGTAAGACAAGGTAGCAACAAGGTAAAGAGAAATAAATGTAAAGAATATATGAAAGGTAGATGAGGGAGAAGAAAGATGCTAATTAAGTAACAAGGAGGCATGGAGGTTAAGAGCTACCTGGCAGAGCAGAAGACCAGGGTGTCATGTAAGACAAGGTAGCAACAAGGTAAGGACTATTAAATGTAAAGAATATAAGAAAGCAGGATGAGGCGGAAGAAAGGGACCAATTAAGTAACAAGGAGACATGGAGGTTAAGAGCTACCTGACAGAGCAGAAGACCAGGGTGTCATGTAAGACAAAGTAACAAGGTAAAGACAAATAAATGTAAAGAATATAAGAAAGGTAGATGAGGGAGAAGAAAGAGACTAATTAAGTAACAAGGAGTCATGGATGGCAAGAGCTACCTGACAGAGCAGAAGACCAGGGTGTCATGTAAGACAAGGTAGCAACAATGTAAAGACAAATAAATGTAAAGAATATAAGAAATGAAAATAAGGGAAGAATGGCACTAATTTAGTAACAAGGAGACATGGAGGTTAAGAGCTACCCGACAGAGCAGAAGACCAGGGTGTCATGCAAGACAAGGTAGCAACAAGGAGACATGGAAGTTAAGAGCTACCTGACAGAGCAGAAGACCAGGGTGTCATGTAAGCCAAGGAAGCAACAAGGTAAAGAGAAATAAATGTAAAGAATATAAGAAAGGTAGATGAGGGAGAAGAAAGAGGCTAATTAAGTAACAAGGAGGCATGGAGGTTAAGAGATACCTGACAGAGCAGAAGACCAGGGTGTCGTGTAAGACAAGGTATCAACAAGGTAAAGACAAATAAATGTAAAGAATATAAGAAAGGAAGATGAGGGGGAAGAAAGTGATTAATTATCAAGGAGACGTGGAGGTTAAGAGCTACCTGACAGCGCAGAAGATCAGGGTGTCATGTAAGACAAGGTAGCAACAAGGTAAAGACAAATAAATGTAAAGAATATAAGAAAGGAAGATGAGGGAAGAATGGCACTAATTTAGTAACAAGGAGACATGGAGGTTAAGAGCTACCCGACAGAGCAGAAGACCAGGGTGTCGTGCAAGACAAGGTAGCAACAAGGAGACATGGAAGTTAAGAGCTACCTGACAGAGCAGAAGACCAGGGTCTCATGTAAGCCAAGGAAGCAACAAGGTAAAGAGAAATAAATGTAAAGAATATAAGAAAGGTAGATGAGGGAGAAGAAAGAGGCTAATTAAGTAACAAGGAGGCATGGAGGTTAAGAGATACCTGACAGAGCAGAAGACCAGGGTGTCATGTAAGAGAACGTAGCAACAAGGTAAAGACAAATAAATGTAAAGAATATAAGAAAGGTAGATGAGGGAGAAGAAAGAGGCTAATTAAATAACAAGGAGGCATGGAGGTTAAGAGATACCTGACAGAGCAGAAGACCAGGGTGTCGTGTAAGACAAGGTATCAACAAGGTAAAGACAAATAAATGTAAAGAATATAAGAAAGGAAGATGAGGGGGAAGAAAGTGATTAATTATCAAGGAGACGTGGAGGTTAAGAGCTTCCTGACAGCGCAGAAGATCAGGTTGTCATGTAAGACAAGGTTTCAACAAGGTAAAGAGAAATAAATGTAAAGAATATAAGAAAGGTAGATGAGGGAGAAGAAAGAGGCTAATTAAGTAACAAGGACACATGGAGGTTAAGAGATACCTGACAGAGCAGAAGACCAGGGTGTCATGTAAGACAAGGTAGCAACAATGTAAAGACAAATAAATGTAAAGAATATAAGAAAGGAAGATGAGGGAAAATGGCACTAATTTAGTAACAAGGAGACATGGATGTTAAGAGCTACCCGACAGAGCAGAAGACCAGGGTGTCATGCAAGACAAGGTAGCAACAAGGAGACATGGAAGTTAAGAGCTACCTGACAGAGCAGAAGACCAGGGTGTCATGTAAGCCAAGGAAGCAACAAGGTAAAGAGAAATAAATGTAAAGAATATAAGAAAGGTAGATGAGGGAGAAGAAAGAGGCTAATTAAGTAACAAGGAGGCATGGAGGTTAAGAGATACCTGACAGAGCAGAAGACCAGGGTGTCGTGTAAGACAAGGTATCAACAAGGTAAAGACAAATAAATGTAAAGAATATAAGAAAGGAAGATGAGGGGGAAGAAAGTGATTAATTATCAAGGAGACGTGGAGGTTAAGAGCTTCCTGACGGCGCAGAAGATCAGGGTGTCATGTAAGACAAGGTTTCAACAAGGCAAAGAGAAATAAATGTAAAGAATATAAGAAAGGTAGATGAGGGAGAAGAAAGAGGCTAATTAAGTAACAAGGACACATGGAGGTTAAGAGTTACCCGACAGTGCAGAAGACTACAGTGGCATGTAAGCCATGGTAGGAACAAGGTAAAGACAAATAAATGTAAAGAATATAAGAAAGGAAGATGAGGGGAAGAAAGGGACCAATTAAGTAAGAAGGAGACATGAAGTTTAAGAGCAACCTCACAGAGTAGAAGGCCAGGGTGTCATGTAAGACAAGGTAACAAGGTAAAGTCAAATAAATGTAAAGAATATAAGAAAGGAAGATGAGGGAAGAATGGGACTAATTAAGTAACAAGGAGACATGGAGGCTAAGAGCTACCTGACAGAGTAGAAGACCAGGGTGTCATGTAAGACAAGGTAGCAACAATGTAAAGACAAATAAATGTAAAAAATATAAGAAAGGAAGATGAGGGAAGAAGGGGACTAATTAAGTAACAAGGAGACATGGAGATTAAGAGATACCTGACAGAGCAGAAGACCAGTGTGTCATGTAAGACAAGGTAACAAGGTAAAGACAAATAAATGAAAAGAATATAAGAAAGGAAGATGAGGGAAGAATGGGACTAATTAAGTAACAAGGAGGCATGGAGGTTAAGAGCTGCCTGACACAGCAGAAGACCAGGATGTCATGTAAGACAAGATAGTAAAAGGTAATTGCAAATAAATGTAAAGAATATAAGAAAGGAAGATGAGGGAAGAAAGGGACTAATTAAGTAACAAGGAGACATGGAGGCTAAGAGCTACCTGACAGAGTAGAAGACCAGGGTGTCATGTAAGACAAGGTAGCAACAAGGTAAAGACAAATAAATGTAGTTTAAAGTTGTATATTGTAAAATTTTGGAATAAGCACAATAAAGGCATTCATAATATAGACTTGGTCAATGGCTTAGGCCTATAAAAATTTGTTTACAGAAGCTTTGTCTATTCAAAACCAATCATATTTTACCTTTTAATACACTTATTGCATAATATCCAACTATTTCATATGATGCTCCATTTGCAGCATTTTCATACATGCATTTTTGTAACAACAAGTGCAAGTTCTGACAATTATAGTAAGCAATAAATGGTATTCCATAATACCCTCCGCTTATATAATAACGAGAGAACTCTAGACATATTTTTGCTCCATCTCTGAGCTAACAGAACTTCTCACGTCTTACACTGAACTGTTGTAACCTTACGGTAACACCTGCTTTTAGCAACTCAGTAACAATCTGGGAAGCAGCTCTAGGTTTTTCTAGCAGTTATCTTCTAAATAGTTTGCGTGAGTTCTCCATAATCAGCGATATTTTGGAGCGAGTTTTGAATTCATTGTATGTCTAGGTTATGGTTTTTTCCGGGGTTTCTCTTTTCTCTTATCCTGAAATACAAATGTCGAATAACGATATCGGGGGGAGGGGGGATCTGACTTGGCACTTCGCCGACAGACTCCGAGAAGTGCACATCGCGGACAGAAGATAAAACGGAAGAAGAAGGAAACTACCGCAGCTCTTAGGAAGACGACCCCGGTACCTAAACCATCTCCGCAGACTCTCACGGGTAGCTCATGTGCCTAGTCTGCCTCCCGGCTGCTAATAACGACAGCTGAGCGGAAACTTTACGGTGCCTGAAAGGGAAATTCTGGGCAATTGCAATTGAGGAAGTCGTGCCCAGCACATTCGACACGCAACATTGTAACAGTATTTTTATGTTCGTGGGAATTGTAAATATATATAAAAATGTATGTAGTTGTGTGATTGGCCGAAGTAGTGGTGTGACGTGGTGTGACGTGGTGTGATGACGTGTCAGTGAATCGGCCAATCACAAAATAAGGTGGGAATTGCTATGGGGACAAGAAAATCAATAATATAAAAAAGTGTTAGAATCTGGTGTCTTGCTGAAGAAGAAGGAAAGATGTTACGAGGATTGTAATTGTAAAGGAAAATTAATAAGATTCAAAAAGTGTTATTCAATATTTATAATAGATAAGAGTGAATCATAGTTCGTATTATATAATTAAATAATATATTACAAAGTTGGACTCATCTAAATTTTATTTTCACCAAAAATCCGTATCCACACCTGAGAAAAGATCTCACGACTCTCAGTAGATTAAAACTCGACTTGGATGTTACAAAAAGTTGGCTTGCTTCTTATTAGTTGAAGATGAACGAAAATATAATCCCGTTACAAATGGCGCAGCAACGTGTGGGGCTCGAATAGGATAAAGAAGAGGAGATTAAAGCATCGTGCAGCTCCGTGGGAATTTAAAAGGAAAGAAGAAAGAAGAGAGAAGAAAGAAGAAAACGAGAACTGGTTTAAGTGAGTGAAATTAAAAAAAAAAAAAAAAATAGTAGTAGTAGTAGATTTATGTTGTTAAGAAATCAGAAAATAGTTAAAAAGATGGCGAGTAGAAAAGAAATAACAGTAGAAGGAGAAGTTACTGATAGTGTAGGAATGAATAGGGAGAATGCAGGATTAAGCATAGATAATGAGTCAATGTTGGAAAGAATAACGAGAATGTTAAGTAATTTAGATTCTAAAATAGAACAAAATGCAAATGATTTAAAATCAGAAATGAGTAATTTAGATTCTAAAATAGAACAAAATGCAAATGATTTAAAATCAGAAATGAGTAATTTAGATTCTAAAATAGAACAAAATGCAAATGATTTAAAATCTGAAATGAGTAATTTAGATTCTAGAATGAGAGATGTAAAATCAGAAATAGGAGATGTTAAATCTGAAATGAGTAATTTAGATTCTAGAATGAAAGATGTAAAATCAGAAATGAGTAATTTAGATTCTAAAATAGAACAAAATGTAAACGATTTAACTAAGAAAATGAATGATTTAGATGTAGGAGTAAGACAGGAACTAGCACAAAATGTGAGTAACTTACAAATTAATTTATTACAGAAGCTAAAACAGGAATTAAAATCTGAAATTTCACAGGAGATTAGAGAAGGGAGAAAAGAGTGTAGGGATAATATGGAAAGGCTCATGCAGATTATAGAGATTAATAAGGATGAGAATAGAAAGGAAGTCAATGAGTTGAGAGAGATAATTCAGGAAACTAGGTTAGGTCAGGACATTGTGAAACAAGAAATAAGAATGGAATTAAACAAAGAGTTAGAAACATTTAGGATACAACAGGCAGAAATAACACAAAAACAAAGAGAAGAATTAGGAGATAAAGTAGAACAAAGAATCAATGTAATTTGTTCTGAAATACAATTACAACATGATGAAAGTAAGATACACCAAGAGGAAATAAAGTTACAAATTGATGAGATAAGTAAAGCAAAAGAAGAAGTAATTTTGCAAATTAAAGAGGTAAAAGAACATTTTGAAAAAGAAAAGGATAACTTAGGAAAATTGACACAAGTTGTAATTGCATTACAGGCTAGAAAAGTAAATAACGGGAAAGAAATGTCTAGAATTACAAATATAAACGATTGTGACTTACCAGGTGAATTAAGCAATCATCAGAAGTTTAGTGATGTAGTAAGTGAATGTAGTGATTTTGTGAGTCCAGATAATGATATTAATTATCACAGAAACACACAAAACATGTCCTCACACACACAACTCCACAGTCTAGGTCAAAATGAATGTGTACATTATTCACTAAATGATATTAGTCCACCAAGTTTTGATGAGGAATCAGGTGATAATCCAAAAGTATTTCTTAGGGAATTGGAAGAATATTTCCGTATTAAGAGAATTCCCAATGAATTTCGGATGGTAATAGTAAAACGCTGTTTGAAGAAAAATGCTCTTGAGTGGTTAAGGTTAACTTTGGCTTCACATGAAACATACAGTACTTTCAGAAATCTGTTTATAAATAGATTTTGGGGACCTGAGAGACAAAGAAGAATAAAAGTTGAGTTAGCAACGGGTAGGTTTGAGTTTAAAAAAGGGATTTCTATGACTGAATATTTCTTAAAATTAGCAAACAAAAGTAAGTTGATCAATCCCGAAATTTCTGAGACAGAAATTGTCAACATGCTAATACGTCATTATCCACCACATATCAGAAATCATTTAATTGTGGCTAAGCCTATCGATTTCTCTGATATGATTGAATTATTATCCGAATTTGAAGCACATAACCTCATTAATGATACTACATCCTGTGATGGTAACTATAATAACGTCCATATTGAGCGAGGAAGAAATCAACAGGAATCACAACCTACAAATAATAGGAATAATAGGACGAGTTTAAATTGGGGCGGGGCACCCGTGAGAAATCAAAGATTTGAAGGAAGAGGTTATGATCCTAGACGAACTTATGAATCTGTAATTCCCGGAACAGGAAAGGGAGTTCAAAATAATGTGCAAAGGAATTATCATAACAATCAGTCGACGAGAATTGGAAGAAATGATCACATAAACCATGTAAGATTTTATCGAGGAAATAATCAGCGAATAAGTGACTTTAATAGGGGTAGAGGTACTAGTTTATTTAGTGCAAATCAAAGAGATTTTAGGGGTGTGAGATTTGAAAGAAGTAATCAAAATGAAATAGTCGAAAATACACAAAGCACAGAGAATGATGCGAATATAAACGATAGCACCAACCTAACCAACAATGAAAGTATTAATTAAGGGCCGAATAGGTGAATGGAATTTCAATTTCATTACGTTGGTAATTCCACATTTGGCAAGAGATGTAATTGTGGGTAATGATTTATTATATGAATGGCAAAGTGTATTGAATTTCGAAATGCATGAAATGAAGGTTAAGACAGAAAATGATTTATTAGTAATAAAATTATTGGAAGAAGATGGAAGAAAAGAAGAGAATATGGATAATATAAATAATGAAAGGTTTTTTGTGGAAGATATACTTTTGCAAGAAAATGGTAATATTGAATACGAGGAAAATGAAAATTGTGGGAAGAGTTTAATTATTGATGGATTGCAAAATAATGTAACTGACCTTGAAAAGCATTGTTGCCAATTATATACAATACAAGATAAGAACGGCGGAAGCCAAGTGGAAGAAGAAATAGAATTCCAGAGAATATTACAAGTAAAGTTAGAAAACACATACAATTTAGACCAAGCGAGAAAAGAACAGTTGAAATTGTGTATATTAAAGAATAGAAAAGCCTTTAGTTCAAAACCTGGACTGTGTAACAAATACACACACACATTTAAAGTGAATGATACTGCTCCCTATACACATAAAAGCCGACCTTTACCCATAGCTATAAGACAAGCATTTCTAGAAGCAAGTGTGGATACAAGAGATTTGTAATCAACGGAGTACTTATTGTTAAAATAGTTAAATAATAAAACATGTATATTATTGTTAAATGTCAATATATTGTTGTATTTTAATTAATGTTCATTTATTGTTGTGTTTTATGTATGTTATATTTATGTTACAGTTCATTGTTGTAAACGAAATTGTTAATTGGGGCCATTCTTCGAAATATATGGAAACAGATTGTTAATTCCTTTATTTGGTTATTTTCCATATATTTCGAAGAGGGGCATTTGTAACAGTATTTTTATGTTCGTGGGAATTGTAAATATATATAAAAATGTATGTAGTTGTGTGATTGGCCGAAGTAGTGGTGTGACGTGGTGTGACGTGGTGTGATGAGTTGTCAGTGAATCGGCCAATCACAAAATAAGGTGGGAATTGCTATGGGGACAAGAAAATCAATAATCTAAAAAAGTGTTAGAATCTGGTGTCTTGCTGAAGAAGAAGGAAAGATGTTACGAGGATTGTAATTGTAAAGGAAAATTAATAAGATTCAAAAAGTGTTATTCAATATTTATAATAGATAAGAGTGAATCATAGTTCGTATTATATAATTAAATAATATATTACAAAGTTGGACTCATCTAAATTTTATTTTCACCAAAAATCCGTATCCACACCTGAGAAAAGATCTCACGACTCTCAGTAGATTAAAACTCGACTTGGATGTTACAAAAAGTTGGCTTGCTTCTTATTAGTTGAAGATGAACGAAAATATAATCCCGTTACAACATGCAGCAGCCAGCTCGCCCTCAGCTGTCTACTCCACAGCGATCATCGCAACGCAGACGGCTGCTCCACCAGCACCTGAACTGCAGTTCGCAGATACTTCACCTGCAGAAACACAACCACCGGAGCCGCCAAACGCAACTGATTAGTGGCTTTCCTACACCGCTGCAGCACAGCAGACACCACCAAGATCTTTGCATTCCTCACCAGCGCCAGCCACGTACACAGGACTCTACACCGTGGTCATCAGCGGGGTACCCCGTGATCTTCCGTGCAGATTTGTCCTCTCCGCCGCAAAACAGAGATGACCTCTGCCAGGAGAGCCAACCGAATTATGACGAGAGTTGGCACCACCACGCTAGTGCACCTGCATCTGGTCGACAGCTCGGAGGACGATACTGCCTTGAGGACGGGACTGTCATTAGAGGGCTGTCTCAGAGTCGAGGCAAGCAAGTTAGAGCGACACATCCCCTGTCGGCGCTCTTGCAACTTTGGCCACTGCGCCTCCACCTGCACCGCTCCTCCTAGATGCCACCACTGTGGGACCCAGTGCCTTACCACCGAATGCCCACGCTACCTCAGAACGAGCCAACACCAACAGCCAGGGAGAAAGACAATCCACGCCCAGCACCCACGGCTGCCTCTATGGTAACAGCACCTGACTCCTATACCGAAGAAGGCCTGATGGAGGCCCTGCAGGATCTCCGAAGAGAGCTACAGAACATTCGGACCCCTCTTGCCTCACTTGAGGAAACCCTCGCAGCTACACAATCCTCCAGAGAGGATTTCCACGACCTCCACTCTGAGGTCCTTAATATAGCTCCACGGTTGGGACAACTGGAAGAAACCATCACCACTAACATCGCACTACCAGCTCTCAAGAATAACAATTGCCTAACGCTCCGCCGACAACACAACAGATCTCCAGACCGGACTAGACTTTTTACAGCAACAGTTGAGTCCAGAGGTTCTACTGCCATTAGTCCTGGAACCGTAGGACCAAGACACGGGGCTCTTTCAACCGGGGGTATCCGTGCTGTCCCAAAGGGCACCCGGCGTCCTCCGTGGTGCTTTCCATAGGGCAAGACCTGGGTTACTAACAAGCCCCATCATCTGATACAAGGACACAAGACGGGATGGAAATGGATACGCCACTTACGCGCGCCAACACCAAAATGGGAAGGCTACTGATATGACCTGGGTGGGGCCGCCTGGCAATCTAGCACGCCTTCTACTAGCTATGCACGCTAGTACCCAGGAATATATGGCATCCCTCAACCCCGCCCGGAGGCGTACCCGATCTCCCACGGGTATCGGGAACCACTGCCCCATCGAGACTAACCCAATCCGAACAACTCCCAAAGGGAGGGGCTCGAATGTTCGGTCCGAGGTTCCTCTAGTAACGTCAAAGGCACCACGAGTGCTAAGGTTCCGCAGCGCTCGCACCGCGGGAGCTGAATGGGTCGGATACACTCCCTTACGGGATTTCTACAACAACAGCTTCAACAATTGTACAATAGTGAGCAGTCATCCTCTGTGAGACGGAAGCTTGCACGCCTGGAGGAGAGCCACACACGCACAGACGTCAAACTCGACCAACTCCTACACCTCAACCAACAGCTCAACGGCATGGTTAAACAGCACGTACAAGCCCGGTGGACATTTCCACTGTCTACCTACGGGAACGTGTACGAAGACTGCACAATCCAAGCCCTCACGTGCAGAGCAACAATCCTCAGTAATAAATACTACACGCCCACTTCCCTTCGTGCCATGCCCAGGGTCTCGGTCATGGTCATGGCCAGAGTCGAACCTAACACTGTGCGGCAGCTTATGATGACGTTAATGCCGGAGCTCCTAATGCGGAACTCCATAATCGGCAGGAAAAAGCGCCATCCCAAATTCCAACTTTAATTTCTCCATATAATCCCTTCTTATTCTTTAAATAAATTTGTTAAAAAATAGAGCAACGTTACTATTTTGAAAAATAATTTATTTGTCCAAGTTAGGATGACAATTTGCAATATTATTTAGTCATCCGTTTTTCCAATTTTAACGTCTCCCGAGCTTAACAGCATCTGGTAAAGACAAATCTGTTCCTGTACTTTTAGCGATGCTTTTGTTTCCTATCAAACAGTGAAATAATAATACTTTAAAGATTGTTATTTACTTCACAAATACAACTTATAGATTTAAAAATACAATTTTCCACAACATTATCGGAAGCACGTCTTCCTCATTGAGAGAGAACATTTCTAGTAATGACTTCCGGATATTTATTCCATTCCTACAGCAACCTTATCCACTTTTTCATCTTTAAATATATGCCTTTTGTTTTTGTTTCTTTTTACATCAATAATAACTTTCACATAATACGCAAGTATCTTTGAAATTATATTTTTAAATCTAAAACAAACATTTCAAAATTGACAAACAACTTTTGTTTTGGGACAACTAATAACATTTCAGTTTGTAGTGAAACAAATGAATGCAGGCCACTTGGTAATAAGGGATAGCACGTGACGTAATCAATAATAAATAAATTAATGGATGATATAGCCTGAATGAAAGTGACATAATTTTTTGCAGAATAGACCCTAGAAAGACTATAAGTGAGCTGCTCATTTTTTAAAATATTACACTTTAAATTAAAAAAAAAACGTTGTAAAATGATCAGCTCTATGAAGGCTGATAACACTAGTGCTATAAATACTCTGGCCAAGATCAGTTAAAATATAACCGATACAAGCGTTCTGCCGAGTAGCAACCAAGGACGTGAAATGAACATTAAAAGATCGTAATATATTCTGCAATTAATAACATTATTAGAATCCAAATTAAGATCTCAGCTCAGATCAGTAGCAAATATAACATCTGTGCTAAATTTTGATATGTAATTCAATTTTAAAAAATAGAGAATAAGTTCAAAATGTCGCCACTAGGAGATCTACATAAAGAAATGACTATTATAACTTTCAAATGGGAAGGTGCTTATCCTTGAGCACTACTAGGTAAGCAAGCAATCGTAGTACTGCGGTGTTGTCGTATTGCAGATTTTGCAAAAACTGATCCACGAGGAAGGAGAGAGTAAGGTATTTAACATAAACGTAAAAACACCAACATTATAGCTCAAATAGTTTTCCTAATACAAATAAATAAATTAGATACCATTGTACACTCCTGGAAATTGAAATAAGAACACCATGAATTCATTGTCCCAGGAAGGGGACACTTTATTGACACATTCCTGGTGTCAGATACATCACATGATCACACTGACAGAACCATAGGCACATAGACACAGACAACAGAGCATGCACAATGTCGGCACTAGTACCGTGTATATCCACCTTTCGCAGCAATGCAGGCTGCTGTTCTCCCATGGAGACGATCGTAGAGATGCTGGATATAGTTCTGTGAAACGGCTTGCCATGCCATTTCCAGCTGGCGCCTCAGTTAGACCAGTGTTCATGCTGGACTTGTAGACCGCGTGAGACGACGTTTCATCCAGTCCCAAACTTGCTCAATGGGGGACAGATCCGGAGATCTTGCTGGCCAGGGTAGTTGACTTACTCGTTCTAGAGCACGTTGGGTGGCACGGGATACATGCGGACGTGCATTGTCCTGTTGGAACAGCAAGTTCCCTTGCCGGTCTAGGAATGGTAGAACGATGGGTTCAATGACGGTTTGGATGTACCGTGCACTATTGAGTGTTCACTCGACGATCATCAGAGGTGTACGGCCAGTGTAGCAGATCGCTCCCCACATCATGATGCCGGGTGTTGGCCCTGTGTGCCTCGGTCGTATGCAGTCCTGATTGTGGCGCTCACCTGCACGGCCCAAACACGCATACGACCATCATTGGCACCAAGGCAGAAGCGACTCTCATCGCTGAAGACGACACGTCTCCATTCGTCCCTCCATTCACGCCTGTCGCGACACCACTGGATGATGGCTGCACGATGTTGGGGCGCGAGCGGAAGACAGCCTAACGGTGCGTGGGACCGTAGCTCAGCTTCATGGAGACGGTTGCGAATGGTCCTCGCCGATACCCCAGGAGCAACAGTGTCCCTAATTTGCTGGGAAGTGACGGTGTGGTCCCCTATGGCACTGCGTAGGATCCGACGGTCTTGGCGTGCATCCGTGCGTCGCTGCGGTCCAGTCCCACGTCGACGGGCACGTGCACCTTCCGCCGACCACTGGCGACAACATCGATGTACTGTGGAGACCTCACGCCCCACGTGTTGAGCAATTCGGCGGTACGTCCACCTGGCCTCCCGCATGCCCACTATACGCTCTCGCTCAAAGTCCGTCAACTGCACATACGGTTTACGTCCACGCTGTCGCTGCATGCTACCAGTGTTAAAGACTGCGATGGAGCTCCGTATGCCACGGAAAACTGGCTGACACTGACGGCAGCGGTGCCCAAATGCTGCGTAGCTAGCGCCATTCGACGGTCAACACCGCGGTTCCTGGTGTGTCTCCTGTGCCATGCTTGTGATCATTGCTTGTACAGCCCGTTCGCAGTGTCCGGAGCAATTATGGTGGGTCTGATACACTGGCGCCAATGTGTTCTTATTTCCATTTCCAGGAGTGTACTATTCGACCTAAGACAAAACTTCAGATTTTGCAAAAACTGATCCATGAGGAAGGAGGGAGTAATGCATTTAACATAACCGTAAAAACACAAAACTTTTAGCTCAAATAGTTTTCCTAATATAAATAAATGAAGTAGATACCATTATATTATAACAATGCATTGTGACGTAAGTACTGTAATGAGTATCATTATTGGTTGTCATGTATGTGTGAACGTATATTTGAAATTACTCAGAACTGAAACGTAAACATTTGACGTGACGTGATAAAAGAGATATGTACTTTGAATAAGTCTAGATGTTTGTTAAATTCGATGAGAGGAAACAATACACTTCTTCCTTCCCAGTGAACAGCACGTCAACATAGCACAATATGCTGACGACGTGCTGCTATTCTCAACAAATAGACACCCACGCAGAACCTTCAACCCCATCCAACGTTACCTAATCCTCCTCCAGGATTAGTGCACGCTTTGGCGATTGTCCATTAATACGGAGAAAAGCCAAGCGATACTGTTCACCAAGCGCCGCTTTCCCGCCAATTTCCCCCAATTTACCTACTTCGGGCAAGGGATCAGTTGGGAGAATTCAATCAAGTACTTGGGAGTCAAGCTGGACAAGGGCCTAACTTTTCGGGAGGACATCCAGGAGCAAGCTCATCGGTCGTGTGGTGCCGTGGCATCACTATACCCTGAGCTTCGGTCTGCGATGTCTGTTCCCCTAAAGTTGCGCCTCTTTATGGCTCTGGTCCTCCCTATCATGCTCTATGCGTGCGAAGTCTGGGGTATGGCCGCAGGCTCACATCTAGTTCTGCTCCAACGTGCACAGAATAAATGTCTTCGGATTATTTATTCTGTTTGCACAAGGTTCCCCGTGAGATTACTTCACGAGGCTTCATCCCTCCGATATGTGGAGGATGAAATTAGGCGCCGGGCACCAAATTCTTCGAGGGTTTGCCCCAACATCAGAGCGCCCTCGTCAGATCCCTTTGGGACTATGTACGTCGTGAGCGTCGCTTAAAGCGATACCGGTTACCCCGCATGTCTTGCGGTCACTACCGGTAACCACATGATCTCCATTCCAGCCTAAACTAAATTTCAGCTAATCCAAAATTTTTATTATGGAATATTCAAAATTATACATACCTTCTTCCTAGTTTATTAACTAACCCACCAGCGGTGCTCGCTGTCCGTAGCACCCGGTTCATCATTCCCTGAGGAGTAACAAGGTACCTCCCTACACTACCCCCACTTAATCTACACCCGTCATTCTGCAACATCCACATCCCGCCACTACGTGGTTAAGCTCTTTCCAGAGCAGGTACACGATTTGACCACCCTTAGGGCTGTTCCAAACAGCCCGCCAGCATGGAGTTGAGTTGAGTTGATACACTTCTTGCTAGTCTGACAGAACGTGTCTGGTCACATTATATCTTTGTTTATGAATGGTTCGTAATCTCTGTTTACTCTAGAGAGTTCAAAGCAGCATTATTAAGTTACTCTTCCATGAAAATGTGTATCAGCTGGACAAATGAGACACGATACACCTCCCTCCCCCTTACTAGTGCCAGAACAATCCAATAGAGTTAATGTGAGCTCAAATTATGTTGCAAACAGAAATAATAATTATAAACTGACTGACGTTGAACGACTTATTCACGAAGAAATTGACAAGGAACACAACAAGACTGGGAAAACTGTGTGAGACATCAGATAAACTACAAGAAGACGACTTCTGTAAAGAAATAGCGCGTAACGAGATTTTGGAGCCTATCATCATAAATTTGCAGTACTCAGACGATAAAGACAATGACAATGACGAATTATCTCTTAACGTAACAGTCACAGCTATACGGATGTACCACTGGCATTTTCGTTGGATTAGAAAAATAAGTAATTCATAAACTATAATTAATTTTAAAATAAATATTTAAAACATTTGCGTAATATACGAATACTCATGTTATTGTGATTTCAACAACTGCATTATTATAAAACTTCGGCAAATTCAGTTTGCGTTCGCTTAAGTCTAGCGCCACGAACACTCGCAGGTGTGCCAGAGAGAGGGAAATATAAAAAGAGTGGAGGTAACGAGGTGACAACGCTGAAGGCTCTAACGCATCTGATTCGCTACAGGTGAGAACTCTTCCCATTTGAAACACATAATACTGTCACCCAATTATCGGAAATCCCGACCAACGACAGCTGAGAAGGGACCAGAGGCAGCCAAGCCACACCCTCCCATTAATCTCAGTCACTAACTTAGGGGTTGATTAGGGAAGTGTCACTTGTCGCTGGCCGCCTCTTTCCCCTTCCTCTGTCCTCTGGAACTTTCGCGGTGATTCACGGAAACTAGAAGCTTGGAGAAAACGGTGATATTCCTATAAAAAGGGCTGCAGTGAGTGAATTGAGTCAGTTCTTGGCGAGCAGCGTAAGAGTGCAGTGCTAGCGTACGGACAATTAGACTGTGTACGTGCATCGGAGGAGTTTACGTAATCGCGAGTGCAAGTGGAATTGTAAAGGGCGAACTGGTGTATCGTAAATGTGTGCATTACGTAATTCTGTGTAACTGGCAAGTGTTTAACTGTAAGTCGGTGGAAATAAAGAACATTTTTGAGTGGTGCAATTGGACTTTTCATTTCACGAACCCACAAAGTCACAGTACGTTTGCATCATCTAAGATAAGGGTACAAGGTTCACAACATTTTTCTAAACAGAATTTGGAAACATCAAGTGGACGTAATTTGAGGTTATGTTTTAAAGGTATACAACTACCATCATTCTGAAACAATGTACGACTGCAATCACTACCCAAGAGAGTTAGAAGGGATATAATAGTGAATTTCTTGAACAGTTAGCCAGTGTTCATTTATACAGGTTACCTCCAAGATAAGATTTTAAATTTCATTTTCGAAAACTGATAATTTGTTTCTAAGACTTTGAACATTAACATGCAAATGGTTAAAATTATCACTGTCGAACTTATTGCTGGAATTTGAAAATTTCATATGATTTATTTTTGACGTATGAATAAAAAACGACGAATAGTGACATTGCATGGCCTCCATTAATCTATCCTTGTAAATAAAGTCGACATCCAGATTAAAACTACCGTTTAAACCTTAAGATTCAAGTTTTCCACAGTTATATTAATATCAGGGAAAGCTTACTTAAGAAAGACCAATACGTGTTCGCTGGTGGCATCGCCTTTTAGTCTTCCAAGATAAGACCATGCTTTTTTTAACACCAGTTAGGAGGAGGGTAGAAAATGTATTGCCTACTATTAAATTATTGGTTATATGTTTATGTGAATCGTCTTTGGTTTTAGTGGACCTTACAATTACACTTTCACTAAGCACTTTCATATTAGCACTCACACTTACTTCACTCCGAGGAACATTGCGTGCCTTTACTGGAGGTAGATTGACTGTGTCCCTTACACTGGAGTAGCTGGATACTTCAACGTCAGATGCGGTAGACTTCTGTGCCTATGTCCCTTAAACGTTGAATTACCAATTCTTGATCGTGTAGGCGTTTTTCCATTTGCTCGTTTAACTTGTAAATAATCTTCACTTCCTCAGTAGAAAGCGTGTTAAACACTCGATGAAATGAGTACTAGTATAGATGTTAACGCATCGCCTGTAGTATATTTAGGCCGCGCCGTGGCTCAGTGATTAGACCACTTGGCTCTCACCAAGACGACCCGGGTTCGATCCCAGGTGACCGCAAAGTGAGATTTGTGGTGGACAATGCGGCGCTGGAACGGGTTTTCTCCGGGACCTCTGGTTTCCCCCGCCTTCTCTTACCACCGCTACCCCATCTTCATCTCATGTATCATCAGTGTCACCGCCTGCGGTGCCATATGTACTAAAAGCGGGTGTTAAACACTACACATTTCATTTTGTAACATATTTGCACGTCTACAAATGTTCACTCTAACCAGAGAATACTATATGTTAGACGGAATGTTTATGTCACTCGTTACTAGGTAGCTCAGCGCGGAACTACAATCTCTGTGACAATGGCTGGAATCCTCTGCAAAAGTATAATAATACTTTACAGTGTCTTACAATTTGCAATCATTATTCTGAAAACTGTTATTATTCTTATTTTAATTGTTTTACAAGGGCTGTTCAATAAAGAATGATCTTAATTAATTTACGGTCATAATTTTTCGCACTAAAATTTAATCTTATTATATTATGTTAGCTTAATGTGAAACAAACACGCCGTAGTAGCTTCATTGTTGGCACACCTGGTTCCCACTTGAGAGAACCAGGCAAGTTCACACATGTTCAGTATCGCCTACCGCTGCAATGGAGCTAACATGCGAGGAACAATATGCGACTTTGAAATTCTGCTTTCGTCTCAACAAATCTTCAGTTGAAGGCTATACAATGTTACAGGAATTGTTTTGTTTTGTTCCCGAACAAAATAACATTCGCATGCAGGTCTGCATGCAGTTAAAGTTGATGTTAGAGGAAGATCCGGAGCTTGTTTCAAACGTAATCACTGCTGATGAAACTTGGCTACATCATTTTGATCCTGAGAGCAAACAGAAAATCTCAGTGTGGAAATCTCCTTCATCACCAACCCTGCAAAAAGCAAAAGTGATTGCTTCTGCTGGGAAAGTTATGGCCATCTCATTCTTTGAGATTCATGGAATGGTTTATCAGCAAGTTGTACCTGCACACACATCAGTAACTGGACAATTCTACAGGGATGTTCTGAAAACATTGCAAGTTCATATCAGGCGCAAAAGACCACATTTCCGTGAAGCAGGCTGGATGCTGCAACACGATAATGCGCGGCCGCATATTGCCAATGTTGTTGCTGAATAACTTGCAAAATCAACGTGAAGTACATCCCTCACCCACACTATAGTCCGTACTTAGCCCCATGTGACTTTTTATATTCCCTAACTTGAAGAAACGTCTTCGTGGGAGACATTATCCATCATCAGAAGCAGTGATGAAGGCTGCGGAGGCGATTTTGAAGGATCTCCCAAAAATGGTTTCCAGCTTGTCTTTGAAGACTGACAGAAATGGTGGGACAAGTGCGTCGCATTCAGGGGGGACTATTTTGAGAAGTACCATCAAAATTATGAGGATGAGTAAAGGTACGTTGTCAAAAAAAAAAAAAAAAAAATCTGATCATTCTTTATTGAACACCCTCGTATATTCGTAATTACACAGTTAACGTTTGTACGTCTGCAAATGTTCATTGTAACAAATGAATGTTATACGGAATGTTTATATCACACCTTACTAGATAGCTTAGCGCGAAACTACAATCTCTGTGACAGCGGCTCGAATCCTCTGCAAAAGTATAATAATTTTTTACTGTGTCTTACAATTTGCAAGTATTATTTTGAAAACTGTTATTATTTTTATTTTAATTGTTTTACGAGGGCTGTTGAATAAAGAATGATCTTAATCTTTTTACGGTCATAATTTTTCGCACTAAAATTTAATCTTATTATATTCTGTTAGGTTAATGTGAAACAAACACGCAGTAGTAGTTTCATTGTTGGTACTCCTGGTTCCTGCCTGTGAGAACCAGGCAAGTTCAGATATTTTCAGTATTGCCTACCGCTTTAATGGAGGTAACACGCGAGGAACAATATGCGGCTTTGAAATTCTGCTTTCATCTCAACAAATTTTCAGTCGAGGCCTATACAATGTTACAAGAGGTCTATGAAGAGTCCGTTCTTCCCTACAGCACAGCTCGAAGGTGGTTTAAAACGTTTAAAGAGGGGACACAATTAATTTCAAAGGAAGGTGGACCCGGTGCTCCAGTTACTGCTCTTACCAAAGAAAACACCAACACTGCCGCTGTCATTGTGAGAGAGGATCGACGAATTACTTAAAGATCACAGGCGGGAACCAGGAGTACCAAGAATGAAACTACTACAGCGTGTTTGTTTCACATTAAGCTAACAGAATATAATAAGAATGAATTTTAGTGCGAAAAATTATGATCATTCTTTATTGAACAGCCGTCGTATGATTTTAATTAAATATTCTTTATATGTTATTTTATATTTCAAGTGAGATGTATTTCCTGTAATGTTCTTTGCATAATAAAGTTAGGTCAATACAAGATGGCGCTAAGTTGCAAGAAACTAAACTCCTAAATAAACCATATCGGTATGAAAACGTAGTCAAAATGATGTGAAATAAGGAAGGAAGAGAGAGAGAGAGAGAGAGAGAGAGAGAGAGAGGGGGAGAGAGAGAGAGAGAGAGAGAGAGAGAGAGAGAGAGAGAGAGAGAGAGAGAGAGAGAGAGAGAGAGAGAGAGAGAGAGAGAGAGAGAGAGAGAGAGAGAGAGAGAGAGAGAGAGAGAGAGAGAGAGAGAGAGAGAGAGAGAGAGAGAGGTGAAATTGGTAAATAAGAAATGGGATATTATGCTTAGTTAAAATTAAAACCAACCTTTATGGCCCTCTAATCGAATTTTCGTGCGAGATGGTGTTGTACTTTGAATTTATAGGTGAACATTTGCGTTAGGGTGTGTGGGGAAGGAATTATGCACAATTCCACATTTCCGAGGGTAGAAAGCATTCAATTCGAGCCGTTTTCCTCTATCAGGAGACGCGCTATTGTTCCTTTCTCTCTCCTCACATTATTTTCTTCAATGTTATTCGTTTTCTGTTGGCCGTGGCCGTGCACGAGCCCAAAACGCATTACGTTATGGAATGGAAGGCAAGACCATTTAATTGTTCCATTCAAATTCCCTTTTAATCGGCGCAGTAACGTTGCTACACAATCAGATTGGATTCCCATGTGTACGGCTAAGCGTCGAGTAACGCGATTTGACGGCTTGCTCCGCCATCTATAGTGTAACACTAACACTACACTTCTGAGTCACAGAATATCAATGCGATAGTCAACTTTACATACAGCGTGTCGATATGTTTTTGTCTTTTACATTCCGTGATGTATCTATACGACCAGAAATAAAACGTGAAGCGTTTAACGCCCTCTTTTAGCAGATACATACACACGGCACCGCAAGCGGATACCACTAGAGAGAGAAGAAAATGTTACTCCCTGCCTTCCTATTGGATCACCTTTTGTAGAATGTAAATTTAGTATTGGTAAAAATAGTGTTTATTAGAGATGAATTTAGATATAAAGTTAGGTTAGATTTAGATATTTCTAAGTTACGGTTTAGCGAGTGAAAATACCTCCCCTTTTTGCATGTACATATTCTCGTACCTAAAATTCTTAACATATTATTAAATGGAATAGTAATTTACAGTAAAGGAATGTAATAATTTTACAGAAAAATAAAAGGTAACATAATGTAAAACTTCACACAATGTCATTAACACAAGTTTTGTCTGGCAGTTTTCTTCCAGGATGTTCTGTCCAGCGTTAATTACACCAGAATATCACCATAGATGCTTAAATAGATGTTTTTGTAATGCCAGAGAGTCATAAACACTCCGACACCAACCTCAAGTCGTATTTCCCATCAACTCCCATGCGGTACTCTTTCGAAGTTCCTGTATCCCACTTTACGAGAACCATACCTGTAACAGAGAAAACAAAACTGTTACGTTAATTTGTTTCTACAATATAAACAGAGTACAGATGATATATTCTCTATAAAACAAGTTAGCAATGGATCTGAGAAACTATAGATACAATTTTATTAGAAATGTCTTCAGTATCTTACTACAGAGACCTCTAGCGGCTGTGAATGGAGTGTCTGAGAACATAATATGGACTTAAATGTGTTTCTGGGACTTGAGAAAGTTTCCCTTTGATTTAAACATTCACATTATAAAACAAGTCTTTCTAGTGCCTCCTTCATCAGGTTCGACTCAAAATTATTGCCCTGGTCACTGTGGAGCACTAACGGCACCCCAAATCGGCAGAACACTTGCTCCACGTGGCAGTCAGTGATAGTCTTCGCTTCCTGGTTCGGGATGGCAAACACCTCCGGACACTTGGTGAAGTAGTCCACGACCACCATCAGGTACTTGTTGCCACGGTCGGACACTGGGAATGGTCCAGCTATGTCGACGGCGGTCATTTCAAATGGCGCTCCGACGTTGTGCTGCTTCTTCTTCTCCAGCTTCTTTTCGAGTGAAGGAAAAATGCATGTTATGCACTAACCCTGAGATTGGAGCGTGAGACTCCTGTGGGGGATTGAACCACCAGCCCTACTCACTAAAAAACCTCCACCGGTGAGTATTCTGGAGTGATGCTGTGGCAGTACCGCTGTAAGCACCTGCGGATTCGAAGAAGGGATATATTGGCCAGGCGGTAGTCTGGTCCAAGGTGAGGAAGGCGGCAGGATGTAAACATGACCAATGCCCTGCTTATGCCCTTGCGTATTAGGAGTGGAGGTGTAACAAGATCCTGGGTGATTAGTCCAGGAATGGTGAGCGGTCGTGTTTGGAAGTGAATGACGAGTGTAGAGTCTCAGCGCCGGTTGGTGTCGACCTCTGGTATTGGATCCGTCGAACAGCGTCTGGAGGGCTGCCACTTCGTCCTTCATGAGCCTCCGGAGCACAAGCAAGTGTGAGTCGCGGTGTTTGACTGAGAAGTCATGCTTCTCCTGTATGTCCTCTTGTAATTCTACAAGCTCAGCGCTGAGATCCTCGAGTGCTGGAGCTTGCTGCGCAGATGAAGCCACGAGCTCTCTTAGAAGTTCCTCCAAGGAGGTCAGTTTGGCCGTTATGACCAGGAACTCAGTATGGAGATCCTGAACGGCCTCCCCTAGTCCCCGGACTTCCTCCCTGAGCTGTCCCTGGCTGATAGTGTAGACTGGTGCAGCTGGCTGATGAGGTTGCTGAAGTGGCGGTTGTTGTGAACTCAGCTGTCGTTGAGGACATGATGGCGCTGGTGGGACAGGTGATGCCTTCTTACAGGGATGCAGGGGGCAGAGTGCCTCCTGCCCTGTGTAGTGATTGTGGTCTCCACAAGAGAGAGTTGAGTCCAGAGGGTCTACTCCCATTACTTCTGGACCCGTAGGACCAAGACCCGCGCCTCTTTCAGCCAGGGAGTATCCGAGTGTCCCAAAGGGCGCTCGGCGTCCTCCGTGGGGCTTTCCATAGGGCAAGACTTGAGTTACTAACAAGCCCCCCATCTGGTCCAAGGACACAAGACGGGATGGAAGTGTATACGCCACTTACGCGCGCCAAAACCAAAGGTGAAGGCTACCGATATGACCTCGGTGGGGCCGCCTGGCGATCTAGCACACCTTCTACTAGCTATGCAGGCTAGTACGCAGGAACATAAATGGCTTCCCTCAATCCCGTCCGGAGACGTACCCGATCTCCCACGGGAATCGGGAACACACTGCCTCTTCGAGACCAACCCAATCCGAACAACTCCCAGAGAGAAGGGCTTGAATGGTCGGCCCGAGGTTCCTCTAGTGACGTCAGAGGTACCACGAGTGCTAGGGGTCCGCAGCACCCGCACCACGGCAGCTGAAGGGGACGGATCCCCTCCCCTACACTGCACAAGAGACACAGTAGTGGCGGTGGCGGCGGAGGTCATGCTGTGTGCAGACCAAGGTGAGGCAGGAGGCACCAGAGTAGTGGCATCTCGGCTCGGCTGCGCAGGACTCTGCTGAATGCCTTTAGATGCAGCAGCGGCGACATGGAGTTTGCCGGGTCTGTCGGATGGCTTCGGTACTCAGCACCTGCTCTAATAAAAGCAGGCCGGTAACCAGGCAGGTTGCAGGTCTGCGGTGCTTGCTAACTCCACTCTGACCAGCGGTGTCGGGCCCCGGGCTGATGTAATGCGGTGTGCCCTTGTTGCTGAAGGCCACTGATGCTGCGCTGCAGCAAGCACGAAGCGTACTTGCAGGTCCCGGAGCACTCCCTTCTCCCAGCGAACTATTTATATACGAGCAGCTGTTCCCGGCATTTCTCGGCAACTAAAAGCGTCACACGAAGCCACAGGAAGCCTCACGGATCCTCGCGGTGATGAGAGAATCGTGCAAACCATCTCCCTCTCTTTTTCCCTCTGATGCTCTCTCTCTGGGCGTAGCTTGGGCCCAGTCCCTTTCACCCCGCCGTTTCCTCTGTCTCGGCGTACAAGCGCCGTCGTACAAACACCTTCGCACTTAATCCTAATGTAAAAGTGCTCCCGCAGAAGATATTCAAACATCGAAAATGGCAAATCAAAGCTTTTCATAGAAGCTCGTTGACATCGCACATGTCCGTACGAGATGGATAAAACAGCGTCACTATTCCCTCCAATCACAGTCGCCCATTTTGTTTACATCATTACACAGTCAGCATGGCGCCGGTATGTAGTAAGTCCTTACCTTGTTCGCTTATAGCTAGGATAGTGCCATGGTTTGGTGGTTGACCATCGTCGTTGCCGTAGATCCAGTCTCTTCCACGAGCGACACGTCCGCCAACACAAGCTAAAACATGGTAATGAGGTCAATGTCAGTTCACACGTGAAGTATCTCTACTCACTTGTCTAGGAAACTTCCATTTCGTCTGCTTTAACTAGAAACATGATCTAGTCCTCCGACAGGACACCGACTGGCTCAAGGCATTTTTATTTACAAACAGTGCTTTATGTTGATAGTGAAATATGGTAATAATATACATATGACATTAAACACGGCATTGTGCGAAATGATTAAGGAAAACAAAAATAAATTCCAATGCTATGCAAAGACTCCATTGTTGAATTAAGTGCACACACCTTATACACGTATCTCTTTGTTTCAAATGCTATCGAAATGATGCAAGCAGACTTGACGAAACATAATGTAACATTCAGAGAAACAGATCTAACTGAGGCCTTCCACAGAAGATAATGGGGAACAGGAATAAATAACAATCAATTTAAAATAACAATGTTTAAAAAGGGTGATAAGTTAAGAAAGGATGACAAAGTGGTATTTAAATAACGAAAAAGTGAAGTGGTAAGAGAGTTTGATTATTTAGGAATGAGACTGAGGTATAATGGAGGTTGGGGAGTTAATGGGAGAAAGATAAGTATGAAAGGGAGGACAGCGATGTCTGGGGTAAAGTACTGTAAATACAAATTACCAGATATGTGAGTAAAGTGCCTTAAAAATATCTACTAGGGTCTATTCAATAAAGCATTATCATAATTTTTACGGTTATAAGTTTTCGCACTAAAATTCAATCTTATTGTATTCTGTTAGCTTAATGTGAAACAAGTAGTAGTGCCATTGTTGGTACTCCTGATTCCCGCCTGTGAGAACCAGGCAAGTTCAGACATGTTCAGTATCGCCTACCGCTGTAATGGAGGTAACACGCGAGGAACAATATGCTGCTTTGAAATTCTGCTTTCGTCTCAACAAAACTTCAGTTAAGGCTTATACAATGTTACAGGTCTATGGAGAGTCTGTTCTTCCTTACAGCACAGCTAGAAGGTGGTTTAAAATATTTAAAGAGGGGAGACAATCAGTTTCAAAGGAAGGTGGACCCGGTGTTCCAGTTCCTGCACTTACGGAAGAAAACATCATTACCGCTGCTGACATTGTGAGAGAGGATCGACGAATTACCTTAAGATCACTTTCTGAAACACTGAACATTTCATTGGCTGGCACATTTCCGTGAAGCAGGCTGGATGCTGCACCACGATAATGCGCGGCCGCATATTCACAATGTTTTTGCTGAATAATTTGCAAAAATCAACGTAATATACATCCTTCACCCTCCCTATAGTCCGGATTTAGACCCATGTGACTTTCTTCTGTTCCCCAACTTCAAGAAACTCCTTCGTGGGAGGCATTATCCATCATCAGAAGCAGTGGTGAAGCCTGCGGAGCCGATTTTGAAGGATCTCTCAAAATGGTTTTCTGCATGTCTTTGAAGACTGACAGAAACGCTGAGACAAGTGCATCACATTCAGGGGAGACTGTTTTGAGAAGAACCATCAAATTTATGACGATGCTTAAAGGTAGGCTGTGAAAAAATTTGTGATCATTCTTTATTGAGCAGCGCTCGTATGAAGCAACAGTAGAATAAAAAATGATATATCGTACGGAATTAATGAGATTAGAAAGCAACTCGAATACAGATACCCACAGGTTTTTAACAAGGTATTAAGTTTAAATAAGTCAATGCCAAATGCAGAGCAAGGTTGGAACTTGAAAGACCCAATAGGAATGGAGAAATTATATAAAAAATTTAAATATTGGTAGAGCTGTATAAAAAGGATGATGATCAATTAAGCATCTGTCTACAACAAAAGAAGAACTCTACATGCAAATATAGCTAGTGGTCTGAGCTAGAGAGAATGTGGGATAGAATGGGGATGGGGAATATCTCGCAGGAGGGAGAAAGAAAAGAAAAGGGTTTTCGAACAATAATTAAGGTGAGCCAGAATAGCATGCTGGGGTGAAGTTTCACAAAGGGAGTTATTGCCAAAATAATCTTCTTTGATGTTTGTGGAGGTGAATAACGATATTTATTTTCCTGTCTCATAGTTTTAAAAGTCCTAAATAGACTCATTTGAAAAGGCTTTACAGTGTGCCACGCCCCCTATTAGTCATTTGTAACTGTGTTCTCTCCTTGATTGTACCTTATTGAAGAGCACACCCTTATTAGGAGAGGAAGTCCTTGTTTTTTTCTATTAATATTAATCTGTACATCTGATGTTAATTCTTCCATGCTTTGTTTAGTGTGTTTTGAATTACTACTGCTGTTTTCAAGATGAGAAGAAGCAATAATTTTGGTGTAAGATATCGTCATGGCAACCAGTATAAACAGTTTAAGTAATCCCGGTAACATAATAAAAGAGTTACAACTCCTAAAATATAAAAAGTGTAGTAACACATGGCAATATATTGACTTTGTCAAACCTAACCTCAAACATTGGCGATGAATGTGAAGTGAAAATTGGTTCTTCAAGGCAAAAAAAATAGTTTCTTCTTTATGTAATGGCAGTGATAAGAATTTAACTCAAGTAAATAATTATGTTAGATAAACAAATTCTCAGTTAATAGGTAAAGAAACTTTGTACAGTGTAAATTTTGTGAAAATGAAAATTGTTGTCATATCAGAGGACACGAAGAAACGAAATGGATTATTAGTTACACTATCACTCAGCTGTTCAAAGTATAATACAAAATATACATTTGAAACATCCAGAACAATTGAAAGTGGTACAGAAGTAAATGTAAGGTTTGTTTATGACTTGAGAAGTATTGACAAGGGAATTGAGACAGGTAAGACATTGAGTGCTGTTCTCAATTTACCAGCCTCCCCCTTCCCCGCCAAATGTAACAAAATAATTAATAATACCATAGAGCAAGTGGCCATGGGGTGTAGGAAGAAGAGAAGGAGTGAAAAACGATACAGGAGGGATGCTGATTATGAAAAAGATGTAAAATATGGATCTGGAGAAATTCTGAGGTGTACTACCAACATAGCAAAACTTTAATGGTGTAATCAATAATAACTAAACACTAGTAACACAACTTCACTTACCTTATTTAATTCCTGGGACCGGTTTCAAAGCAAACATCTGCTTCATCCTCAGCCACTCAGCTTGACACTCAGCCACTAACTGACTGACTGACCTTGACCACTACCGGAGTTTGAAGAAAGCTCCTTATCTAACTGCCATCTACCGGGGACAACAAAAACTTATTGATGATGTCTATTGGAAGGATATCAAAATTCATTACGCCTTCCTTATTTTTCAAAACAAAAATATCTTCTCCCAAACCATTAAATCTATCGGCTGTTTCAATTGTTTCAACAATTTAACTTCTGGATTTACTTCATGATTATATGACCAAAAATGATCAGCCACTGCCGATTTCTCTGTTTGTCTATATTTAATATTTCTAAAATGTTCTTTCGCTCTGGTTTCTAAATTACGCTTGGTTCTGCCAATATAGATCTTATCGCATTCTAAACAGATAACTTGATAAATACCAGATTATTTTGCTGTCTGAAATTTTGTCTTTTTTTAGAAAACTGTAGCAAATTCTTTATACTGTAATTATTATGAGGTGCTAGTATTATACTTCTTTGAAAGCTGAGTGGCTGAGGATGAAGCAGATGTTTGCTTTGAAACCGGTCCCAGGATTTAAATAAGATAAGTGAAGTTCTGTTACTAGTGTTTAGTTATTACTGAAAACCTAGTTTACTTCACTGTCAGCAGCTTCTGTTTTTTACATTTAATGATGTTTTCTCTTTTATTTTTTTTAAACTTTGGATGCGCTCATCTATAAAAGTACTGCAGCTACAAGTCTATATTTTTCTGGAATTAAAGCAATACTTAAACTATTTTAAAGGTACTTAAAGAAAGATATGTGAAAATTAGAGTTTTATAAGAACTGGACATTTTTATAAGGAAATTAAGGATATTTATTTAAAAAATCATATGTACATTATTAAAACTCCAAAATAAGATCGACTATCTTTAATTAATTGTGAAAGTATTGTAAAACAAGTACCAGTTCAGATTGATACGTTCAGTTGTTCTTGAGCTAAGAGCAGCAGAAAGCTCTTATTTTAACATTGGTGAGATAGACTGTTCCGACTCCTTTTAAGAACAGGTTAGAAAACATTGACAGACAAGCGACGTGGGGAAACCTGAGAAGTAAGAAATCACTTTATGTATACCTGAAAATAAAGAGAGAACATATATACACATATGTAATAAATATGAGAGGGAGGGTTTAGCCATATTGAGAGGGGGTTCACCAAAGGAGTGCATTCTATGTGGAAAGAAAATAAGTTTAGAACATAATGTAGCGGAGTGTAAAGAAATACAAAACTGGAGGAAATTAATATGCGATAAGAACTGGGATAATAAAAGGGCTTACGTATTAACAATAAAATGCTTACGTTGAAAAGAGAGAAAAGAATAAACGAGGTAGGGAATTATGCACACAAAACAAAAGAGAAACAAATGAGATGGGTAAGAAAGTTAAGAGGTAGCGAAATGGAGGACACAACAGAATGTTAGGTCAAGGCCTTGAAGCAATATTTTTAATGGCGAACGATGACAAATATGATTGACGAGCAATGGTTACCACAGCTCCACGTTGTGCGCCAATTTGAAGCATTTGTTTATGTCGAACAAAGAGTTCTACGTTGCGGCGCCAATTTGTAACTAAAATGTTTATGGGTGAGCAAATAAGTTGGCGAGCAATGAGGTTTCTCTCAGGGTATGCGTGGATGGGTGTGAGAAGGATGTTTTAATAACACTGGAATGCCCGTTTCCAAACTTATTTATTTACTGCTTCTTCTTTTCAAACATCGAAATGAAAGTTGCCGACCAAGGGTTACCAATCTCGGTTTAGAGTTACTGAATGCAGAATGTTTATTACTCGATAAATTTATTCCTTCCTCATATATAAGAACTGACAAATATTCCAGACAAAACCAGCGGACTGCCTTTATCGCCCTCACGCCTCAGACTGCCCTCATCGACTTCACGCCGAAGACTGCTCTAATCGGCCTCACGCCGAAGACCTTTCGGCTTCAAGCCGAAGACTTTTCTCATCGGCCTGACGCCGAAGACTGCTTCATTGACCACAGCTGCGCGTGTGTGTATATCAAACTTTCACTCTCAGGAAGCTCCTTTTCAAACAAAGTCCCTTTTGTGACTGTTTTGGTCGTCATTGTAAATGATCCAAAGAATTCCCTATTCATACACGTCAAGTGACAATTCCGTTAGAAGTCTTCTAAGGACACTGCTTCTTATATTGCTTTGTTATAACACTTTCCCCAACTCAACTGGTCTTGCCCTTGTTGTAGCAAAGAACCAACATTCCTTTGACATCTATCATGATTCTTTACTTCTAGTAAACCTTAATTTCGGTATCGGCCTACTGAGGGCTAGAATACAGGTAAACGGTCAAGTTGCCAATATCACAATTAGCGCATAAATATAACTAGATGAAAAGTTTGTACTTACAATCATATTGGAAAATTGTGACTGGAATTTTAAAAGAATATTGTATTTTCAAGTACAAGTAACTTATGTAGCCCGCCTCGGTAGCGTGGATGGTAGCGTATCTGCCTCACGTTCAAGAGGTCCCTAGTACGAATCTCTGTCAGGGTGAGCTACATGGATAAGGTTTCCCGAAGTTCTCCCTTATCCTGAAAGACGAATGTCAGGTAACTCTATGCTCCATGGATGCGGGACTCACTAAAGCATAATTTCACCAATTTCATTCATCGTCCGATATGACTCAACGTTGGACGAAATAAATTAAAAAAAGAAGGTAACTTATGTAGGTTCAAATTGTTCTAGGGAAGCAAGCCAGCTGAAAAGACGATTAGAAATCGACATTTTGGGAGTGTACATCTCTCCCATCATCAGGATACTTTAATAAATGTTAAAACCACAATTGATAGAACACAACTATAAGAAAGATAAAACACTATCAAAATTCGCATTACTAAACAAAAGACTGTTTTCAGTAAATGAAATGCCAGGTCAGGAGATGGCGTGAGTATAGAAAATTGTGTCAAAGAAGCGTAACTACTTTACTTGAGTATCAAGTTGTATTGATCTTTGCTCCTTAATTCGACGGATTTCCATTTTTAAGGCCGGTTTCCAAGAGGAGCTGAACTGAAACCCAGCATCACGATTAAGCGTGCTCCTCTCGGAGGAAATGGCCAAAGCCTCATTAACTCTCCGCTCCCTGTAACTGTTGCATTTTGACAAGATGGTCGTCTGATCTGTTGGAAACCGGCCTTAAAATGGAAATCTGTCGACTTAAGAAGCACAGATAAATATAATTTGATAATCAAGTTAAGTAGTTACGTTTTTTGACACAATTTTCTATACTCACGCCATTTCCTGACCTGACATTTAATTTACTGAAAACTGTCTTTTGTTCAGTAATGCGAACTTTGATAGTGTTTGGTTTTTGTTTATAGTTGTGTTATATCCAGTGTTTCATTAGTTTTTATAACATTTTATAAATATCCTGATGTTGGGAGAGATGCACACTCCCGAAACGTCGATATCTAATTGTCTTTTTACCTGACTTGCTTCCCGAGAACAACTGGAGCATAGTCATCGCCAGGAAAGCTTCAGGTCTTATTTTAACCTATGTAGGTACTTACCTATAGGTCTGATATCGTATTTCAAATCTTTACCCATTCTGTATGCATTACTTGCTCCAGCATCCCACTTCACATGTACCCAACCTGGCAGACCTGCAAACAAAACACACGTGTCCAGGAAACAATGCATAACATTTTATAAATACTACATTCCTAAACATTGTAATATCATTTATTTATGTTCCGTCTGCACCTGTCCCAAAATGCTGAGTAGCTGAGCGAATTCCTAGAAAGTGGTTTACAAAAAATATCGAGGAGAAATTAATTGTAGGTCAGTCAATGCATTAGATTTATTTGCTTACATGAGAAGCAAAACCAGAAAAAAATAAGAAAATAAATAAATACTACCTGACGTCACGGAACCGGAAGCGAGCCTCCATTGTTAGAGAAGATTTGTTCTGGAGCTTTCCAATAGCACAAGTTGCCATGGCAATGACAGAGCAGATGGAATTGCTAAACGCCACACATTATCCCAAAGACATTCAGTTTAAAAAAGTCTACAATCACATTTGTTAAAAGAAATTGAAAAAAGAAATTGTTGAAATGTGGAGCTGCACTTGGCTAAACAGCGATAAAGGACAAATCACTCGTATTTGTTTCTTTCCTATTTATTTATTTAACATTTAATTTCTGTACAGAAATATGTGCTTTTTAAAGATACACTACAAACAATACAAACTAGAAATTCAGAAAATACAGAATTAATTCTGCATGCAATAATCAGATTAAATTGCATCAATATCAACAAATACAGAAAACTTACATGAATTGTCAACCATTAGTATCATAAAATTATTCTCATGTAATCATTTACTCTACTTAATCTGGTATCTAAAATATTCAAAGAACTCTTGAGTACTATAGAAGCACTGATTTATTAAAAATGATTTCACATCTCTTCTGAATCATTTCTTATCATTGTTTTTGATTTTCTTTAAGATTAAGTTGTACATGTGAACCCCTTTATGAAGTACTGAGTTAAGTTTTTTATTTGATCTTGATCCCAGTATATGTAATTTAGTATTATTCCTAGTATAATGTTCATGAATAGTGTTATTTGTTAATGATCGTGTAAACTGCAAGTACTCTTCATCTAATTTTATTTTGATTCAGTTTGCTACCGGACATGGGAAATTTAAAACGTACTTTTAAAGATTCCATGTAGACTCTCCTGATGGATACCTCTGTGAATGTGAAAGCGTTGATGAAAGTGTTTGAACACTTATTATTTAGATCTGATCTTTATTCCAAAAAACATATAATTTTGTTCAACATGTTTCATATTGTAATACAGATCTTAAAACATTGCTGACTAAAGGCACTGTTTCAAGACATCCGGTTTTCGGTAATATTATCATTTTTAAATTTGATTTATGAGTCACTATGTTTACACTCAAGCTTCACTTACTTGTTGAGGTATAATTAAAACGTTTTCAAAATCATTCATCCTCAGCTGTTTGGTGACTAAATGATCTTGAAAACGTTTCAATTATACAACAAGTTAGTGAAGTTTCAGTGTAAACATAGTGACTCATAAATCAAATTTAAATATGAAGAATACTTCACTGTTAATAATGCTTCTGCTTTTAATATTTATTATCATTTTTCATCACAAATGACAATTCTCCTGACAAATGTGTCATCCATGGAATTACGGATAAGCTGACGACAGATATCTACTCTACGTTCAGTCTGTTGAGGTACAGATCTGCAGCTTCTGTATGATTTTCCAAATGTCTTAATGTGGCGATGTATGGTTATCTTTTGATGCACCACATTCTTCTGAAAGTCTACGGGGACCTTTTTTACGGACTTTCTAGAAAAACTTGGCGTGTATCTTCAATATTCCATACCTTAGGTCTTCCAGAACATTGTAAATATTTAGTAGTGTTTTCGTTTCCATTGTTGAAACGTTGGTACACTTTACTTATGAGATAGACTAATTTACCTATCGCAATATTTATGATGAACATTGTAATTAGATTTATATGTTATTCTTATTGTTATTCTTATGTTCATAAGAATAAATAAATAATTTAAAAATACATTACTTAAGCTAGTCCCTGTTGTAGTGCCATTTTTGTAATCTAAACTTTATAAGGCATAGCCTTAAATGCACATTTCTCTATTAAACATCCTAAAATCGAAGTCTCCCAAAAATCCATTTCCTATAATCCTATTTGCGTTTAGATCCTTTTGAGGATGGACACTTGGCAGCAACTTTCAGGCTGCCAGGAGCCAGGACGGACGGACAACTGACTGCAGTGGAGTACATAGCCCTGAACAGAGAAATGGATCGGTATGTTCCAGCTCCGTGGTTATGAGTCTGCAGGCAGTATAAACAATAGAGATAAAGGTACGTAAAACAGAGGTGTTTTCTCTGTGTATTTGTGTAAGAAGGTAAGGTGGTTCTAAGTAAGCATTGCGCTAATTTTATGTTACGTACAGTATGTTTATTCAGACTTGGCAGCTGAGAAAATATGCGCAGTGACTCAACCTCTCCGCCACCTACTGGCACTAAGAGTGGGGGTCAGTTAAACCTGTGCAGTCGCTGAGGTTGTACGTGTGTCTTATGAATTTTTTAAGGCTCGGGTCCGTGTAATTTATAGTTTTATATGTATATGACAGTGTACTTTAATATATGTACAGTAAATAGTAGTTTTCATTGTTCTTAGTTATTTTCAGCGTACTTGTAAGTGCGTGCGTGCCTGCGTTAAATGAATTTTCTTTTACTGCAGACTTTAATATTTTAAAACATGGACAGCAAAATACAAGGTAAAGTGTTGCACTCCCAAACCAGGGAAGTTGTTAGTAATGTTTATAAGTACGTGAAAAGACATGCAGAAGCTGGCTTAGTAACTCTTAGCATAAAAAACATTGGGAAGAGTGTGGCGGAGGCAACAGGTGTTTCTGAAAGAAGTGTATGGACAATTATTAAGGAAACGTAAGATATTAATCGTGGTACTTCGACATTATTCTCCACACCACACAAAAAGAGACCAGAGAGGTCTTTTAGTGCCAGTTTGGATACTTTTAATGAGGCAGTAGTGCGCCAAACCGTGAACGAATTCTATATAATTCACAAAGACCGACACTGAGGATGGTGCATGCTAAATTAAAGGATTCGATACAATTTGAAGGGAGCGTATCCACACTAAGAAAAATACTGCTAAAGCTGGGTTTCACATGAAACGGACAAAGAAGAACAGAAAAATTTTAATGGAGCGCCATGACATCAGAACTAAGCACCTCTATTTTCTCAGAATGATGAAGCAATATAGAAGCGAGGGCCGTCCCATAATATATATGGACGAGACGTATATCCATTCATCTCATACTACTCCGTATGCTCGTAGTGATGACAGTTTCCACGGCCTCTTAGTACCGGTATCCAAAGGTCAGCGTCTTATCATCATGCATGCTGGAGGCGAGCAAGGTTTATCCCTATTCGGTTCAAGTCCCAGCAGAAAACCGGTGACTACCACGATGACATGAACTATACGAATTATGAGAAGTGGATAAAAGAAAGACTGATCCCTTATCTTCCCCAAAATTCCGTATTGGTAATTGACAATGCACCTTACCACCATGTGATTCTTAATAAGGCGCCCGCTGCAAGTTCCAGAAGAGATACAATGATTTCGTGGCTGAAACAAAACCTCTCCATGGAACATTTTACAAACATCGATTTATCCTCCCTGTACAAACCCGACATTTACAATATGATCATCCCCCTCAAACCTAAAATCCCCAAGTACAAAATAGACAGTTTTCTTCATGCATATAACCTCACAGTTTTACGCCTTCCACTTTATCATCCCGAGTTAAATCCAATCGAACTGTTGCCTGAAACCAGCCTCAAGGTAAGATGCATGTGATTCCTCCTCTCTCTTGCACGCATGTGGCTGCCAGTCCTACCACCACTCTCCTGGTTACTTACTCCTCTTCTACTGCGCAGCTAGCTGCCACCTCATGTTAAACAAGCTGTAAATGCGTTTTACTTACTGTTATAGACTTCTGTAAGGTTTCCAGGACGTGGAGGGTTCCCATCTTGATTTCCCCATTTCCAATCTTTTCCTCGTACAACTCGTGTGTTTACAACGGCTGGGAAACCTGTAATAAACAGAACAAACAATGTGTACTACTGTAGTCACTGTCGCAGTTCGCTCATTAGTTCTATAACTACAACGATCTTTTCCTCTGTGAAATTCTGTAAACCTCTGGCTTATGTTACTTGATATCATACGCAACCTGCCTCTGAGTATATCGGGTTTTAAGTCTTGTTTTACCGATAGATTAGATTAGATTCATTTCCGTTCAGTGCGATCATTAGTACCCACATGAATTAAATTTTGTTAGTCTCCAAAAACTCGAGAATGGCTGAACCGATTTGCCTAATTTTGGTTTTGAAATATCTGTATAAGTCCAAGGAAGTTTTAAATGTTGTGAAAAAGCACTTGAAGTGATAATGGACCGGGTTATTAACTGAATATAAAAAGAACATACCGTACGCGCAAAATAAGAAGAGCGCTGGATTTACGGGGTAGTACGGGTAGAAGGGAAGTTGCGAGAGCTAACGCTCTTTTGTTTCTGCAGTGTGGTCAACCTTGAAAAACACAGTGCAGAAAAATAGCGTGTAAGATAAGCGAAGATATACGCCGCAAGTGTGAGATCTGTGGACTAACATTAAATTGAACTCGATCCGATAAACTGTATATTTATATATGTAGTATTTATGAAACACATAAAGAAGTAAACAAATATGACAGCTATAAATACTCATTCATTTGTTTTGTGATTCTTCGATTTCTGAGTCCACTGCATCATTTTAATCGCTAGTATCCTCTGATCTGTTGATAATAATTTCATCAATCGCATTTTCAATTACACCATTATTTTTCCAATATTTCATATCCAGTTCTTGCAGTAACCTTCCCAATCCGTCGCAGTTACAGAAGAGAATGCTTCCATAGCAAGTTTCTGCTGATTTGTGGCTGACATATTAACAGCAACGTTGTGTCCTCTGAAAACGTTCTTTATTTTAGCCCACGCCAGTTCAATTGCATTCAGATCACAGTTATAAGGAGGTAAACGAATAATAGTGTGTCCACTTTCGAGAGTCATAACATCCACAACATAGGTAAGTCTTGCTCCTAGGTTTGTTGGTGTCTATTAAACACCGGTGTAGCTTTGGTAATGGAGGGAAATAGCTGTGTAGAAATATACAAAGGGCTCAGAGCAAGAGAAAAAGAAAGTTAAAAGAGCCAGATACAAGGAAAAGGAGGAAGCCAAAGAGGAAAGGATTTAAGGGAATAGAAGAAAGAAAGAAAACATAACTATTAGCTATTACCATCCACAGATCACAGCCTTACCTGCTTTTTCCTGGTGTTTTTGGAGATTCTTTAGGATGAGGTGTACCAAACGATTTAATACGCCTGACAGTGCTGACGCTTTTTCCTGTGTAAGCAGATTTGCTGATTGGGAACATTAACTGGTTGTTATCCTTTTCTATGTCGAAACTTTCTGCAACTTTCGCTATTATTTTGCAGCCATCACTATGCACGACTGTACGTGCATGTTTCCGAGTCGGAGTTCGTTGCTCGGAAGGTACATATGATGATGAGTTTGGTGTGCCCTCAGTCTTAATTACAAACTGGTTAAGCTGTAGTAATTAACCTCAAACTTGCACAAAATGAATGCATACTGTCACGCGAGCATTGGAACACCCTGTGAAGCAGCTGGGAGCGGGAGTTGGGGGAGGTCCGTGTTAGCCACACCTCCGCCTCGTCTGTCTTATAGGGTGACAAGGCGGCGGTCGGGAGAAAAAACATGCTTGTGCCGTCTATTTCCTTACACCTGGTTCTCGATCTTTCTGTTACTGGAACAATCCTGTAAACACCAGAAGTCGGCGACATTCCTGTATAAAGGGGGTTACAGACAGACAGAGTAGAGTTGGTCAGTTAGTGAGTGAGGAGACAGTCGCAGTTCTTGGTGTAAGAGTTAGCCAGTGACGTGTTAATGTACGAGAAGATTGTGCAACGGAAGACTGTACGAACTGTGTATGTGTATCGGAGTTTATGTAATCGCGAGTACAAGTGAAGTTGTAACGGACGAACTGGTGAATCGTAATTGTGTGCATTACGTAATTTTATGTATTTGGCAAGAGTTTAACTGTCAGTCGGTGGAAATAAAGAACATTGTTGAGTGGTGTAATTGGACTTTTTATTTCACGAACCCACAAAGTCACAATACAGAAAACAAAGAGCGCGCGTAAAAGCTTAGCATATTAGTCACTAGATGTCAGTGTACTAGTGTAGTGTACTAGTATAGCGCATTTCATGTTTCTAAGTTCTCATCTGTGTTTACGGAGTTAAGCCAAAACCTACCGAGTGAGGACTTGGGAGACGAAAGCTCAAGATAAATGGCGCATACTGTACACAAACTTGCATGGAACATATACACTTTCTCTTATTTTCAACAAACAAAAGAATTCCAAAGTAGAAAGATATTCCACTCCTTGCCAAAGTCTACAAAGACATGTCACTTATCATAGTTTATTAAATAACTTTTATCATTTTTCATCAAGACTGAAATATTTTATGTAGCATTCTGTGGTATACGTTTCGAAGATTACACACAACATTAATTTCTGAACGCATTATAACACTATAAATATTTGAGCACAGACAGTTGTCAAGTATTGGTGAATCCTCGGACACCTTTTTCATAATTCATTTTCGTGATTGTGAATGAATTGACACAGAAGTAATTGAATTCCTTTGTGACTTTATGAAGTTCACGTAAATATTTTACTATGCCAAGGAGAAGACATGCCTAAAACCCTCAAATTTGTGGCGGCAAGTAACACTATAACTGACAACTTATATGCAACAAGAATAAACTGGAAACGTGTTTTCGAAGTAGTTGTTAGATATTGGGAGTGGTAAAGTCGCCATTGACACCTCGACCGGATTAATGTCACTTCACAGACTCGGAAGAGGAGCGCTAGGTCCAGGGAAATAGCCTACAAGGCCTTAGTGCGGCCAGTTATGGAATATGGAGTAACATAGCTAACCAAATCGATCCATTAGAAAAAATACAGAAGAGGGCAATAAAATTCATAAAAAGAGGCAAGTATTTTGGGCCTATAAAAGGTGATGAGACTAAATGGGAGGAATTAAGAATTAGGCGTAAAAAACATAGGTTGGTAGCATTATTCAAAGCTAATGCTGGTGTAAAGGCATGGGTGGGCGTTAGTGTAAGGTTAGATAATCCGGATTATTATGGACGAAACGATCATAGGTAGAAGATACAGAAGCGGCGTAGGAAAATTCTCTTTTGTTAATAGAACCATTGAAGAATGGAATGAATCGCCTGTAGTAGTCTTTCAGGGCTGTCCCCTGTCGCTGAAGAGATTTAGAAAAAATATAGATGGTTTATAGTTTAACTTTTAAATTATAATGGTATATAATATGTAAATAGAGAAGTATTAGATATGTTTTAAGTGACTAAAGTAAAATAATATCATGTTTGTATTTTGTTTATTGTGTTATTGTTGTAAATCTAGTATTCGTTATTTGATCTGTATTCTTAACTCTGCCACCGGGTAGTACCCAATTGCAGTCAATAAATAAATAAATAAATAAATACATACATACATACATACATACATACATACATACATACATACATACATACATACATACATACATACATACATACATACATACATACATACATACATACATACATACATACATACATACATACATACATACATACATACATACATACATACATACATACATACATACATACATACATACATACATACATACATACATACATACATACATACATACATACATACATACATACATACATACATACATACATACATACATACATACATACATACATACATACATACATACATACATACATACATACATACATACATACATACATACATACATACATACATACATACATACATACATACATACATACATACATACATACATACATACATACATACATACATACATACATACATACATACATACATACATACATACATACATACATACATACATACATACATACATACATACATACATACATACATACATACATACATACATACATACATACATACATACATACATACATACATACACATACACACATATTCAGCGTGTTTCTCCGGACATAACGCAACAGTACACTGAACGAGCAATAAAATAGTCGATGATCTCAATGCAAACATACATAATTTTCTTTCGGAGGAAATGTTTCTTAACTACAAATCAGTTGATACCTTATAAACCAGAATGACGTAGTCAGCTACGTCACAGAGTTTTTAAATTCATTAGAATTGCCCAAGCTCTCACCTCACAATTTAAAATCAAAATTATGATTAGTTGTTATCATTCTGCGTAACACTAACCGAACATGACTGTACAATTAACAAAACTAACTGTGAAAAAGATAATAACAATCAAGGAAAAGTACAAAGGAGAGCATATCTTGATCCCGCGTAATCCGATGATTCCAAGGTATTCACCTTTTAATTTTAAGCGTCTACAATTTCCCTTGTGTTTGGACTTTGCAATGACCATAAAAAAATCGTAATGCCAGTTGTTAAAGTTTGCGGAATCAACTTGGAGTTTCACTGTTTTAGTTATGCACTATTATACGGCGGCTGTTCAACAAAGAATGATCACAATTTTTTTTTTTTTTTTTGACAATGTACCTTTACTTATCCTCATAATTTTGATGTTCCTTCTCAAAATAGTGTCCGCTGAATATGCTACACTTGTCCCAGCGATTCTGCCAGTCTTCAAAGACATGCTAGAAACCATTTTTGAGAGATCCTTCAAAATCTCCTCCGCAGCCTTCGCCACTGCTTCTGATAATGGACAATGTCTCCCACGTAGGCGTTTCTTCAGGTTAGGGAATAGAAAAATGTGACATGGGGCTAAATCCGGACTATAGGGTGGGTGCCGTATGCACTTCACATTAATTTTTGCAAGATATTCCGCAACAGCATTGTCCGAGGATTATCGTGGTGCAACATCCAGCCTGCTTTACGGAAATGTGGTCTTTTGCGTTTCACTTGCAATGTTTTCAGGACATCTGTGTAATATTGTCCGGTTAGTGATGTGTGTGCAGGCACAACGTTTTGATAAACCTTTCCATGAATATCAAAGAATGAGATGACCATAACTTTCCCAGCAGAAGTAATCACTTTTGCTTTTTTGGGGTTGGTGATGAATGAGATTTCCATACTGAGCTTTGCTGTTTGCTCTCAGGATCAAAATGATGTAGCCAAGTTTCATCAGCAGTGATTACGTTTGAAAGAAACCCCGGATCTTCCTCTAACATCAACTTTAACTGCAGGCAGACCTGCATACGAATGTCCTTTTGTTTGGGAATCAACAGTCTTGGAATCCATCGCGCACAAACACGTCTCATGTGTAATGTTTCTGTCACCAACGTGTGGGTGGCACCCAATGAAATGTTCAGTATTTCAGAAAGTGATTTTAAAGTAATTCGTCAAACCTCTCTCACAATGGCAGCAGCAGTGTTGATGCTGTCTTCCGTAAGAGCAGTAACTGGGGCATCGGGTCCACCTTCCTTTGAAATTGATTGTCTCCCATCTTTAAATATTTTAAACCACTTTCGAGCTGTTCTGTAGGGAAGAACAGACTATCCATAGGGCTCCTGTAACATTTTATAGGCCTCAACTGAAGATTTGTGTAGACGAAAGCATAATTTCAAAGCTACACATTGTTCTTCGCGTGTTACCTCCATTCCAGTGGTAGACGATATTGAACATGTCTGTACTTGCCTGTTTCTCACAGGCGTGAACCAAGAGTACCAACAATGAAACTACTAAGACGTGTTTGTTTCACATTAAGCTAAAAGAATATAATAAACTCGAATTTTAGTGCGAAGAATAATGACCGTAAAAAAATATCTTTCTTTATTGAACAGGCCTCGTACATTGTCAAAGAGTTTTGTGTCCGGAGAGAATTCTTATGAAAGAACAGCTTGTATTTAGACCACAACTTAAAACCTTATCAATCGATCTTACAGTATTTTACAGGCAGTTTCGTATTGAATTGTCAGTTTCTGCAAATGAGAAACCTGCAGCAAAGAAACGAGGGACGTACCTCTTAAGTGGACGTCGAAGAAATTCATCCACTTCAATTAAAGGCGACAGATGCAAAACTTTGCATACAAAAAGCACACTAAAATCAAGTTGTCTGTGAAGGATGTGATTAAAACTAATACTTCTCAAAATAATGGGATAAATATTTACATATTGTCACCCGAACGTCGGAACAACCTATAGAATCGACCGGCAGCAGCAGGAGACGTTAGGCATTCGCCACGCCCCCCTCATTTTTCTTATAGCGGTAATGAGGGGTGGCTGGAAAGAAACATTACTGTGCCGTCTCTTTCCGCTGCCCTTGATTTCTCGAACTTACGGGATATTTCATCTTATCCAGAACCTTCTCGATTGGCGAGCTGACCCTATATAAGCAACACGTCGGGTCAGTGAGGGAGTTCTTGGCAATCAGCGTAAGAGTGCAGCGCTAGTATAAGGACGAGATGACTGTGTATGTGCATCGGAGGATTGTACGTAATCGCGAGAGCAAGTGGAATTGTAACGGACGAACTGGTGAATCGTAATTGTGTGCATTACGTAACTCGGTGTAATTGGCAAGTGTTAAACTGTAAGTCGGTGGAAATACTGAACAGTTTTGAGTGGTGCAATTGGACTTTTCATTTCACGAACCCACAAAGTCACAATATTGGACAAGGTTTATATTATCCATTTTGTAAATTATTTTTTACTTAGAGAATTTGACTTTTTTGCTAATGTTTTGTTTTGTAATTTACGTCCTCCAATGTTAAGTCATATCGGAGAATGAATGTGATGGGTGAAATGATGTTCAAATGAGCCCAGGGTCCAAAGAGCTTAGAGTTACCCGACATTCGTCTTTCAGGATAAGGGAAAACCCCGGGAAAAGCCTTATCCAGGTAACTCACCCTGACCGAGATTCGAACTCGGGAACTCCTGGACGTGAGGCAGAAACTCTACTACCACGCTACTGAGGCGGGCTGAGAATTTGAGTTGTCATCTTATGTTTAGTTTTATCTTACAGTTATTACTGGAATGTGTCTCAGGTGTGTTCCTGGGTGCGACAGTTCTAAACCTAGGCAAGGCCATTCTTAACTAAGGTGATGAACTGCCTTTAAGTATCTGAACTTTATTTTTCTAGGTTCCATTATATCACACATATTTTATAACTTACCTACAATTTTAAGATCATATTTTCCATTTGATCCCATTCTGTAGACGTTGGATTCACCAGCATCCCACGTAACTCCTACCCAATCTGTAAATAGATACATAATGTGAGTGAAACTCATTTGAAAATCAATTTACCTTCTCCATCCATTCTTTTGAAATCCACGACAGAGAGCTTCATTTTCCCATTTCGTGCCTCTTAATATAGACCAAAGGTTTATAAGAAAATCTTTAGCTTTTTGTGTATACTTCTTTTTAATCAAGGAGTCCGCTACCACAGATAAGGTTCTTGCTTCAGTAAGTTTCTACTCACAAAATTATATTGTATATCTTTCTTTTAGTACGAGGGTGGGTAAAAATGTAATGCCTCCTATTTCTTCTCTTTCAATTGGCAAGAAAATTGAATCCAATTTAAATAGCTTGAAAACAACAACATTGACTATTAATTTGTCACTATTCAATATAATCTCCGTCCTTTTCCACAGTTTTATTCCACATTTTAAGTAGGACATGTATTCCAGTGTGGTAAAACACACGGTCTTGCTTCCTCAGCCATTGACGCACGGACGTTTTCACAGCCTCCTCATCTTCAAAATGAATCCCACGATGAGCTTCCATTAGTGGCCCGGACAGATGGAAGTCTGAGTGCCAGGTCAGTGAGGTAAGACTTGCCATCCCAATTTCTCAATTTCTGCAGTGATGTAACGGCTGGTGTGTGGTCTTGCATTGTCATGCAAAAGAAGAACATCCGCCATAGTTTTTGTTGGGCGAACTCGGTGAAGACGTGCTTTCAGCTTTTTGAGAGTTCTGACGTATTGGATAGAATTTATCGTGCATCCGTGCTTCAAAAAATCAATCATAAGCACACCTTCTGCATCTCAAAACACTGTTGCCATAACTTTCCCTGCCGACCGCTTAGTTTTGAATTCTTTTTTTCATCGGTGACGTTGGGTAATGCCATTCCATTGACTGCCTCTTTGATTTAGGTTCAAAAAAATGAACCCACGTTTCGTCTCCAGTAACATATTTTCCAGAAACTCCTCTCCCTTCAAATTGAAGCGCTGCAAGTGTTCGCAGACTATTGTTTTCCTTGTTCCTTTGTTTTGGGCGGTTAACATTCTTGGTACCCAACGTTAACAAACTTTTGAGTAACCCAGTTGTTGAATAATCGTAATCACACTGCCTTTACTGAGGGAGGTAATGCGACACAATTCACCGGTTGTTACCCGGCGATCACCACGAATGATGTCATTGACTCGCTGAATGTTGCAGTCACCGGCATGCCGCTTCGCTTTTCATCTGTCAATGGTGTTTTCCCTTCAGCTTCATTACAGCGATTAACCCATCGTCTAACAGTGCTGACATCCACCTTTGCATCAGCATACACAATTCTTAGCCTTTCGTGAACGCGAATTGGCGTTTCACCTTCCGCAGTCATAAATTCAATCACATAACGCTGTCTAATACGAATGTTGATGTGAGGCATTTTGCAGGAGGACGCAGTGCTGGCATCTGTTGACTAAGGAAGTTACTACTGCAGGGGATTGGAGAAGAAGGTTTGAGAAATTGCGCCAAATTCAAAGTTTTCACATAACTTGCTTATTTAAGGAAAAAAATAGGAGGCATTACTTTTTGACCCACCCTCGCAGTTTCCTTAATAACTTTACTTACATTATTTAGTAAATATGAGCCGAGTGCTTTGTAGCTCTCAGTGCTGCAGTGAGAGATATGACGGTAGCTTTAGAGTCAGGCGTAAACAGCTGACGACAGAGAAGGTGAACACGTGTATGCTGGCGCAGTGATACAAACCACAATGCTTATGTATGTACATACTCTATACAGTAAGACAATGTGTACTCACCATCATCGCGAGTGTGTGTGATTGTTCCAGGACCTGAACCATCTTGATTACCCCACATCCAGTCTCTTCCTCTCAACACTCTAGCACCAACGTATGGTTTATTATCTGAAACAAGAAATAAGAATCAATTTAAGGTAACGATTCTGTCAAGAAACTTAAAAATATATTTATTACTTATTAAATTTTATGTTACAGATTAATAGGCGCTGAAACTAGGACACCGATGTGAGCAAAACAAATGCTTTGTGCATATTCCAAAATTTTACAATTTACAACTATAGGTTACATTTATTTGTGTTTACCTTGTTGCTACCTTGTCTTACATGACACCCTAGTCTTCTGCTCTGTCAGGTGGCTCTTAACCTCCATGTCTCCTTGTTGCTACTTTGTCTTACATGACACCCTAGTCTTCTGCTCTGTCAGGTAGCTCTTAACCTCCACGTCTCCTTATTACTACCTTGTCTTACATGACACCCTGGTCTTCTGCTCTGTCAGGTAGCTCTTAACCTCCATGTCTCCTTGTTGCTACTTTGTCTTACATGACACCCTAGTCTTCTGCTCTGTCAGGTAGCTCTTAACCTCCATGTCTCCTTGTTACTACCTTGTCTTACATGACACCCTGGTCTTCTGCTCTTACAGGTAGCTCTTAACCTCCATGTCTCCTTGTTGCTACTTTGTCTTACATGACACCCTAGTCTTCTGCTCTGTCAGGTAGCTCTTAACCTCCATGTCTCCTTGTTACTACCTTGTCTTACATGACACCCTGGTCTTCTGCTCTGTCAGGTAGCTCTTAACCTCCATGTCTCCTTGTTACTACCTTGTCTTACATGACCCCCTAGTCCTCTGCTCTGTCAGGTAGCTGTTAACCTCCATGTCTCCTTGTTGCTACTTTGTCTTACATGACACCCTGGTCTTCTGCTCTGTCAGGTAGCTCTTAAACTCCATGTCTACTTGTTACTACCTTGTCTTACATGACACCCTGGTCTTCTGCTCTGTCAGGTAGCTCTTAACCTCCATGACTCCTTGATACTACCTTGTCTTACATGACATCCTGGTCTTCTGCTCTTACAGGTAGCTCAACCTCCATGTCTCCTTGTTGCTACCTTGTCTTACATGACACCCTGGTCTTCTGCTCTTACAGATAGCTCTTAACCTCCATGTCTCCTTGTTGCTACCTTGACTTACATGACACCCTGGTCTTCTGCTCTTACAGGTAGCTCTTAACCTCCATGTCTCCTTGTTACTACCTTGTCTTACATGACACCCTGGTCTTCTGCTCTTACAGGTAGCTCTTAACCTCCATGTCTCCTTGTTGCTACCTTGTATTACATGACACCCTGGTCTTCTGCTCTGTCAGGTAGCTCTTAACCTCCATGTCTCCTTGTTACTACCTTGTCTTACATGACACCCTGGTCTTCTGCTCTTACAGGTAGCTCTTAACCTCCATGTCTCCTTGTTGCTACCTTGTCTTACATGACACCCTGGTCTTCTGCTCTGTCAGGTAGCTCTTAACCTCCATGTCTCCTTGTTGCTACCTTGTCTTACATGACACCCTGGTCTTCTGCTCTGTCAGGTAGCTCTTAACGTCCAAGTCTCCTTGTTACTACCTTGTCTTACATGACATCCTGGTCTTCTGCTCTTACAGGTAGCTCTTAACCTCCATGTCTCCTTGTTGCTACCTTGTCTTACATGACACCCTGGTCTTCTGCTCTGTCAGGTAGCTCTTAACCTCCATGTCTCCTTGTTACTACCTTGTCTTACATGACATCCTGGTCTTCTGCTCTTACAGATAGCTCTTAACCTCCATGTCTCCTTGTTACTACCTTGTCTTACATGACACCCTGGTCTTCTGCTCTGTCAGGGAGCTCTTAACCTCCATGTCTCCTTGTTGCTACCTTTTCTTACATGACACCCTGGTCTTCTGCTCTGTCAGGTAGCTCTTAACCTCCATTTCTCCTTGTTGCTACCTTGTCTTACATGACACCCTGGTCTTCTGCTCTTACAGGTAGCTCTTAACCTCCATGTCTCCTTGTTACTACCTTGTCTTACATGACACCCTGGTCTTCTGCTATTACAGGTAGCTCTTAACCTCCATGTCTCCTTGTTGCTACCTTGTCTTGCATGACACCCTGGTCATCTGCTCTGTCAGGTAGCTCTTAACCTCCATGTCTCCTTATTGCTACCTTGTCTTACATGACACCCTGGTCTTCTGCTCTGTCAGGTAGCTCTTAACCTCCATGTCTCCTTGTTACTACCTTGTCTTACATGACATCCTGGTCTTCTGCTCTTACAGGTAGCTCTTAACCTCCATGTCTCCTTGTTACTACTTTGTCTTACATGACATCCTGGTCTTCTGCTCTTACAGGTAGCTCTTAACCTCCATGTCTCCTTGTTACTACCTTGTCTTACATGACACTCTGGTCTTATGCTCTGTCAGGTAGCTCTTAACGTCCATGTCTCCTTGTTACTACCATGTCTTACATGACACCCTGGTCTTCTGCTCTGTCAGGGAGCTCTTAACCTCCATGTCTCCTTGTTACTTAATTAGTCCCTTTCTTCCCCCATCTTCCTTTCTTATATTCTTTACATTTCTTGTCCACTTTACTTTTACTTTCTGTGAGAACTCATCAATACTTCTTACATTCTTTTCTTCCTTTCCTGTTAACATTTTTATAGCTACTATCCTCTTCTCTACCTTCTCCCATTTGTACTCCAAAACCTTTTTTCTCCACATTCCAACCTCCTCTCACTATGTTACATAGTGTTCTATGCTTTCTTTTCCACAGCACAATTCACAAATTCCCTTTTCCCTACCTCTTATCCCTCTTAGAAATATTGTTCCTGTTCTCATCCAAGCTAGCCCTTCTCTCTCTTGTCTATTGCAGTTATCTACATATGCTTCTCGTCCCCAGTTACTTTTTATTTGTTTGTAAAATTGTAATGATTTCATATTTTCTAGACTTCCCCATATTTACTTTCTATATCTTCTATTCTGTATTTTACCAATTTACCCACATCGCTTGTATTCCTTTCCTCTAATCTCCATTTATCTCCCATTTCTATTTTTTCCATAATTCCTCCTATATCTGTCCACCAACTTTTTGAGGTCTGTAATCTTGTTTGCTCTCTCATGCATAATTTCATAATTTCCCTTTGGTCAAACACCTACACCAAAATTTTAGTATTCTTTCCATTATTATTGCATTTCTTCTTGTCTTTCCCAACTCTACTAAAGCTAGTTCCCTGATCGCCTTCTCTATAAAACGCGGGCATTCCCTGGAGTTCGATGAGAAATTGCCATTGCATTAACACACGTTGCAGGTGATGTCCAGGCATCATCAGGTTTGACTTCCCCACAGTCAACGCAAGTAGTAACAATCACTTGTGTGGCCAAAGCGCTGGCATTTATACCACCTCAGTGGATTGGGTATATACTACCTCACTTGAATCAAGAAGAATAGAGGTACAGGAGAATCGGGGAATGTGATTGACGTACCCAGCATTCGCCTATCAAGAACGGAACCCATGAACCTAGCCTTCACGTGAATTATATCCGCTATTTCTACTCATGAAGAGTAACGTGACTTACCACTACAATGTAAGTTCTATGTTTCTTACCTAGAATCATAAGATCGTAGATTATTCTCGTATTGTCAATGCGATAGTCATTTGCACCTCCTGCATCCCATTCAACTGTCACCCAATCTGAAAATTAAATGAAGTATAAACAAATAATTAAAACAAATGCATGACAAAGTTAAATGTGTTATAAATAATAATTCATCCTTAAATGGCAAATTTACAAGATTAGTGGTTCATAAACGGTTTAGGGTATTCGAGTAAAGATTTTAAGAGTACAGAATATAGAACTACGCCGTTTACTTGCATCCATGCACTTCATATTGAATACGTTTTTTTACTAGGGCCTTGAGGCGGTCCTTGCCCGTTAAGTACCTCGTTGAGCCCTCCCGGCACTCAACACCTCATATGATAGGATATGTGATGTGTGAGGACTACGGATGGGAGGTTTCCAACAGTTTAGGGGTTTTCTCAGGGTAGATCTGCATTGATTCTCTTTTGGTTTTCAGGGAGTGGGTGCGTCCTGACAGTGTATGGGACTTATCACATAGAAGATACCACGATCGTTGAATAACAAGTTTATTGTTACAAGTAGTCCTCTGCACTCGTCACTGTTGTCATGATGTTATTCGCACATTAGGTGCGAGATTTAGGATTTGCCCGTTTGTGTGCGCATGACACGACGGCTAGTCTGAATCACAGTCGCCAGTGAACTTGTAAATCACTAGGACGCGCCGAGTGTTGTATTTGTTCCTGAACGTCGAGAGCATTACTTCGCACAACATAGTATTTCCGGAGGATTATTCAAAAACACGGAGTTTGGTGAAATCTTAATGATGTTGTAATGTGTGCAGTTTCTATCACTCGCTAACAAAGGGTGTTCGATAACCACCTAATGTGTATTTCTCCGTCCATTCGCGAACACGGACTTTGATGAACTTCCAGTACTTGTTGCCCACTTCACTCGCCAAAACAGAGTGTTTTTCCTAGCAAACATCAAATGTCACCATTACACAAATTTACCCTTCCTTTTGCTGAATTTTGGACACTTAAGGGGTCATGTGACCTGTTACTTATTCCTTATAGGTTGTGTTTCATCGCTACTCTTAAATTTAATAGCAATATCTAGTGTCTGAGGCATGTATTTCACGCAGCTTTCACCTTCCCACAGTCAAGCTAATTAATGCATACTCATGTTTGAAAATGTGTATCTTAAATTCCCAGTGTCTATTCTCTCATCACGTATCATGTGCAGACCAAAGCATGGGCTGGCGACGAGGGTCTAGCCTTGAACAATGACACCTTTGTCGGCTAGAAACACAAAGAAAATACCTGTGAGGGAATGTGTTCATCTTCCTCGCTCTCTTGACACGTTGGTTTCTCGTGCTTGCAATAAAATATATGTATTGGGATTACCGGTTTAGTTTCTGCACTTGTATATTTAATCGTTATCCTCTATATTTGTTATAACCTTGTTTAATTCATATTGTGGTGTCTATCCGCCCTTAATTATGGATTTAATAAGACTTTCGCTGTTGATATGCCAATGTTATGCCTAACAGGGACTGTATCAGCCTACAGCGACTTTTTCTTAGTTGTGTTGTCATTTGTTAAATTATATGTGAAGCTATCTCTTTTTAGGAAACAATCAAACATCAACTATAGGTAAAGCTATAGTGCAATCCATATAACCTGAACCATTTCAATACACCATAATTTTTCAACCAATAATAGGACGCACGTGTAACGTCGTGAGAATATAATACACAATTGGTAGATTACATTACACTATTTACATCTCAAAGAAAAAGTTAGAAGTGTCCTCTACCAACATATTTACATGTTTGTACTCGGTCTTACCATATTCTCTGAAGTTTTACGGAGAGTATCCTCGCCAATGTTACTTATTTCGGTTACAGTGGGTTCCTTTAGAACATCAATTGTCCATGATTATTTTTTTATTATTATTATTTTTTTTTGTAATTTACGTCCTCCAACGTTGTCATATCGGACGATGAATGGAATGGGTGAAATGATACTCAAATGATTTCGGGGTCCATGGAGCTTAGAGTTACCCAACATTCGTCTTTTAGTATAAAGGATAACCCCGAAAAACCCTATCCAGGTAACGCAATCTGGCTGAGATTTTAACTCGAAACCTCTTGAACGTGAGGCAGACAAGCTAACATCTACGCTACCGAGGCGGGCAGGCTTATTCTTATATGCTCGTAGAATGTAGACATTTGTTTAATCTCAGTGGCTCTGAAGAAAGGACAACACTCACAATGGTTGGCAGTCTTAAATGTGCAGACATAACAGCGATATGCAGTTATTATGGGATGGGTTAAAGGACACAGTGGAATTTTAGGTAACGAGAGAGCTGTTTCCTTGGCTAAGAAGTCTGCAGTATCCAATCTTCCTGTGACATACTCTTTATGTCCTATTTCCACTGTAAGGAGAATAATACATCAACATATTCTTGAAGAATGGAACCAACAATGGCTAACAACTCCAAATGGAAGTTTAACAAAAACATTATTTTTCCCTAGTGTATATGACAGAGGAAAATGTGAAACTCTTGTACCAAATTTTGTTTTGACACAATTTTTAAGTGGACATGGTAAATTTGGTGAATACTTATCACGTTTTCACTTAACATCTAACCCCAAGTGCATGTGTGGTGAAGAATTTCAAACTGTGGTTCATCTCCTTTTCTGTTGTCCCATTTTCTGGAGAGAAAGACAAGAATTAATATTCAAGCTAGACTCTCTAGGAACTGAATTTTCTGCTCCGCTCACATCTTTGCTAATGAAGCCACAACAGTATAAGTACTTCATGATGTTTATAAACTCGGTGTTTAAAATAATATGCATCAGATTATAACATATTTTCTTCCTTCTAGTATTTAAAATATTTTTGTTAAAATTGTGTAATTTTATGTATCAACTATAACCCTAATATACCACTGTGTAAAATAGGGTTCATAAATCTGGATAAATAAAAAAAATATGCAGTACTCACTAGGAGAGCATGTTTACATTTTGAAGACTTATTGGAGGACCAATTCCTTGGTAACAACACAACGGGAATTTCTAAGAGAATTTAATGTACGCGATGTTCCGACAAAGACAACAATTGTGTCGCTCGTAAGAAAGCTGGAATCAACTGGTATAATCATTAGTGAGAGTGGAAAACATAGACCGTCATCTGTTACAGATGTTCGCAGAAGTCTATTGAATTCTCCAAACAAATCGTTGTGGAGTCAGGGTATTCATATGGAACATGTCAAAGAGCTGTGACCTTACAGAGTACATATGGTACAACAACTGAAAGAAGTAGATTATGATAAACGAATCAGTTACTGTCGATTGAGACAGGAGTCAGGGTATTCGTATGGAACATGTCAAAGAGCTGTGACCTTACAGAGTACATATGGTACAACAACTGAAAGAAGCAGATTATGATAAACGAATCAGTTACTGTCGATTGAGACAGGAGTCAGGGTATTCATATGGAACATGTCAAAGTGCTGTGACCTTACAGAGTACATATGGTACAACAACTGAAAGAAGTAGATTATGATAAACGAATCAGTTACTGTCGATTGAGTCAGGAGTCAGGGTATTCATATGGAACATGTCAAAGAGCTGTGACCTTACAGAGTACATATGGTACAACAACTGAAAGAAGCAGATTATGATAAACGAATCAGTTACTGTCGATTGAGACAGGAGTCAGGGTATTCATAAGGAACATGTCAAAGAGCTGTGACCTTACAGAGTACATATGGTACAACAACTGAAAGAAGTAGATTATGATAAACGAATCAGTTACTGTCGATTGAGTCAGGAGTCAGGGTATTCATATGGAACATGTCAAAGAGCTATGACCTTACAGAGTACATATGGTACAACAACTGAAAGAAGTAGATTATGATAAACGAATCAGTTACTGTCGATTGAGACAGGAGTCAGGGTATTCATATAGAACATGTCAAAGAGCTGTGACCTTACAGAGTACATATGGTACAACAACTGAAAGAAGTAGATTATGATAAACGAATCAGTTACTGTCAATTGAGACAGGAGTCAGGGAATTCATATGGAACATGTCAAAGAGCTGTGACCTTACAGAGTACATATGGTACAACAACTGAAAGAAGTAGATTATGATAAACGAATCAGTTACTGTCGATTGAGACAGGAGTCAGGGTATTCATATGGAACATGTCAAAGAGCTGTGACCTTACAGAGTACATATGGTACAACAACTGAAAGAAGCAGATTATGATAAACGAATCAGTTACTGTCGATTGAGTCAGGAGTCAGGTTATTCATATGGAACATGTCAAAGAGCTGTGACCTTACAGAGTACATATAGTACAACAACTGAAAAAAGCAGATTATGCTAAAGGAATCAGTTACTGTCGATTGAGACAGGAGTCAGGGTATTCATATGGAACATGTCAAAGAGCTGTGACCTTACAGAGTACATATGGTACAACAACTGAAAGAAGCAAATTATGATAAACGAATCAGTTAGTGTCGATTGAGACAGGAGTCAGGGTATTCATATGGAACATGTCAAAGAGCTGTGACCTTACAGAGTACATATGGTTCAACAACTGAAAGAAGCAGATTATGATAAACGAATCAGTTAGTGTCGATTGAGACAGGAGTCAGGGTATTCATATGGAACATGTCAAAGAGCTGTGACCTTACAGAGTACATATGGTTCAACAACTGAAAGAAGCTGATTATGATAAACGAATCAGTTAGTGTCGATTGAGACAGGAGTCAGGGTATTCATATGGAACATGTCAAAGAGCTGTGACCTTACAGAGTACATATGGTTCAACAACTGAAAGAAGCAGATTATGATAAACGAATCAGTTACTGTCGATTGAGTCAGGAGTCAGGGTATTCATATGGAACATGTCAAAGAGCTGTGACCTTACAGAGTACATATGGTACAACAACTGAAAGAAGTAGATTATGATAAACGAATCAGTTACTGTCGATTGTTTCAGGGTACTCTAGTTCCACGTCCATAACGTCATTTACAAATGAGGCATGGTTTCATCACTCAGGCTACATAAACACACGTAAACCCCCAAGTTATCCATGAAACCCCACTGCATGGTGAAAACAGGGGCGTTTTCTCCATAAGGTTGCAGGTTTACGCTACACCCACTGATTTTGAAAGTACAACAGGTGCATTTTGCACATTAAAGCTTTACTTGTTTGCATTGTTTTATATATAAACATGTTTCAGTTACGCTTATCGTCTGTAGCTGCCCATGACCACAGAAGTCGAAATAAACAGAGGTTAGCTGTAGGAGCCGCCAGATTTACAACGAAGCATTAACCTCAGATTTCGGCCAAATGTGGGCACTCTGAGGGGGTTGCGGGAAGGTGAAGAGATGAGACTGGCTTCTTATACATTGCTAAAATGGAGGTTTATCAACCTAGCTCCTTCTACTCTTAGCAACGGCTATAGCGTGACCTTCAGGCCTTTCTTAGTTTGTATCTGTGTGCCTGGTGTTCTGTGATGTGGTTTCGTGCTCGCAGAACATTGAGAAAGCTTTGTTTAAGGTTACGCTGAGTATTCTAACATTTTATTTATAGTTCTTTTTGTGAGGTGTTGTTTTTGTACGTTTTTAAAACTCTGATAGAATGAATACCTGCAGTCTTTACTGGGAAAGCCCTTTTCGCAACGGAGTGCTGAAGAAAAACCTGAAGTGAAACGAATGGGTAGGCCTACGCCAAACATTTCTATAACTCAAACGATTAAGTCAAAAGCTAGAACATTCAATAGGAAGTTCAACCCTGACATGTACAAGAAGCACGACTGGTTATGTGGATGTGAAGTTAACAACTCTTTATACTGTTCCCCATGCCTGCTCTTTGGAGGAGATGGCTCCTTGTTGAAGCAAGGAATGAAAGACATACAACACATGTACGGCCGTGTTAAAAAGCATGAGTCCTCTTCGTCTCATATAAAAATGCATTAATTTTAGCAATGTATGGCAACATTAATATTGCTGCACAAATGGACAGTGCATACAGAAGGAACATACAGCTGCATAACGATAAAGTTACGCAGAATAGATATGTCCTAAATATCATAATAAACTGTATACGGTTTTGTGGCTCATTTGAGCTAGGTTTGTGAGGTCATGATGAATCTGATACATCACAAAACCCTGGTATCTTTCGAGGCCTAATAGATTTCAGCGCTGATCTCGATAGTGTCCTGAAGTACCATCTGGAAAAAGCAACTGTTTTTAAGGCTACTTCAAAAACTGTACAAAACGAAATTCTTCAGCGTATGTTAGAGGTATGCCAAGATGAAATAATGAAGAAGATTAAGGATGCAGAATTCCTTGCTGTCATAGCAGATGAAACCACTGTTTCCTCAGTGTACCAGACGGTTATTATCTACAGATATCTTCTGAATAACAAGCCAGTACAACGATTTTGGAGTTTTGTTCGACCTACTGGTCATAATGCAGACTCTCTTGCCACAGTCATTAAATCTGAAATTGATCTGCCCGAATAAACTTATAGCACAAACCTATGATGGTGCATCCGTCATTGGAGGTAGGAAACCGGTGTTCAGGCAATTGTGAAAGAGAAGTAACCTTGTGCCTCTTATACACCTGCCATGCACATAAACTTAATTTAATAATGCTGAATGCAGCCTCAGTAAACGCCGGTGTGAGGATATTTTTTGCCAATTTACAAGGTATATGCACATTTTTTTCAAATTATCCTCAAAGAACAACTGTGCTTGATGAAGTTGTGAAGTTGTTGCCAAGTTCTGTTCCGACACGATGGAAGTTTCATTCACGGACCGTCAATACCATTTTCGATCACAGGGAGAATTTAATTAAATGCATGGAGGTCATTCAGAACAGAGCTCTGTTAAACAACAACGCCACACTTGTTCAGGCTTCTGGGTTTGTGGCCACTTTGAAAGATGATAATTTTGTATTCTGGCTGTCTTTCTTCCACGAGATCATGCCCCATGTGGACATTCTGTACAATCAGCTGCAGAAACGAGACTGCAACGCAATATTTGCCCTCGCCCAGCTAAACGCATTTGAAAGGGAAGTGCGAAAACTAAGAAATAGCTTGGATATTGAGGAACACGAAGAAACTGCAATTAAGAGGAGAAGAATAGATGATCATGATGCGATAAGAAGAAAAGCTCTGAAATCTGTGACATTATTGTTAAAGAAGCAAAGGCCAGATTTAGCTCCACGGGGCATCTGGTAGTCTCGACTTTGTTCCATCAAGAAAATTTCTCCGACTATGATAAGACATTTCCAGAGGATTCCTTTAGAGGAACAATAAGGTTCTATCCTTCTATCACTGAAAAAAATCGTACAGAACTGACTGTAATTTACAGTCGAGAGGAATTTCGTGGAATGTCCGGCGCTTTGTGCTTGATGGACTTCCTTAAGGAAAACAATTTATGTGCTACATTCAACGAATATGTCAAACTCCTCCGAGTACTGTTAACTATGCCAATGTCTACCGCTGAAGCAGAACGCTGTTTCTCAACTTTGAAAAGAGTAAAAACTTTCCTTAGGAACACAATGTCACAGGACCGATTGTCAGCAATAGCAATGCTTTCAATTAAGAGGGAGTTTGTTATGAAGATCAGCGACTTCAACGCAAAAGTTATCGATAGATGCGCGAGGTCTAAGGAGAGGAGAGCAGAGTTCCTGTATAAATAGGCGAGTCACGACTACTCTGTACTTTACTTTTCATTTGTGTACCATCAATAACTTATCCACCAGCCGCCACTGTTTGTACTTACCGTTACCAACGTCCACGACCACGCCTTGTCCTGGAGGATTTCCATCTTGGTCTCCCCACTTCCAGGCCTTTCCTCTTACCACACGTGAACCATAGTGCACTGCAACATCCATAAACTAGAATTAACTTCCACGTGTAACTTATACGTCAGCGGTGTCCTAAAATAAAAAAGGTATCATTTCTTAAACACGAATTAAAGAATTAATTATGTGACTCAAATTGTGGTCCAAGGATTGATTGCTTGTTATGGAGCACTTAAGGTAGAAAATGTATTCTTGTGAGCATCACGTGTGTATCCAAACGTAAGTAGCTGGTAAATAAGGAATCTGTAACTAAAGTTGCACACATTCTAATATACTCTGTTCTTTTGTTATAACTTGGAGTACACTCGTTAGTTTAGTTCTGGGAAGTGCGCTTTGCTAAAACTCAAGAGAAGCTGAGGGAAGTTCGCTACGCCACTGCCGTGTGTGTACTGTGGTGTTCTGCAAATGACGGGGCAGTTAAGCTGTCTACATATATATATATATATATATATATATATATATATATATATATATATATATATATATATATATATAGCACCGCAGCAAAAACTTTCCTTAATAAAAAGTATTTAAAATAATATTATGTATCAACTCCCAAAGTTTATTGGACAGCCTGTATATATACTGGGTATTAATGTATTACATCCAAATATTTTAGAGCAAACGGAGCTATCTTAAACAAGTATTTTGGGATAGGAAATTTGTGATTTGTTGGTTCAAATGTGGAAGTTACGGCTACAAGCTTTTCAAGTGTCAGTACACCATTGTTAATGTTAAAAATACTTGACTACACAACACACGAGAATCAAGTCACGTGTCGCAATACTCCCTTAGCCGCAATAGTTATGAAATTAGCTATCAAGTGAAACATAAATGAGTTGTGCTCTCCTTCACCATTTTTTTGTCTTTTATGTTTATTTTTGGTTTGTTTGATTGATACTGTGTCCAATATTTTAATTACTGTATACATGTATACATCTTGCGGTGTAATTTCACTTTGACGGTGCAATTAATTATAGTACTTTGAAACCATTCTTTCTTCCTCCCTTCGTCCCTTCCTCCCTATCTCCCTTCCTCATTTCCTCCCATCCTCCCAACCTCCTTTGTACCCTTTCTCCCTTGCTCCCTTGCTCTCTTCCCCTTCCCCCTTCCTCCTTTCTTCCCTTGCGCCCTTCGTCCCTTGTTCCGTTCCTCCCGTCCTCATTTCCTCCCTTGCTCCCCTGCTCCCTTCCTCTCTTACTCCCTTCCTCCTATCCTTCCTTGATCCCCTGCTTCCTTCCTCCCTTGCTCCCCCGCTCCCTTCCTCTCTTACTCCCTTCCTCCTATCCTTCCTTGATTCCCTGCTCCCTTCCTCTCTTACTCCCTTCCTCCTATCCTCCCTTGTTCCCCTGCTCCCTTCCTCTCTTACTCCCTTCCTCCTATCCTTCCTTGATCCCTTGCTTCCTTCCTCCCTTGCTCCCCCGCTCCCTTCCTCTCTTACTCCCTTCCTCCTATCCTTCCTTGATCCCCTGCTCCCTTCCTCTCTTACTCCCTTCCTCCTATCCTTCCTTGATCCCTTGCTTCCTTCCTTGCTCCCCTGCTCCCTTCCTCACTTACTCACTTCCTCATATCCTTCCTTGATCCCTTGCTTCCTTCCTCTCTTACTCCCTTCCTCCTATCCTCCCTTGCTCCCCTGCTCCCTTCCTCTCTTACTCCCTTCCTCCTATCCTTCCTTGCTCCCCTGCTCCCTTCCTCTCTTACTCCCTTCCTCCTATCCTTCCTTGATCCCTTGCTTCCTTCCTCCCTTGCTCCCCTGCTCCCTTCCTCCTATCCTTCCTTGATCCCTTGCTCCCTTCCTCCCTTGCTCTCTTGCTCCCTTCCTCCTATCCTCCCTTAATAGCTTGCTCCCTTCCTTCTTTCCTCCCTTGCTCCCTACCTCCCTTCCTCTTTTCCTCCCTAATATCCTTCCTCCCTTACTCCCTTGCTCCCTTCCTACCTCCCTCCCTTGTACCCTTGCTCCCTTCCCCTCTTCCTCCCTTGCTCTCTCCTATCCTTGCTCTCTTCCTCCATACCTCCCTTCTTACCTTACTACCTTGCTCCCTTCCTTCATTCCTCTCTTCCTCCCTTCCTCCCTTGCTCTCTTGCCCCCTTCCTCTCTTCCTCCCTACCTCCCTTCCTTCCTACCTCCCTTCCATCCTCCCTTTCTCCCCTCCTCCCTTCCTGACTTCCTCCCTTCCTCTCTACCTCCCTTCCTCCCTACCTCCCTTCCTTCTTCCCTTTCTCCCTTCCTCCTTTCCTGACTTTCTCCCTTCCTCTCTATCTCCCTTCCTTCCTTACTCCCTTACTCCCGTCCTCCCTACCTCCCTTCCTCCTTCCTCTTATCCTCCCTTGCTTCCTTCCTCCCTTCCCTTCCAGACTTCCTCCCTTCCTGACTACCTCCTTTCCTCCCTACCTCCCTTCCTGCCTATCTCCCTTTCTCCCTACCTACAATCCTCCCTTCCTCCCTACCTCCCTTCCTCTCTTCTTCCCTTTCTCCCTCCCTCCCTTCCTCCCTACCTCCCTTCCCCATTTCCTCCCTTCCTCCCTTCCTATCTTCCTTCCTTCCTTCCTTTGTTTCTTTGACTGTTGCGTTTGTAATAATGTGAACTTGTTGATAATTGTTAAAATCTTCAAAACTAATTTGTGAACTTTATTTCTCATACGTAGAGAGTTACAAGTCTAAACAGCCAATGATGTCGCACACGTACACGTGCTTTTATTTACGTTGCCATATACATTAAGGACGACCCCGAAATGTTACTTTTATCGCTAGCCATGTTTTCAACTGGCATTCAAAGTGTGAGTTTAGTTTTTATAAACTTATGTTTTTGCATGATTTTATCTATATTTATGACGTTTACTGCCAGTTTCCACGTAGTGTGAAAGCAACGCTCATTGCGCCGAAAGCAATAACCAATGAGGGGAAAGGGGAAGGCAGTATTACGCGGAGCAGTGAGGCAAGATTACTTGAATCAAAGATTAAATTTGATTTAAGTTGTACATTTGTTTATTTAGTTATTTAAGTTTACTTATGAGCTTACCTACTGGTTGAAGGTCGTATTTCCCAAATGCTCCCATGCGATATGAGAATGATTGTCCTGCATCCCACTTCACTGTAACCCAAACTGCAAAGCAAAAACAAAACATATTATTTCATCATTCTGTCCTACTTCAGTTTTCATATTTAGCGGTTTTCCCATCATGAAGGCACAAGGAGTCTTATAGATCATACTGTCCTTGGAGGTTAATCAAATTGGCGACTATGCATCTCGATATGAAATATACTGAACAATGCAATGGTATGCAGATGGTAGATTTTAAAAACAATGAAACTTAAAATGTTATGATATGATATATTTATTGTGCATACTCCAAAATGTTACAGTTTACAAGTTTAGGCTACATTTATTTGTGTTTACCTTGTGCTACCTTAACTTACATGACACCCTGATCTTCTGTTCTGTCACACATATCTCCTTGTTAATTAATTAGCCCCTTTCTTCCCTTCATGACACCCTGGTCTTCTGCTCTGTCAGGTAGCTCCTAACCTCCATGTCTCCTTGTTACTTAATTAGTCCCTTTCTTCCCCCTCATGACACCCTGGTCTTCTGCTTTGTCAGGTAGCTCCTAACCTCCATGTCTCCTTGTTACTTAATTAGCCCCTTTCGCCCTGATGTCACTCTGGTGTTCTGCTCTGTCAGGTAGTTCTTAACCTCCATGTCTCCTTGTTACTTAATTAGCCCCTTTCCCCTCATGACACCCTGGTCTTCTGCTCTGTCAGGTAGCTCTTAACCTGCATGTCTCCTTGTTACTTAATTAGCCCCTTTCCCCTCATGACACCCTGGTCTTCTGCTCTGTCAGGTAGCTCTTAACCTCCATGTCTCCTTGTTACTTAATTAGCCCCTTTCCCCTCATGACACCCTGGTCTTCTGCTCTGTCAGGTAGCTCTTAACCTCCATATCTCCTTGTTACTTAATTAGCCCCTTTCCCCTCATGACACCCTGGTCTTCTGCTCTGTCAGGTAGCTCTTAACCTCCATGTCTCCTTGTTACTTAATTAGCCCCTTTCGCCCTGATGTCACTCTGGTGTTCTGCTCTGTCAGGTAGTTCTTAACCTCCATGTCTCCTTGTTACTTAATTAGCCCCTTTCCCCTCATGACACTCTGGTCTTCTGCTCTGTCAGGTAGCTCTTAACCTCCATGTCTCCTTGTTACTTAATTAGTTCCTTTCTTCCCTCTTCTTCCTCTCTTATATTCTTTATATTGCTGGCCCATTTTACTTTAACTTTCTGTAAGACTCCACCAATACTTCTTACCTTCTGTTCCTCCCTGCCCGTTAACATTTTTATATCTACTATCCTCTTCTCTAATTTCTCCCATTTTTCCTGCCAAACCTTTCTCGTCCACATTGCAGCCTCCTTGTTTACTGTTACATAGTGTTCTATGCTTTCTTTTACCCCACACAATTCACAAATTCCCTTTTCCCTACCTCTTATCCCTCTTAGAAATATTATTCCTGTTGTCATCCAAGCTAACCCTTCTCTCTCTTGCCTATTGCAGTAATCTACATATGCTTCGCGCCCCCAATTTCTAAATTTTTAATTCTACTAAAACTACTTCCCTAGTGCTGATCTTTGTAACTTAGTAGCTCTTTAGAAAACCTTCTGTAGTTTTGGTCCACCGTTTTCTTTACCTCTGTCCCCCCACCCCCAGATCTGCACTGCGTACAACAGGACAATGCAACACCTCATAGTGCACGGACAATCATGGAAAACAATTCAAGCCTCGCTAAACGTTGGCTGAAGGCCAGAGAGTATAATGGTCTATACCTTGCAAATTAGTTAATTGCTTGTCAGAACACATTTTAAATAATTGCTTTCCTTAAACAATTACTTACGAGACAGTATGTATATATGTATGTCTATAATTGTACCAATAATGAGATATACTTACTGTTGTCAGCGTGGACTGCAGTAACAGTTCCTGGACCATTGCCATCTTGGTTTCCCCATTGCCAGTCTCTACCTCGAACAACACGAGCTCCCTTATATAATTCAGGTCCTGAAATAACAGCAGCACCATACAGTATTATGGTTTCAACCTTAATTTTGCAAATAAAACAAAAATAAAGTAAACTTGAAGGACCAAAATAATCTATATACTTACCACAGTCACTTTCGTCGCTGAAGTCTCCGCAGTCGTCAATTAGGTCACACTTTTTAGATAGATCGATGCAACGAGTATTATTGCATTTGAACCGCCCCTCGCAGGCCTATAAAGAGTTTTGTTTTATTACTGTTACTATTATTATTGCATAATTTGAGGCTTTCAAATACTGCTGGTCCCTTCAAAACCAATGCTGTACATTAGGATGTCACAATGATCCACAAAAGCAACAATCTCCTTATGTGTGCTCCCCACAGTTCTTCAAACTTCCTTATAAGAGAAAATCTTTTAAGAATAAAAGGAATTTATTCCGAGCATTCTAAAGGGTAGTGTTAGAGTTGACAGAGGTTTCTGTTAGTCTACATTTAGTCAGCAGTTGACAGTAATAGCTTTATGCAGAAGAAATAGACCCATTATGTAAATGAAGAAGTGGTTAAAACTGATACATAATCTACAAAGAATTGGTAAAGGATAAACAATGATAGAATCGGTCGGAATATGAATAAGAGAATTTCATGAACTTGTGTCAAAGCCAGGTGGTTAAACACGCGCTATAAATGATACAGATTTATTTCTCTTTTATGGCACATAATTAATGTAACTATGTGTGGAACCGAATATTAGTTAAGTGACCGCCAGGACTTCGTTGAGTTACGTGTCTACAGTTGACCCAAATTTCAATGACAGAACAACTAAATTAGGTACAACTTCACGAATAACAAAAGTGATATTATTTGTTAAAATAATATGATAAAGCCCTAACTTACTACATATGTCTATATATCGTTCTTTCCCCAGGTTGTTTTTATTTCTCTATATAACCTCAGTGTGCTTCTGTCACTTGTACTGGCAAAAATGTCTGTCAATATCCTCTAATCTTAACTTAACTTCTTTCCAGAAGCCTCTATACCCATACTCTGCATTTATGCAACAATGACCCATACCTATCTGTTTCAACACGTCAACTCAGCTTTGCTCGTTATGCTATCCGAGAGCTGGTTAATGTGAGTTCTATTGAAACACTTAAATTATTATATTATGCATACTTTAACTCTATTATGAAATACGGAATATTATTTTGGGCCAACTCAGCAGAAATTAAACAAATATTTCTTATGCAAAAGAAGGTTATAAGAATCATTACTAACGCCCACAACAGATGCTTCTGTAAAGATCTTTTTACAAGATTGAAGATATTAACGCTTCCTTGCATGTATATATTCTCGATCCTAAAATTTTTGTATGCAATCGTGCCTTATTCGTAACAAATAATGTAATTCACAAAATAAACACTAGACAAAAGTATAATATCCATTATCCCAGTGCTAAACTTTCTTGCTTCCAGAAAGGTGTGCATTATGAAACTATAAAAATATTTCTCGTACTTCCTAATGTTCTTAAAGAAACAAATTGTTAATTTCGGTGCTTTTATAAAAGCTGTTAGAGAGTACCTTTGCTCAAAACCTTTTTATTCTGACAAATTATCCTGATAATGCTTCTGTAGCTCTGTAAGTAGAATCTAACTGTTCCAATGACAAATCATAACCAATAAATATTTGATGCAAGTTGAAAGTCTATTTTAATCTATATGTATTTAATAAATAACAAGAATGGTATCCATTGCAAAAAGATTGAGACGTACTGGCATAAGCCAAGTGAAAGATGAATTACAAAGTGTTTGATTTTGTATCATATCTAATTATCCCTGTTTTGTTTTCCATATTGTTGTTCATATTACCTGTATACTTTAATATGTGTCTTATGTTAACTTTTGTACATATATATGCTATTAAACTTTATACCTCTAGACATGTTCAATGTTTATAGACTTCTCTAGCTACAAGTGAACCTACTGAACGCAAATCAATCTAATCTAATCTATGTGCCCAAGACCCTCCCCAGCTACTTCCCTTTTGAATATGAAAATATTATATAATTATATTGTGATCTTCCAAGTTAGTGATTCTGTATAAATATTTCATTGCCCTTAACACGATTTTAATTTTAGTAGAATGCCTGTCCAGTTCCAATTGTGCTGCCCCATTAGGTGATGCTATCGGTTATCCCAATATATATTTACAAAAGGATCTATGCACTCTATCAGTTGTTCTCCAAGCCTCATCTACTCCCCATACCTCTGATCCATGTAACATTCTATTTTCTACTACTGCCGTATAAATCCTCTCCAACCATTTGACATTTATATCTGTCAGTTTACTGTAGCATAATCTTTTCACCGCCATGGCTATTTTATCTTTTGCCACAGACTTTTTTCTTCTTCTTTCCAGCTGCCATCTGAACTCAACCTTATCCCCAAATAATAAAATATCCCTGCTACCTCTATTTCTGTTCTATTAACCTCCCATTTATCATCCTTAAGCAATCTGTGTCCTTTTTTGTAGACCAGAATCTTGTTTTGGTTGGTTTTATTTAGAGTGGCTTGCTTAGGTTTAGGTTCTAAGTGAGAAACGAGCGGTAATTTACTCTCTAAGCTATTATTATAGAGCGCAGCACCCACTATACTTTGGTGTAAATAAGATATTGAATTCTGTTGGATATATTTGGAGGCTAGTACTTTCTGAATGGGATTATGCTGAGCTCAGCATTTGCTGCTGTTAGAAGTTGCTCCGGTCTTATCTTGGGAATGTGCTGATAGCACCGTAGGCTGCAGACTTTTTATTAGTGGCTAGGGGGTGGTCTGCAGGGGTTGGCCCGGACGGGCGGTGGACTTGACACTGAGGATGTCTGCTGCAGTCGCTGACGAAACGTCTGGGAAGAAGAAGAAAGAGCGCAGTAGACAACGGCCTGCCTGTATAAAGCTTAGAACTTTGACAAAGTGTAACGTCCTGGAACCTGGAAGGGAGTAGTTAGTATCTGTCTAACCAACAGGTCTGATCACTAAGGAAGGCAGTCAGAGCTTCAGTGCGCATTAATTCCAACTACTCTTGTTACCAGATGTTAAAAAATTATTAAAATATTTCTTTAAATGTTATTATTTCATAATGATTTTATCGTTATAGATTTATTATCCCTTTTGAGGTGGAAACCTTTTTTTAGGCGCGTTTTGCACATTTTGTGGGTAGTGAATGAAGCTGAGCCGTCCCGCTGGAATATGTGATGCTCATTCGGATGAAGTCGGCTCGAGTCGGCTCAATCCGAACTAACCCTCCACACTCATTTGTTATTTCAGTCTTATGTTGTTCATACCTCTATACACGTAGATTCTCTGTCACATTCAACAGCGTATCAACAACACACATCCGTGTTTTAACATATTTCAAATACTATGACAAATTCAGAAACCCCACAGGAGTTTCATTAACAAATAATTGTCTTAGGGCCGTTCTTACAAACGTCTGTCAACTGTCAGTAACCGATCCGGTCAGATAACCTCCTGTCATTTACCAAGTCGACAACATGTCAAATTACACTTTAAACATTAATAATAGTCAAAAGGAACGGATAATATTACCCAAGTTTGGTATTGAATAATTAAAACCATAATAACGAAAAATAAAACGAGTGTGCTAATTGGAAATAAAAGTGTTAGGAATTCGTGAAAGAGATGTTTCATTTAAGAACTGGTTAGTGTTATTGACAATTTCTCTTCATTGTGAGTAGTAAAACGTAATACATCAATAAATTAAATGTAATAACACGTAAATAATAAAATTATCACATATTAAAATGACGTTTTGTGTTTATTTTCATTTACAACTTATAGGTTATGTTTCTGCACAAATTGAAAGACCGACCGAAGGTCAAGAAAATGTGTTAATATCAGTATCAATTGTGACAAAAATTTGAAACTAATATGATATATAATAAAATATGATACCGAAATTATGGTTTGCCAGAAGCAAAGAATCATGATGGATGTCAAAGGAATGTTGGTTCTTTGTTGCGACGAGGGCAAGGCCAGTTGAGTTGGGTGAAAGTGTATAACAAAGCAATATAAGAAGCAGTGTCCTTAGAAGATTTCTAAAGGAATTGTCACTTGACGTGTATGAATAGTGAATTCTTTGGATCATTTACAATGGTGACCAAAACAGCCACAAAAGGGACTTTGTTTGAAAAGGAATTTTGAGAGTGAAAGTTATATATACACACGCGCAGCTGTGGTCAGAGGGCACTCTTCGGCGTGTAGCCGATGTGGCTAGTTCGCGGCTAGGAAGTCATTATAAACAGTCTTCGGCTTGAAGCAGAGCAGAGGAGTCTTCGGTGTCAGGCCGTTGAGAACAGTCTGAGACGTGAAGCGTATTAGAGCGGTCAACTTGTTCTGTCTTGAATATTTGTCGGGTCATCAAATTTTATGGAGTAATAAACAATTAGCATTCAGTAACTCTAAACCGAGATTGGTAACCCTCGGTCGGCAACTTCCATTTCGATGTTTGAAAAAAAAGAAGCAGTGAATAAATAATTTGGAGACGAGCATTCCAGTGTTGTGAAAATCTCCTTCTCACACCCATCCACGCATACCCTGAGAGAAACCTCATTGCTCGCCGACTTATTTGCTCAACCATAAACATTTTAGTTACAAATTGGCGCCGCAAAGTAGAACTCTTTGTTTGCCACATACAATTTTGCTTCAAACTGGCGCACAACGTGGAGCAGTGGTAACCCTTGCTCGCCACCATCTTCTTTTTGCTTCAAATATGTACGAACGTGTAATAAAACATGGAGTAATGAGTATATGTACGGATATGTAGTAACATGTGTAAAAGATATAAATAACCAAACATTTCCGAATATTCAAAAATATGCAAATAAGCAAATGAATGTCATATAGTTATGTTATAAGGTATTTGTGAAGTTGTATGTTTATTAAAAGTAAAAATGCTATTAAGAAGCAAAGAACAAAATATGAGAAATGATTGTGATGTGATTTTTTTGCTTTATACATCCTTTATGTATAACTCTCTTCGTACGGTCGCTAGTCCGTCGTCATTCAGTTGTTTCAGAGTACACTTAGCGTAAGTCATCAAATGTTTAGCTCACAACTGTCCTCAACGCGCAACAATGAGTGTCAACATTAAAATTTTAAAATTGTTTTAATAATAATTTATAATGAACGGTTTTCAAGTTTTCACTTCTGTCTTGTGGTCTTAAGCACACAATTTGCTTGGCTACAGTGACTTCTGTTCTAATAATTCTAAACTTTAATTTCTAACAACAGATTTATTAGTCGTACGTTTCACTTACTGCTTTGATGGTGCCAAGTAGAAACAGAAGCCCTAATGCAGGGCTAGTTGAAGTCCCGTTTAGTGAAGGTGATACAGCATTTAAAGCTGGAGCATTGAGCTGCGACATTCTCTGCAGCTTCTGTTACTGTTACAACACTAAAACAGATAAAACTGAATTATATACAACGTTTCGCATTCAGCCTAATACAGACTTTCATGTCACAGTTACAGATTTAGCAGTGTAAGGTTAAGTCTACTACGGACTGGTACCGAGACATCTGCGGACTTTGTGTAAGTGTATCGCATTCCTCCTACCAGCGCTGCCGAATGTAGTACACGCATCTCACGCGCCTGAACTGAGAACATTATCTCATTAATTACGCTCGGATATTAAAATTTGAAAGTGACAGATGCCGATGTTAATATAAGAAAGAATTTTAATTTCTGATCATGATCGCACAAAAATGCAATGTCTGCAATACATAAAACAGGAGCGATGCACGTTTTATCTTTACATGGTTATGGTTACCCAACATCCATCCACTCAACACAGATAAGCCTGAAAAACTACAACATTCCTTCCTGACAACTCTTATATTAAGCAGAAATAAGCAGTTTACCTACTGCACCCAGTTTGAAACAGACTGAGTTAATGTTCAGTTCGTTTTTACAGTAGGGTTTGTTATTTTATTAAGGTGAATGGCAACGTTAAGTAGTAATTCGAATTCGAGCTGACATTTTGCTAATGTTACATTTAATAATAATAATAATAATAATAATAATAATAATAATAATAATAATAATAATAATAATAATAATAATAATAATAATAATAATAATAATAATAATAATAATAATAATAATAATAATAATAATAATAATAATAATAATAATAATAATAATAATAATAATAATAATAATAATAATAATAATAATAATAATAATAATAATAATAATAATAATAATAATAATAATAATAATAATAATAATAATAATAATAATAATAATAATAATAATAATAATAATAATAATAATAATAATAATAATAATAATAATAATAATAATAATAATAATAATAATAATAATAATAATAATAGTCTTTAATTTCATTATATATTAATTTATTATTTACATATTTTTACTGAGTAGAGGAACTCCAGTGTCCCCTAACACCTCATGTCAATGAAAGTGTAGAGCTAGAATGAAAAAGTCAATGCCATAGCCAGGATTTGAACCACGGATTTGCTGGTTTCCCTCCAGTCGCTGTAAACCACTGAGCTACTATAGACAAAATGCCGATATCACATTAAATTCTCCAACTGAATTGTGTTTTTCCCGGTAAACAACTAGGAGTTCTCATAAACACATGAGACAACTACCTTACTGACGACTTACTATGCTGTAAGTACTTTAAGACGCGGGTAAGACATTAAATTCTCCAACTGACTCGTGCTTTTTCCGGTAAACCACTAGGAGTTCTCATAAACACATGAGACAGCTACGTTAATGACGACTTACTATGCTGTAAGTACTTTAATACCGGGTATGACATTAAATTCTCCAACTGACTCGTGTTTTTCCGGTAAACCACTAGGAGTTCTCATAAGCACATGAGACAACTACCTTAATGACGACTTACTATGCTGTAAGTACTTTAAGGCCTGGGTATGACATTAAATTCTCTGACTCGTGTTTTTCCCGGTAAATCACTAGGGGTTCTCATAAACACATGAGACAACTACCTTAATAACGACTTACTATGCTGTAAGTACCTTAAGACCCGGGTATGACATTAAATTCTCCAACTGACTCGTGTTTTTGCCGGTAAACCACTAGGAGTTCTCATAAACAGATGAGACAACTACCTTAATGACGACTTACTATGCTGTAAGTACTTTAAGACCCGGGTATGACATTAAATTCTCCAACTGGCTCGTGTTTTTCCCGGTAAATCACTAGGAGTTCTCATAAACACATGAGACAACTACCTTAATGACGACTTACTATGCTGTAAGTACTTTAAGACCCGGGTATGACATTAAATTCTCTGACTCGTGTTTTTCCCGGTAAATCACTAGGAGTTCTCATAAACACATGAGACAACTACCTTAATAACGACTTACTATGCTGTAAGTACCTTAAGACCCGGGTATGACATTAAATTCTCCAACTGGCTCGTGTTTTTCCCGGTAAATCACTAGGAGTTCTCATAAACACATGAGACAACTACCTTAATGACGACTTACTATGCTGTAAGAACCTTAAGACCCGGGTATGACATTAAATTCTCCAACTGGCTCGGATTTTCCCGGTAAATCACTAGGAGTTCTCATAAACACATGAGACAACTACCTTAATAACGACTTACTATGCTGTAAGTACCTTAAGACCCGGGTATGACATTAAATTCTCCAACTGGCTCGTGTTTTTCCCGGTAAACTACTAGGAGTTCTCATAAACACATGAGACAACTACCTTAATGACGACTTACTATGCTGTAAGTACTTTAAGGCCCGGGTATGACATTAAATTCTCCAACTGACTCGTGTTTTCCCGGTAAACCACTAGGAGTTCTCATAAACACATGAGACAACTATCTTAATGACGACTTACTATGCTGTAAGTACTTTAAGGCCCGGGTATGACATTAAATTCTCCAACTGACTCGTGTTTTCCCGGTAAACCACTAGGAGTTCTCATAAACACATGAGACAACTATCTTAATAACGACTTACTATGCTGTAAGTACTTTAAGGCCCGGGTATGACATTAAATTCTCCAACTGACTCGTGTTTTCCCGGTAAATCACTAGGGGTTCTCATAAACACATGAGACAACTACCTTAATAACGAATTACTATGCTGTAAGTACCTTAAGACCCGGGTATGACATTAAATTCTCCAACTGGCTCGTGTTTTTCCCGGTAAATCACTAGGAGTTCTCATAAACACATGAGACAACTACCTTAATAACGACTTACTATGCTGTAAGTACCTTAAGAACCGGGTATGACATTAAATTCTCCAACTGGCTCGTGTTTTTCCCGGTAAATCACTAAGAGTTCTCATAAACACATGAGACAACTACCTTAATGACGACTTACTATGCTGTAAGTACCTTAAGACCCGGGTATGACATTAAATTCTCCAACTGGCTCGTGTTTTTCCCGGTAAATCACTAGGGGTTCTCATAAACACATGAGACAACTACCTTAATGACGACTTACTATGCTGTAAGTAATTTAAGACCCGGGTATGACATTAAATTCTGCAACTGACTCGTGTTTTTCCCGGTAAATCACTAGGGGTTCTCATAAACACATGAGACAACTACCATAATGACGACTTACTATGCTGTAGGTACTTTAAGACCCGGGTATGACATTAAATTCTCCAACTGGCTCGTGTTTTTCCCGGTAAATCACTAGGAGTTCTCAAACACATGAGACAACTACCTGAATGACGACTTACTATGCTGTAAGTACTTTAAGACCCGGGTATGACATTAAATTCTCTGACTCGTGTTTTTCCCGGTAAATCACTAGGGGTTCTCATAAACACATGAGACAACTACGTTAATGACGACTTACTATGCTGTAGGTACTTTAAGACCCGGGTATGACATTAAGTTCTCCAACTGACTCGTGTTTTTCCCGGTAAACCACTTGGAGTTCTCATAAACCCATGAGACAACTACGTTAATGACGACTTACTATGCTGTAAGTACTTTAAGGCCGGAGTATGACATTAAATTCTCCAACTGACTCGTGTTTTTCCCGGTAAACCACTTGGAGTTTTCATAAACCCATGAGACAACTACCTTAATGACGACTTACTATGCTGTAAGTACTTTAAGACCCGGGTATGACATTAAATTCTCCAACTGACTCGTGTTTTTCCCGGTAAACCACTAGGATTTCTCATAAACACATGAGACAACTTCTTTAGGGCCCGGGCTTAATAGTTCGGACCACTATTAGGTACAATCAGTTACAACGTGAGTCAGTTGGACAATTTAATGTCACATAGTAAGTCGCCATTAAGATAGCTGTCTCATGTGTTTATGAGAACTCCTAGTGGTTTACCGGGAAAAACTCGAGTCAGTTGGAGAATTTAATGTCATGTTGGCGCTTCGGCCATAATAGCTCAATGGTTAGAGCGGCTGGACGGAGACCAGAAGATCCGTGGTTCAAATCCCGGCTATGGCATTGACTCTACCCTTTCATAGTGCGTCCAACACACGGCTAGTGTGAAAGGAGAATTAATTTGTACCCCATGTCAAATTTTTACCAACAATGCATACTTTGTCACTCTCTGAAACCCCAAACAAACAAATAGTGATGCACTGCACAGGAATACGAAGTAAGAGCGTAAATTATAATCCACAGGACGAAGGGGTCCAGAAATGCTTTGGCAAAGAGAGATTGACATCAGAACAGGTCTAATGGCCTACTCCATATTAGGCAGAAATGTAAGTAAGATATAACTAAGGAATATTAAAAGAAATTACCTGTTAAGTCCCTTGACGAACACTCACTTAGAACTTCCAGAATTTATCTGTACTTATATAAACATTAGCTAAGAGTTCCAAGACAAAATGAACCAACCAACGTCATCTCACTGTATACTAATTATGCAATTGTTTTCCCCTACTCCATAATTATCTCGCTGGGAATCACACAATCTTCTCTGTTTCTGAAATATACTCAATGTATTTATCACATTTGTTTGCAAAAGTACCACTTGTGATAAGCATTTGATAAGAACTGTAAGGTTCCTTCTCATAAAGATTATTCGCTTTATCTGTCATTTCACCAGAATTTGCTGAGAACAAGCTGCCGAAAGTTCACAGCGAATTTGTTCGTTCAGTTTAGTACCAGGGTCAGTGTCGAGGCGAGACTTTCAAAGTGAGGGAAGCTCTAAATAATTTTTATTAAATAAAGGGAGAGTAGTTTCTCAAAGAACTAAGGCTACTCTTCAGTACTCTTTCTCTTGTGCACTCACACGTAGGTCCAGTAGCGAGGTATGACTTTCAAAGTGAGGGGAGCACCTAATAATAATTTTTCTTAAATTAAGGGGGAGTAGTGTCTCAAGGAACTAAGGCAACTCTTCAGTACTCTTTCTATTGTACAGTCACACTAGGTCCAGTAGCGAGGCGTGACTTTCAAAGTGAGGGAGGCACCAAATTATAATTTTCATTAAAATAAGAGAGAATAATGACTCAAGGAGGTAAGGTGACTCTTTAGTGCTTTTTCTATTGTACAGTCACACATAGGTCCAGTAGCGAGGCGTGACTTTCAAAGTGAGGGAGGCACCAAATAATAATTTTCATTAAAATAAGAGAGAATAATAACTCAAAGAGGTAAGGCTACTCTTCAGTACTCTCTCTATTGTACAGTCACACGTGGGTCCAGTAGCGAGGCGTGATTCTCAAAGCGAGGGAGGCTCCAAATAATAATTTCCGTTAAAATAAGAGAGAATAATGACTCGAAGAACTAAGGCCATTCTGTTGTACAGTCAAACGTAGCTCCAGTAGCGAGGCGTGACTTTCAAAGTGAGGGAAGCTCCAATAATAATTTTCATTAAAATAAGTGAGAATAATGACTCAAAGAACTAAGGCTACTCTTTACTTCACTTTATATTGTACAGTCACACGTAGGTCCAGTAGCTAGGCGTGACACCAAATAGTAATTTTCATTAAAATAAGTTAGAATAATGACTCAAAGAGGTAAGGCTACTCTTCAGTACTCTTTCTATTGTACAGACACACGTAGGTCTAGTAGCGAGGCGTGACTCTCAAAGCCAGGGAAGCTTCAAATAATAATTTTCATTAAAATAAGAGAGAATAATGACTCAAAGAACTAAGGTGACCCTTTAGTATTCTTTCTATTGTACAGCTACACGTAGGCCCAGTAGCGAGGCGTGACTCTCATAGCGAGGAAAGCTCCAAATAATAATTTTCATTAAAATAAGAGAGAATAATGACTCAAAGAGGTAAGGCTACTCTTCAGTACTCTTTCTATTGTACAGACACACGTAGGTCCAGTAGCGAGGCTTGACTCTCAAAGTGTGGGAAGCTCCAAATAATAATTTTCATTAAAATAAGAGAGAATAATGACTCAAAGAACTAAGGCTACTTTTTAGTACTCTTTCTATTGTACAGTCACACATAGGTCCAGTAGCGAGACGTGACTTCAAATTGTGGGAAGCTCCAAATAATAATTTTCATTAAAATAAGAGAGAATAATGACTCAAAGAACTAAGGCTAATTTTTAGTACTCTTTCTATTGTACAGTCACACGTAGGTCCAGTAGCGAGACGTGACTTCAAATTGTGGGAAGCTCCAAATAATAATTTTCATTAAAATAAGAGAGAATAATGACTCAAAGAACTAAGGCTACTTTTTAGTACTCTTTCTATTGTACAGTCACACGTAGGTCCAGTAGCGAGAGGTGACTTCAAATTGTGGGAAGCTCCAAATAATAATTTTCATTAAAATAAGAGAGAATAATGAATCAATGACCTAAGGTTACTCTTTAGTACTCTTTCTATTGTACAGTTACACGTAGGCCCAGTAGGGAGACGTGAGTTTCTAAGATAGGGAAGCTCCAAATAATAATTGTCATTAAAATAAGAGAGAACAATGACTCAATGAACTAAGGCTACTCTTTAGTACTCTTTCTATTGTACAGTTACACGTAGGCCCAGTAGGGAGACGTGAGTTTCAAAGATAGGGCAGCTCTAAATAATAATTTTAATTAAAATAAGAGAGAATAATGACTAAAAGAACTAAGACTACTCTTTAGTACTCTTTCTATTGTACAGTCCTACTTATTGCCTTCTTGCATTGTAAGACTGCTCACAGTACTAGCAGACATATTCCTACTTTCCAATGTTTCCTACAGCTGACGCGCACCGCGGGAACTCTTAGCCCGACATAGATAAGGTATGCAATTAACACACATTTGCTAATAACTTAAAACTTTGGAAAAATTTCGTATTTTTCCCACTAAATATCGATCTATGTAATATACTATTGCTAAAGCTATTTAAATATATTTGCAGATTTATTTAAAAATGCCGCATAAACACGCCATGGGGACTTAACGTGACAAAAGCTGTTAGTGCATAACTGTCGAAGAGTCGTGATTGCTCCCGAAGCCTACGAAGCGTGGCGTTCAAGGTTACGAATGCTTAAATACAAAATATTCGGCATTGAATGATCTCGCGGAACTTGTTATTATAATCAAAGCAGAAATTACTCTGTACCTTCTCATGGATCACATTTTGCAAAATCTCAATTTTTGTCTTAGGACAAATTAATATTTATTACAGACTAGCTGACCCGGCGAACTTGGCGCCGCTAATAAAACTGTTCTGATATAAACAAAACAAATTCAGAGTAGTTAGTTACTTATTCGGCAATTGGGGGTAAAGTTTAAAAGTAACAGTTACAATTAAATTAATCAGTTTAATCCTTTCTGATAAACAATATTTTTGTATTTTTTGTGGTTCATCAACATATAAAGATGGTGGTTTTCCGACGCGGGAACAAGTGCCGTATAACTGTCCATGAGAGAAACAATGAAACTCCAAGTTGATTCCACGAACTTCCAATGACTGCTCTTGTCATTTATTTATGGTCATCGGAAATGACAAACGTACGGGAAATTGTAGACGCTTAACATCCGTTGGAATCAGCGGAATATGTGGGATCAAGATATGCTCTCCTTTGTACTTTTCCTTGATTGTTACCTCGATGACGTTTTTCATTAGCCTTTTTCACAATTAGTCTCGTTCTATTGGGCAGTCGTGGTTGGTTAGTGGTACTCAGCATGATCACAACTGATCCTACTATTAGTTTTATATTGTGAGGTGGGATTCCAGATGTTCTAATGAATTTAAAAACTCTGTGAGGTAGTCATTCTGGTTTATAACTGTGTCAACTGATTTACATGAAAACAACTCCCTTGGAAGAAAATTCTGTATGGTCGCATTGAGATCATGGACATCTGCATTTCTTGCTTCAAATGTTGCTCGTTCACTCAGGAAAAGCACGCTGAATAAGCTCCTCTCTGGAGTCTGTGAAGTGACAGAAATCTGAGGCTAATGTAGACATTAGGTGCAGCTGTTAATGGTGACTCTATGTCGGGGACGAGTGAATTATCTTTGAAGACTTTGGCAAGGAGTGTAATATCTTTGTACTTTGTAGTGCTTTTGTTTGTTGAAAATAAAAGACGGTGCATGAGATCCATAAAGTTTTGCGTGTTTACTTTTATATTTATTTAATAAACCTGTCCATTATCGCATCAGGTTCTTTTCCTCACCGTTGAAACCTTCCTTGGACTCATACAAATGTTTCAGAACCTAATTTAGGCAAATTGGTTCAGCGTTATGTATATACAGATCACAATACAGCTGGTACATACTCGCAACTTCATGATAATGTGTCAAAAGCTTTCCAAGGTTTCTGCATTCTTGCTCCTGGTATTACTCTTATTAGTTTTTCTTGTGTAACGAACACTGTTTGGTAATAACCACGCAATTACTCCAGAACATTACTTTGTAAGTCATTAGTGAATGAAGGTATAATAAACCGTTATTAGAATTCTGTTATCAATTATCTAATTTAAAGTTCTGTAGAGGGCACTGTTGTGATACAGAAACTCTTTGGACTGATTAGTGATGTCAGGAGGCAGTGAAAAATGCAGATAGTGAAAAATGAACAATTAGAAAAAGATTGAGAAATATCTAGTAAACATATTTTATTATAATTTAATGCTTATATACACAAATAATTAATAAATATGAGTACAAGAGAGCAAAAAAGTGGTGACCTCGACATGATACGTATGTGATCCTGGGTGAGTGAGTAGGTTAAAAATAGCGGTTCCAGAACAGACCCAAATGAGCAAGATGGCGGCCATGCGCAATCGGTATGTTTAGTGGATTTAGACAGTGTTTAGGTAGGTAGTCAATCCTCTTAATTTGGTGTACCTTATAATGCTGTGTCCTGAGGTATGATCAGAGCTTGTCTTGAGCTATGATCTGAGGCTCTAGGGTTAAGGGCTGCAGGGTTTCTTAGGTAAAGTCTGTTGGTATGGGATGTTAATATCTGAAGGATTTAATGGTTAGGTCCAGAGGTATGATCTGGGAGGAGGGTCTAGTGCTAAGAGCTGCAGGTTTTTCACAGGTGATGTCTGTTGGTCTGGAGGTGAAGTCTGTTGGTCTGGATGGTTTAGAGCTGTAGGATTTAGAGACTAGGTCCTGAGGTATGATCTGGGACTCTAGGGTTAAGGGCTGCAGGGTTTCTTAGGTAAAGTCTGTTGGTCTGGAGCTTGAAAGCTGTGGGATTTAGGGGGGGGGGGGGGCTTGGTCTCTATGTATGATCTGGGAGGAGGGTCTAGTGCTAAGAGCTGCAGGTTTTTCACAGGTAAAGACTGTTGGTCTGGGAGGTTAATAGCTATAGGACTTAGAGGTTAGGTCTCGAGGTATGATCTGAGGCTCTAGGGTTAAGAGTTGCAGGGTTTCTTAGGTAAAGTCTGTTGGTATGGGATGTTAATATCTGAAGGATTTAATGGTTAGGTCCAGAGGTATGATCTGGGACTCTATGGTTAAGAGTTGCAGGGTTTCTTAGGTAAAGTCTGTTGGTATGGGATGTTAATATCTGAAGGATTTAATGGTTTGGTCCTGAGGTATGATCTGGGACTCTATGGTTAAGAGTTGCAGGGTTTCTTAGGTAAAGACTGTTGGCCTGGGAGGTTAATAGTTATAGGACTTAGAGGTTAGGTCTTGAGGTATGATCTGGGGCTCTAGGGTTAAGGGTTGCAGGTTTTAACAGGTAGGGTTGCTGGTATGGGAGGTTAATACCTATAGGATTTAATGTGGCATGAGCTCTAGGGTTAAGGGTTGTAGGGTTCATAGCTAAATGTTGTTGGTCTAGAGGATAAAGACCATAGGGTCTTTTATCTATGTTTTATAGGCTGAGGTATGGTCTTATAATTTTGAAGTTAAGTTTGCTAGTCCAGCGATTAAAGGCGGTTAATCTTGGGGCAAGTACTACATTTATGCTTTACTATGTCATCCTATTATAAACTAACCTAACCTAATATACTCTTTCATTTCTACCTTCTTTCATCATTCTTATTATAACCTAGCTGTGTTTGGCTAGTGGCTTCCTTTGTTGCACCTGTTAACCTATTTGTTCTCTTTCCTTAAGTTCCTCTATTCTACCACTTTAACCTAACCTAATATATCCCATGGTTTTAGCTTCTTGATCATTGTTGAACCTAGTTGATTCTGGTATTAACATTCGTTCTATTCTCTTAAGCTGCCCAGTTTTTACCTCCTTAACCTATCCTAAGCATGTTTCTTTTCTCATGCTAACTACTTGTATGTATGATGCAAAGTTTTTAGGCATATCGATATTATAGCTATCTTTGTCACTGCAAGAGGTATATATGCTGATTACAGATCTTTATACAGTAAATTTAACCCTTTGTGCATCTGCTTCTCTTTTCCTAAAAATTGAGCTTCTTTTGTTGCTAGGGTTTCTTGTTTTTTGTACCTTCTCTATGCTTTCAGGAACTCTATTCTACCTTGTTATGTTATGAGGTCTTATGCTTATATCTTAGGCTTTTTGATTAAGCCTTTTGATCTGAAAGACTATGTATTTTGGCTATGTTCCTCATCTCTTATGGTCACATGGCTAGGTCTTGAGGCATGATCTTAGGGCCTGGGGTTTAAAGGATATAAGTCTCATAGCTTAAGCTCGTAGGTCTAAAGGTTAAAGACTGTAGGTTTAGTGGTTAGGTCGTATGGATTCAAGGTTAGATCTCTCGGTCTAGAGTTTAAGGCTGTAGGATCTGAAGGTTACGTATGGAGGTATGATCTGAGGGCTCTAGGGTTAAGTGTTTTAAGCTTCATAGCTAAAGGTTGCTGGTCAGGAGGTTAAAAGCTGTAGGATCTGGAGGTTAGGTATTGAGGTATGATCTCGGAACTCTAGGATTAAAAGCTATAGGCTTCATAGCTAAAAGTTTGCCAGCTAGAGATATCTTCTTTACTGTTAGAGGTATATTTGCAATGGTCTAGGCGTACAGTTTTCTTACATTTTTTTCATGCAGATTGATGTCTTCGTACTCTTGTGTCTTTTTCAAGCTTTTACCCCCTATGCATCGTCTTGTAATAAGTCGTTACGCTAAACCAATGTTCTAATGCTATTTCCATGCTTTTTCAGATGTTATGAGGTTTATGCGCGTTTCAGGGATATTTTAGACCAAGTTACGTTACTCAATTCATTTTATAACTAATTAAGAAGTTTTTCAAGGATATTTCAGATTACGAGATAGTAGTTACTTTTTAAATTTACCTATTTTAACATTAACTAAAGTGTGTTCAGTTAGCTTATGTGGTGAGGTAGACGTCCCTCGTCTTTTTTTCTCTGGACTTGGGACCAGCGTCAGAATTTGTTTTCTGAACGGTAGACTTAACGCCCTCCTCTGCTCTTATTATTCAGCTGTTTTCATGCTTAGATATTTTAATGCTACGTTCTAGTGTTTATTTCTCGGAATGAAAATTTTTTTTTTTTCTGCTCTAGGGTTCCTTCTTTCATTCGCTGTTCAAAATATGACAATGTCCATGGGCATATGTGGATACTCCATCATCTGCAATTACTCTCTTGTCATCATGTGGAGATAGGGATATTTTGTTCACTTCCACTGACGCAACATTATGTTGATGGGACATAATTAGGTTCATTGGCGTTCTTATGATTTCTCTGCTTTTAAGACAGTCCACATAGCTCTCAAAGGTGATGTACTGTTTAATGGCACTATGTTTTATGCCTTTTATCTTCTTGATTATGCCTCCATCGATGTCGAGTGCATACATATTCGGTCTCAGTCCAACAAAACGACGAATGATTTTTCCATTGGCTTCATCTTTAAATTTTCCCAACACTTTCTTGTTTTTTGTAGAATGACATATGTGCTCGTTAGGATAATCAGCAGTATCCAGATGTTCCAGAAAACGTAACTTATCCTGGTATATGTCTCCGGTAGTCACACGATGGATGAAAGAGTCAGTATCCATGTACATGAGCTTCAGATTTTCAAGCCCGTAATACGGCATTAGCACATCATAATGATACCAATACATCAAGGTCTTCGAGATATCCAGCACACACATCCCAATGTATATAGGCTTGTTGAAGACTATCTCCCGGGACGCCATGTGTATTGCAGCCAGATTAGGTCCATATATAGTTCTATCAATAAATGTAGGCTTAGCAACCAGTTTTTCCAATGTCTTCCAATCGGCGACAAGTCGTATATTCAGTCGGTTTCTGATGTTTTCCATAGTTTTACCAAACATGGCATTGTTAAAAAGTTTGTAAAGATCCTTCTCGAAATCATTTCTCGATCCTTGTCGTAGCCGGTTATTGAATTCCACATAAGGCTTTAACCAACATGACTGTTGAAATTGTAGCACCCGATGGATTTTAGTCAGTTGTAACCCATGACTAAGGGCCTGCTTCAAGGTCATGTAATGCACCACATACCTAGTTCGTGATCCAAGGTGAGGAATTAGTTTCCTTGTAGAAGAACCCGGGGGCTTGATACACTCAGGTAGGAACGGTAAATCATTGTGTAGGTCATGGAGTTCTGTAGGATATTGAAGGTCCACTTCTAAGATGTATCCGAGAGGGTCATCTTCTCGTAGTATATCTAGGTTGATATCTTCAGGAGAAACCCACTTAAAACCCCCGTAAGCAAGGGGCTTCCCCATAGCCCACGCGTACTGATTATTCGAATCCTCGTACGTAATATATTGAGAGGGTTTACTTGAGTCATACTCCTTCATGTAGTGATTGTTCGCTTCTGCATACCGATGAGAAACTTGGCATAATCCTCCTCTTATACCTGCTTCAACCATGAGTAGCTGGTCATAATCCTGTAGTAATTCCAGTTCAATTCGTGTGTACAACAGCATTGCATCCCACGTAAGTCCGGGTGATGTATAATAATGTGCGGGATCAACTTTATGGGTTTTCAGGGTCTGCTCTCTGAATGTTTCAAACACATCTGCTAGTAGAAGGACATCTGAAGTTAAGTAGAGGTCACTGTACTCGCCTAGTGTTCTGATGTTGAAGTGACTCCATACGGTTTTTGCATGCTGATACTCTGCATCACTAATTTCTTCTCTGTTTAACTTACTGTAGAATGCTTCTCTCGGAGGAAGTTCTGTCTCACTCAAAACATCCCATGATGTAACGTAATCATAGGGAAACACACCTTTACGCATCATCAAATCGATCTTCTCTGCTCCAAAGTACTTCTGAGTTTCAGGATATGATGTTAGATTTTTTGCTAGTTTATCCAAGCTGGTACTAAGGAAGCGATAGGTATCCACAAAACGAAGTTTAATGTCACCAACATACTTGGAAAATGATATATAACTTTCCTCAGAGCTAGGAATAACTTCTACTCTATCGCTAGTACAGCCTAACTCCTTAACAATGAAATGGGAGTCATATCCACTCAGGTTATGTATGAAGACAGGAATATAATTAGGCGTTTTACAGGTTAGATTACACTGATTATGTAGACTTCCTCGATATTCACCACTTATATGATCATGATCTCGTACTTTCCAGTTATCGTCGGTAAATTCTTTACCACATAAGTAGCATTCTGTAGAAGATTCGAATGATTTTTGTTGCTTATCTGTCAGAGTTAATGGAGCACCAGTTTTGTATACAGCATTAATTTTCTTTGCGAGAGAACTTACATACTCCATAAACTTCGGTGCAGCATTATATCCCCGATATACATAGGGTTCAGTAGGAAGACCAGTCTGTAAACCTTCAATTGTAGCTGAGGATTTGACATAAACACAGAAACTCATAGGAATATGCTTCTGATATGGAACTGTATAAGACGTTTCGGGATTAGAAGAACACCCATGGTAAGGGGTAAGAATGCTTTCAAAGTCAGCGTATATGACATAAGGTAATTTCAACATCCTTTCATGATTCTTGAATCTAACAATAGATTTCTCCTTAGTTGGCATAACAATCTTAGCAACTCCGTGTTGGCCACATATTTTTCTATGCTCATTTAACCTCTCAACTCCTCCATTTCGATACTCAAAGTGCGTAAAACAGCGTTTGCAGATACAGAGTTTTCCCTCACATTTGGTTTTTTGTTGATGAATAAGTCTCTCGAAATTCTTTATATAAACGTAATGATGACGTCCAGCTGAATTGCTTAACAGAAGCAGATCGCGATGATCGGACAGTTCTTCATTGACAACTTTCATAGGAAACACTTGATTTTTCTCATCCAGTCCGAAAACATTTATAGAGATGTTATTTTTTCGTTCAAATTTCGGGATATCAGTCAGGCTCGTAGGAAACGAGAGGCAGGAAAAGTCATATCTCTCTTGAAGATCCTTATACTTGCTAACACGATGAGGATTCTTCTGAATGAACTTTGCGAGAACAGCATACATAAAACACTTTTCATCTTCATAATTCTGTGGATTTATGCAGGCTCCTTTAGCTCCAATAGAGGTCGGTAGAGGGATGTAACTGGTCCCCCTCAGTTCATTATTCTTGTTGATTCTAACACGCACACCATCAACAGCTAATAAAGCCCAGCTGCTTCCTTTAAGTTGACTTTCCTCCATTTCAGTACAAAGTTTCTTGAATTTACTTTCCAATATGGCGTCCAAGTCACTTTCTAAAAATATTGCTTGATTTGGCGTTTTAAAGGCTTTATCAGTAGTGTCACCAACGGCATTCACAAACCGACATTCAGCCATGAGGTTAATTTTCACACTTTTATGCATCCTCAGTTGCTTCTGAACGGCTTGAATTATCCGCTGTTTTGATTCCTGGAGATATGTATTCAGGTCTTGGCATGTAGAGCACTGGATGAAATATGATTTCAGTCGATCCTGGAAAGCTGTTTCATATTCTACGACATCGTCTTCATCAGGAACCATTAACAGCAATTTATGTTTGGTAGGCTCGATCTTGAGTTTCTTAGCAGTAGTTATTCTCTCGCATCGTTCTTGGTGAGTATCTCTGCGATTCTCAGTATCATAAACGTTACCACAATGTTTACATTCGTAAAACCGGCCACATACCAGCTCATGTCTCTTTTTATTGTAGCTTTTCAGGAAAATCTTTGCACATATGCTACACCTATTTTCAGGTATAGTGTCTAACAGAGCTTCCATCGCTATAGTTTTTTGTTGTGTGCAGGCTAATTCTCAGGAATATGCTGCCAAGTAAGTGTCTTGATACACTTCTCACTTCTCTTCTTCACCTTGATAAGTTATCAGCGCTACTGATGATGAATTTCACTGTAGAAGCTGATCCGCTATGCTATAAACACACTAGCGTAATTACAATCTAAGATCGATAAAGCTCTCTTTATACACTTAGCACAGACCTAATAGAAAACTTCATCATCCCCTTCACCAACGGGATTCGAAGGTGGCGCTCCTATCGGAGAAAACCTAAAAGAAAACTATTATCTTGCTACCACAGGGGTTCGAAGATGCTTCTACTATTGGAGAAAACCTAAAAGAAAACTCTATTAATTTCCCAGTTTTCGATTATTCTTTAACTACTTTACAATTCACAAGAGAGAAAAATTTTGACAAATTAAAATTGAAAAAGGAAATAAATAGCTAGATTTGAAGATAAAATTTAGACAATTCAAACGAGTATAAACACGACTAAGCTCCGCCTTTTAGTTTTAAAGTTACATTAGGAGCTCCCATTGCCACCCGTAGACACCTCTACGTCATCTTCAACCACGTGTTCTTGATTCTTTTCACACATATCTTAACATAACAGTTATATTTTTTCCCAAGTTCATCTATTACACCGTTTAACTGATCCACGGGCACCCTTAGAATCCTTCACTTCATCCTCAAACACACCTTCTTGAACCCTTTTGATATATTTTAACCTATTTATGTTTGTTGCTACGGGCATCCGTTCTCTTTTCTTAAGTTAAATTATTACGACCATCTTGTTATGTTTAAGTCTCATGCTTATATATTAAACTTTGTGATTAAGTATTTTGATTTGAAAGTCTATGTAAATCGGTTAAGGTAAACATCTCTTCTCAACATGAGACAAGTCATGATGTATGATCTTATGGGGTGAGCTTGCCAACACGTCTAAAAGCATTTATATTCAAAGGTATTTAAATTATCCCACCGAGATTTGAACCCTGATCCTAAGGCGTAAATTACCATTTCAACAACAATTCAGACCTAAAGTATATATGTATACGCTATTTCATTGCGCTAACGTTATTAGTTCAAGAGTTATTTAAGATTCAAGTTATTGCGACAGAAGCGGTTATCGAACCACGGGTCTGTAGGATACGGAATCATAAATCATTCACAGCATATGTTGAATGAAAAAAACCTGCGCTTTCCCCTGTTGTTCTATGTGCAATAGATCAGAAATAGAACACAATTACATAATTCAGTGGACGATGGGAACTGAACCAGGGACCCTTGAGCTACACGTTGTCAGCATATGATTAACTATGAGAAGCATAACCATATAAAGGTTATTTCACTTCTCTAGACCCAGCGGTTTCAGAGATATTTAAATTAAACGATTCAGGACTCGAACTAAGGACTACAGGTATACAGTATATACCCTGCGGACCCCGCTAACCATATGTAAGTAATAAAGTTTATCCGAAGTCGCTATCATAATTAATTTAGGAGTTACTCAGATTTACCGATTCAGGACTCGAACCGAGGACAACCAGTATATGAGAGAACGTCTGTAGATGCTCCTTAACGATATAAAAGTAATAAAGTTTATCCGAGCTCGCTATCGTTACTAGTTTCGGAGTTATTCGAATAATAAATGTACTGATTTGCACGGGATTCGATTAGGCAACCATTGATAAAACTATCAGTCAGACAGGCAGTAAGGACACGGACACCCCTGCGCGGTAGAAAGGCAGCATGCATCGTCTTTCCACCCCCTGGCCGGCATCCCATTAGTTTGCGAACACTATTTATTTATCACATGCAGGTGTGCCTGCGTCTTGGGACAAGGGCTTGACAGGTCATTAATCAAGGAGTAGATATTAAAAGCCTTTTCCAGATCACTTTGCATAAATTTGCATAAATGGAGGGGAGGGTGTGAGGACCACCCAAGATGTTGCAGGTGGTATGGAACGGGGAGGGGAGGGGGTGTGAGGACCACCCAAGATGTTGCAGGTGGTATGGAACGGGAAGGGGAGGGGGTGTGAGGACCACCCAAGATGTTGCAGGTGGTATGGAAAAAAGCCTTTTATATCTACTCCTTGATTAATGACCTGTCAAGCCCTTGTCCCAAGACGCAGGCACACCTGCATGTGATAAATAAATAGTGTTCGCAAACTAATGGGATGCCGGCCAGGGGGTGGAAAGACGATGCATGCTGCCTTTCTACCGCGCAGGGGTGTCCGTGTCCTTACTGCCTGTCTGACTGATAGTTTTATCAATGGTTGCCTAATCGAATCCCGTGCAAATCAGTACATTTATTATTCGAATAACTCCGAAACTAGTAACGATAGCGAGCTCGGATAAACTTTATTACTTTTATATCGTTAAGGAGCATCTACAGACGTTCTCTCATATACTGGTTGTCCTCGGTTCGAGTCCTGAATCGGTAAATCTGAGTAACTCCTAAATTAATTATGATAGCGACTTCGGATAAACTTTATTACTTACATATGGTTAGCGGGGTCCGCAGGGTATATACTGTATACCTGTAGTCCTTAGTTCGAGTCCTGAATCGTTTAATTTAAATATCTCTGAAACCGCTGGGTCTAGAGAAGTGAAATAACCTTTATATGGTTATGCTTCTCATAGTTAATCATATGCTGACAACGTGTAGCTCAAGGGTCCCTGGTTCAGTTCCCATCGTCCACTGAATTATGTAATTGTGTTCTATTTCTGATCTATTGCACATAGAACAACAGGGGAAAGCGCAGGTTTTTTTCATTCAACATATGCTGTGAATGATTTATGATTCCGTATCCTACAGACCCGTGGTTCGATAACCGCTTCTGTCGCAATAACTTGAATCTTAAATAACTCTTGAACTAATAACGTTAGCGCAATGAAATAGCGTATACATATATACTTTAGGTCTGAATTGTTGTTGAAATGGTAATTTACGCCTTAGGATCAGGGTTCAAATCTCGGTGGGATAATTTAAATACCTTTGAATATAAATGCTTTTAGACGTGTTGGCAAGCTCACCCCATAAGATCATACATCATGACTTGTCTCATGTTGAGAAGAGATGTTTACCTTAACCGATTTACATAGACTTTCAAATCAAAATACTTAATCACAAAGTTTAATATATAAGCATGAGACTTAAACATAACAAGATGGTCGTAATAATTTAACTTAAGAAAAGAGAACGGATGCCCGTAGCAACAAACATAAATAGGTTAAAATATATCAAAAGGGTTCAAGAAGGTGTGTTTGAGGATGAAGTGAAGGATTCTAAGGGTGCCCGTGGATCAGTTAAACGGTGTAATAGATGAACTTGGGAAAAAATATAACTGTTATGTTAAGATATGTGTGAAAAGAATCAAGAACACGTGGTTGAAGATGACGTAGAGGTGTCTACGGGTGGCAATGGGAGCTCCTAATGTAACTTTAAAACTAAAAGGCGGAGCTTAGTCGTGTTTATACTCGTTTGAATTGTCTAAATTTTATCTTCAAATCTAGCTATTTATTTCCTTTTTCAATTTTAATTTGTCAAAATTTTTCTCTCTTGTGAATTGTAAAGTAGTTAAAGAATAATCGAAAACTGGGAAATTAATAGAGTTTTCTTTTAGGTTTTCTCCAATAGTAGAAGCATCTTCGAACCCCTGTGGTAGCAAGATAATAGTTTTCTTTTAGGTTTTCTCCGATAGGAGCGCCACCTTCGAATCCCGTTGGTGAAGGGGATGATGAAGTTTTCTATTAGGTCTGTGCTAAGTGTATAAAGAGAGCTTTATCGATCTTAGATTGTAATTACGCTAGTGTGTTTATAGCATAGCGGATCAGCTTCTACAGTGAAATTCATCATCAGTAGCGCTGATAACTTATCAAGGTGAAGAAGAGAAGTGAGAAGTGTATCAAGACACTTACTTGGCAGCATATTCCTGAGAATTAGCCTGCACACAACAAAAAACTATAGCGATGGAAGCTCTGTTAGACACTATACCTGAAAATAGGTGTAGCATATGTGCAAAGATTTTCCTGAAAAGCTACAATAAAAAGAGACATGAGCTGGTATGTGGCCGGTTTTACGAATGTAAACATTGTGGTAACGTTTATGATACTGAGAATCGCAGAGATACTCACCAAGAACGATGCGAGAGAATAACTACTGCTAAGAAACTCAAGATCGAGCCTACCAAACATAAATTGCTGTTAATGGTTCCTGATGAAGACGATGTCGTAGAATATGAAACAGCTTTCCAGGATCGACTGAAATCATATTTCATCCAGTGCTCTACATGCCAAGACCTGAATACATATCTCCAGGAATCAAAACAGCGGATAATTCAAGCCGTTCAGAAGCAACTGAGGATGCATAAAAGTGTGAAAATTAACCTCATGGCTGAATGTCGGTTTGTGAATGCCGTTGGTGACACTACTGATAAAGCCTTTAAAACGCCAAATCAAGCAATATTTTTAGAAAGTGACTTGGACGCCATATTGGAAAGTAAATTCAAGAAACTTTGTACTGAAATGGAGGAAAGTCAACTTAAAGGAAGCAGCTGGGCTTTATTAGCTGTTGATGGTGTGCGTGTTAGAATCAACAAGAATAATGAACTGAGGGGGACCAGTTACATCCCTCTACCGACCTCTATTGGAGCTAAAGGAGCCTGCATAAATCCACAGAATTATGAAGATGAAAAGTGTTTTATGTATGCTGTTCTCGCAAAGTTCATTCAGAAGAATCCTCATCGTGTTAGCAAGTATAAGGATCTTCAAGAGAGATATGACTTTTCCTGCCTCTCGTTTCCTACGAGCCTGACTGATATCCCGAAATTTGAACGAAAAAATAACATCTCTATAAATGTTTTCGGACTGGATGAGAAAAATCAAGTGTTTCCTATGAAAGTTGTCAATGAAGAACTGTCCGATCATCGCGATCTGCTTCTGTTAAGCAATTCAGCTGGACGTCATCATTACGTTTATATAAAGAATTTCGAGAGACTTATTCATCAACAAAAAACCAAATGTGAGGGAAAACTCTGTATCTGCAAACGCTGTTTTACGCACTTTGAGTATCGAAATGGAGGAGTTGAGAGGTTAAATGAGCATAGAAAAATATGTGGCCAACACGGAGTTGCTAAGATTGTTATGCCAACTAAGGAGAAATCTATTGTTAGATTCAAGAATCATGAAAGGATGTTGAAATTACCTTATGTCATATACGCTGACTTTGAAAGCATTCTTACCCCTTACCATGGGTGTTCTTCTAATCCCGAAACGTCTTATACAGTTCCATATCAGAAGCATATTCCTATGAGTTTCTGTGTTTATGTCAAATCCTCAGCTACAATTGAAGGTTTACAGACTGGTCTTCCTACTGAACCCTATGTATATCGGGGATATAATGCTGCACCGAAGTTTATGGAGTATGTAAGTTCTCTCGCAAAGAAAATTAATGCTGTATACAAAACTGGTGCTCCATTAACTCTGACAGATAAGCAACAAAAATCATTCGAATCTTCTACAGAATGCTACTTATGTGGTAAAGAATTTACCGACGATAACTGGAAAGTACGAGATCATGATCATATAAGTGGTGAATATCGAGGAAGTCTACATAATCAGTGTAATCTAACCTGTAAAACGCCTAATTATATTCCTGTCTTCATACATAACCTGAGTGGATATGACTCCCATTTCATTGTTAAGGAGTTAGGCTGTACTAGCGATAGAGTAGAAGTTATTCCTAGCTCTGAGGAAAGTTATATATCATTTTCCAAGTATGTTGGTGACATTAAACTTCGTTTTGTGGATACCTATCGCTTCCTTAGTACCAGCTTGGATAAACTAGCAAAAAATCTAACATCATATCCTGAAACTCAGAAGTACTTTGGAGCAGAGAAGATCGATTTGATGATGCGTAAAGGTGTGTTTCCCTATGATTACGTTACATCATGGGATGTTTTGAGTGAGACAGAACTTCCTCCGAGAGAAGCATTCTACAGTAAGTTAAACAGAGAAGAAATTAGTGATGCAGAGTATCAGCATGCAAAAACCGTATGGAGTCACTTCAACATCAGAACACTAGGCGAGTACAGTGACCTCTACTTAACTTCAGATGTCCTTCTACTAGCAGATGTGTTTGAAACATTCAGAGAGCAGACCCTGAAAACCCATAAAGTTGATCCCGCACATTATTATACATCACCCGGACTTACGTGGGATGCAATGCTGTTGTACACACGAATTGAACTGGAATTACTACAGGATTATGACCAGCTACTCATGGTTGAAGCAGGTATAAGAGGAGGATTATGCCAAGTTTCTCATCGGTATGCAGAAGCGAACAATCACTACATGAAGGAGTATGACTCAAGTAAACCCTCTCAATATATTACGTACGAGGATTCGAATAATCAGTACGCGTGGGCTATGGGGAAGCCCCTTGCTTACGGGGGTTTTAAGTGGGTTTCTCCTGAAGATATCAACCTAGATATACTACGAGAAGATGACCCTCTCGGATACATCTTAGAAGTGGACCTTCAATATCCTACAGAACTCCATGACCTACACAATGATTTACCGTTCCTACCTGAGTGTATCAAGCCCCCGGGTTCTTCTACAAGGAAACTAATTCCTCACCTTGGATCACGAACTAGGTATGTGGTGCATTACATGACCTTGAAGCAGGCCCTTAGTCATGGGTTACAACTGACTAAAATCCATCGGGTGCTACAATTTCAACAGTCATGTTGGTTAAAGCCTTATGTGGAATTCAATAACCGGCTACGACAAGGATCGAGAAATGATTTCGAGAAGGATCTTTACAAACTTTTTAACAATGCCATGTTTGGTAAAACTATGGAAAACATCAGAAACCGACTGAATATACGACTTGTCGCCGATTGGAAGACATTGGAAAAACTGGTTGCTAAGCCTACATTTATTGATAGAACTATATATGGACCTAATCTGGCTGCAATACACATGGCGTCCCGGGAGATAGTCTTCAACAAGCCTATATACATTGGGATGTGTGTGCTGGATATCTCGAAGACCTTGATGTATTGGTATCATTATGATGTGCTAATGCCGTATTACGGGCTTGAAAATCTGAAGCTCATGTACATGGATACTGACTCTTTCATCCATCGTGTGACTACCGGAGACATATACCAGGATAAGTTACGTTTTCTGGAACATCTGGATACTGCTGATTATCCTAACGAGCACATATGTCATTCTACAAAAAACAAGAAAGTGTTGGGAAAATTTAAAGATGAAGCCAATGGAAAAATCATTCGTCGTTTTGTTGGACTGAGACCGAATATGTATGCACTCGACATCGATGGAGGCATAATCAAGAAGATAAAAGGCATAAAACATAGTGCCATTAAACAGTACATCACCTTTGAGAGCTATGTGGACTGTCTTAAAAGCAGAGAAATCATAAGAACGCCAATGAACCTAATTATGTCCCATCAACATAATGTTGCGTCAGTGGAAGTGAACAAAATATCCCTATCTCCACATGATGACAAGAGAGTAATTGCAGATGATGGAGTATCCACATATGCCCATGGACATTGTCATATTTTGAACAGCGAATGAAAGAAGGAACCCTAGAGCAGAAAAAAAAAAAATTTTCATTCCGAGAAATAAACACTAGAACGTAGCATTAAAATATCTAAGCATGAAAACAGCTGAATAATAAGAGCAGAGGAGGGCGTTAAGTCTACCGTTCAGAAAACAAATTCTGACGCTGGTCCCAAGTCCAGAGAAAAAAAGACGAGGGACGTCTACCTCACCACATAAGCTAACTGAACACACTTTAGTTAATGTTAAAATAGGTAAATTTAAAAAGTAACTACTATCTCGTAATCTGAAATATCCTTGAAAAACTTCTTAATTAGTTATAAAATGAATTGAGTAACGTAACTTGGTCTAAAATATCCCTGAAACGCGCATAAACCTCATAACATCTGAAAAAGCATGGAAATAGCATTAGAACATTGGTTTAGCGTAACGACTTATTACAAGACGATGCATAGGGGGTAAAAGCTTGAAAAAGACACAAGAGTACGAAGACATCAATCTGCATGAAAAAAATGTAAGAAAACTGTACGCCTAGACCATTGCAAATATACCTCTAACAGTAAAGAAGATATCTCTAGCTGGCAAACTTTTAGCTATGAAGCCTATAGCTTTTAATCCTAGAGTTCCGAGATCATACCTCAATACCTAACCTCCAGATCCTACAGCTTTTAACCTCCTGACCAGCAACCTTTAGCTATGAAGCTTAAAACACTTAACCCTAGAGCCCTCAGATCATACCTCCATACGTAACCTTCAGATCCTACAGCCTTAAACTCTAGACCGAGAGATCTAACCTTGAATCCATACGACCTAACCACTAAACCTACAGTCTTTAACCTTTAGACCTACGAGCTTAAGCTATGAGACTTATATCCTTTAAACCCCAGGCCCTAAGATCATGCCTCAAGACCTAGCCATGTGACCATAAGAGATGAGGAACATAGCCAAAATACATAGTCTTTCAGATCAAAAGGCTTAATCAAAAAGCCTAAGATATAAGCATAAGACCTCATAACATAACAAGGTAGAATAGAGTTCCTGAAAGCATAGAGAAGGTACAAAAAACAAGAAACCCTAGCAACAAAAGAAGCTCAATTTTTAGGAAAAGAGAAGCAGATGCACAAAGGGTTAAATTTACTGTATAAAGATCTGTAATCAGCATATATACCTCTTGCAGTGACAAAGATAGCTATAATATCGATATGCCTAAAAACTTTGCATCATACATACAAGTAGTTAGCATGAGAAAAGAAACATGCTTAGGATAGGTTAAGGAGGTAAAAACTGGGCAGCTTAAGAGAATAGAACGAATGTTAATACCAGAATCAACTAGGTTCAACAATGATCAAGAAGCTAAAACCATGGGATATATTAGGTTAGGTTAAAGTGGTAGAATAGAGGAACTTAAGGAAAGAGAACAAATAGGTTAACAGGTGCAACAAAGGAAGCCACTAGCCAAACACAGCTAGGTTATAATAAGAATGATGAAAGAAGGTAGAAATGAAAGAGTATATTAGGTTAGGTTAGTTTATAATAGGATGACATAGTAAAGCATAAATGTAGTACTTGCCCCAAGATTAACCGCCTTTAATCGCTGGACTAGCAAACTTAACTTCAAAATTATAAGACCATACCTCAGCCTATAAAACATAGATAAAAGACCCTATGGTCTTTATCCTCTAGACCAACAACATTTAGCTATGAACCCTACAACCCTTAACCCTAGAGCTCATGCCACATTAAATCCTATAGGTATTAACCTCCCATACCAGCAACCCTACCTGTTAAAACCTGCAACCCTTAACCCTAGAGCCCCAGATCATACCTCAAGACCTAACCTCTAAGTCCTATAACTATTAACCTCCCAGGCCAACAGTCTTTACCTAAGAAACCCTGCAACTCTTAACCATAGAGTCCCAGATCATACCTCAGGACCAAACCATTAAATCCTTCAGATATTAACATCCCATACCAACAGACTTTACCTAAGAAACCCTGCAACTCTTAACCATAGAGTCCCAGATCATACCTCTGGACCTAACCATTAAATCCTTCAGATATTAACATCCCATACCAACAGACTTTACCTAAGAAACCCTGCAACTCTTAACCCTAGAGCCTCAGATCATACCTCGAGACCTAACCTCTAAGTCCTATAGCTATTAACCTCCCAGACCAACAGTCTTTACCTGTGAAAAACCTGCAGCTCTTAGCACTAGACCCTCCTCCCAGATCATACATAGAGACCAAGCCCCCCCCCCCCTAAATCCCACAGCTTTCAAGCTCCAGACCAACAGACTTTACCTAAGAAACCCTGCAGCCCTTAACCCTAGAGTCCCAGATCATACCTCAGGACCTAGTCTCTAAATCCTACAGCTCTAAACCATCCAGACCAACAGACTTCACCTCCAGACCAACAGACATCACCTGTGAAAAACCTGCAGCTCTTAGCACTAGACCCTCCTCCCAGATCATACCTCTGGACCTAACCATTAAATCCTTCAGATATTAACATCCCATACCAACAGACTTTACCTAAGAAACCCTGCAGCCCTTAACCCTAGAGCCTCAGATCATAGCTCAAGACAAGCTCTGATCATACCTCAGGACACAGCATTATAAGGTACACCAAATTAAGAGGATTGACTACCTACCTAAACACTGTCTAAATCCACTAAACATACCGATTGCGCATGGCCGCCATCTTGCTCATTTGGGTCTGTTCTGGAACCGCTATTTTTAACCTACTTGAGTGAAATTTCAAATGATAAACTGATCTGTGGAACCAAAGTTAAGTACATAACCCTAACGGGGAAAAACATAATAAAAGTGAGCTTGAAGACAAAACGTGTGATATCAGTAAGATGAGTATTAGGATTCTCCCCTTTGGTAGGAAAAAGCAGATATATGCTTCTACCAGGTGGAGGCGCAGTTTGGCATAAATAAAGTATCTAAGGAAGTTACAAAATTCAACTACCTAATAGCCCAACTAGTGTCGAAGTATGTGGAGACTTTATTATCAGTAATGAGATGAATAAGTATTCAGCTGCAAATTCACGGCTTCTTCAGATATTTAAAGAAAGTGAAGACAAAAGAATAAAGAGGTTAGTTACTGGTATCGAGTCAGGAGATTACAAGCCGAGCCACATCTTTGGCAGGTAAAGTTGTCTCTGATAAAGTTCTTCGAACTCTTTGGCTTAAGAAACTTCCCGATTCGTTAAAAAGCGTCCTGGTAGTAAGTGAGGAATGTCTTGACAGAGTTGCCGTCATTTCCTCGCAGTGTGGTGTTTAGTGTTAGGGAAGAGTCTGTACAATTAATGAGTTAGTTGTTAAAATATCTCAGCTGAAGCAACATTGTCGACAGGAAGATGCTGTAAGCAGAGGCAGATCTCCAAACAGAGGGCGCAGTTCGAGTCGCAGTAGAAGATTCGGTCCTAAAGGTAAATTCTGCTACTACCACTTTAAATTTGGAAAGAAATGCAAGCAGCCTTGTCAGTGGAATGCACAGGAAACCTCCAATCGGCAGTAAATGTAGCGGCAAGTTCTGCTGACGAGAATCAGGACAGGAGCCGCGTATTTCTACGAGATAAAATGTCGGGCTCGTGTTGCAGATGTTTCCATTATTCCAGCACCGAAAGGTGATAAACTAAACAGCAGTTTTAAATTATATGCTGCAAATGAAACCTCAATTCCACCTGGAGGCGTGAAAGTTTTGAACCTTGGCCTTGGCTGACGCCGAATGTTTAGTTGCGAAGCATGCAGACCTCAGTTTGGGTAAGATACATCAAATATGTGATTTCCAGTTCATGTTGCAGCTAAAAACAAGATTCAGGAATCCAGCTGGCAAAGAGTAGGGATTCTGCCTCTTGTACTATCATGACTATTTGGGTAGGCCACCTCTATCTCCTCCCTAGGATGCCCCACTTCGGACATAGGTACATAAACCAAGGGTTTCGGTGCCAATGTCTATGTTTCATGGTCATTACTTTGTAAAACTCCATTCGAGTTTCTTTGCTGGTTTTAGTTATATGGATTAAAGCGACTAGACGGAAAGCAGGAGATCCGTGGTTCAAATCCCGGCCGTGGCATTGAATTTTTCATGTTGGTTCTATCTATCAAGAACCAAAGGCTAGTGTGAAGAAATGAGTAATTCTGTTTATGTGTCACATATCTCTCTTGAAAGATGGGTAGCTCATTTTAAAGTCATTTTCGTACTTATAATTGAATGTGTAGCGTTTAACGCCCGCTTTTACTCATACGGCACCGCAGGCGATGACACTGATGATACATGAGATGAAGATGGAGCACCGGTGGAATGAGATGGCGGGGGAAACCGGACATCGCGGAGAAAACCCGCCCCAGCGCCGTGTTGTCCACCACAAATCTCACTTTGCGGTCGCCTGGGATCGAACCCGGGCCGCCTTGGTGAGAGCAAGCGGTCTAACCACTGAGCCACGGCGTGGCCGATACTTATAATTGATGTACTTTCCAAGTATATAAAACCACTTACTTCCTCTAATATAATAATTTCACTTCTAACAATAAATATCTAAAAAGGTCAATTTTTGTGCAATTGTTGAAATGTTAAAGGTACAGTACTCATATAATGGTTGCGTTGCTGTTTGGAGTATTCTTCAGGTTCACTTATAATTATTTGATCATCTAACAGCAGCATCGTCTTAAGCATATACTTGGGCCAATTACAAATTCCTCCAATAATTTTAAACATCCATTCCCTAATCAAATCATCTATACATCGTAATAGATAAGCTAGTTCCCTGCCTTATCTTCCATTTTCAACATGTTTACTGATTGTCCTGTATTTATACATACATTTTAGTACTTTAATTAAGTGATTCGATTACCCTCTTCTAGTCGTGTTCTCTCTAAATTTCCCTTTCATTCCCAGACAAACGATAAGCGTTTTCTTTAATAAATGTAAATGCCATATCTGTGTCCATTGTTTCACAGTTTGAGGTTACGTATGCTTCCAGGGTAACAATAAAGTGTAGGAGAACAGTTTTGCTGTAGGTTAGGTACTTTGAAATGAGATACAAATATAAATATATCGAAACATCTTTATTAAAACGTTCATGGTTTATAAACATCAAAAATAAAGATTGTTGTTAAGATTCTGGTAGTTCAGTGACATTCTGTGAGAAGCCTCAAGTCGTACTTTCCTTGTGCACCGACTCGGTATACGTTCCGTTCTGCAGCATCCCACCGCACGCCAACCCAACCTGTAACACAGACAAGTGTTCATTTGTTATGGGAATACATAGGTGGTCTGAAAAATTTCTGACTTAATAAACATAGATGATACTTTCTCAGAATTTTTTATTTTATTTTTTAACTTAGTCTGCTTGTAACTCTACACACTTCTACCAGAGACGTTCTCATCTGTGTAACCCGTCCAAATAGTACTCGGCGTTTTTCTCTACAAAATAACTGTTCACGAAGGTGATTGCCTCTTCTTTTGACGAAAATCTCTGTCCTCCGAGCGCAGTTTTCAGATGAAGGAATAGAAAGAAGTCACTTGGGGCTAGATCTTTTGAGCCAAGAAGTTTAAACCCTAATTCGCGGATTTTCGCCATTGCTACCGCTGAGGTGTGAGACGGTGCGCTGTCTTTGTGAAACAAGATTTTATTTTTCTCCAAACATAGCCGTTTATCCGCATGTTCTACCTTCAGCTTGTCAATTAATGATACGTAGTATGCTCTTGTAGCGGTTTTTCCTTTTTGAAGATAGTGGATTAAAATAACGCCATGATTATCCCAAAGAAAGCAGTTGCCATCACTTTCCCAACCGAAAAAACAGTTTTGGCCTTTTTGGAGCCAGTTCCCCCTTTGCAGTTCACTGTTTGGACTGTATATTGGTTTCGGACGTGTAATGGTGTATCCTAGTTTCATCTACAGTACTTAATCGGCGTCAAAACTCGGATTTGCTGCGCCTAAACTGCACCAATAGAGCGCTGGGAATGTCCTTATGATCACGTTTTTGGTCTAACGTGAGCAAACGCGTCACTCAATGTGCGGACAGCTCTCTCATGTCTAAATGTTATTGTAATATGTGACAAACACGTTCTTTTGTCATACTCATAGCTTCTGTTATCTCCCTCAGTTTAATTTGGCAGTCGCCAAACAATATTTGGTGAACTTTGGCGATGTTTTCGTGGATAGTTGCAGGTTTTGGGCGTCCCGAACGCTCATCGTCTCCCAAGCTTTTACGGCCACGTTTAAATTCAGCTGCCCAAAATTTCACTGTGGTAAATGATGGTGCATAGTCCCCACACACAGAATCCAACTCGTATTTGATTTTCGTAGGCGTATTGTCTTTCAAAAAACAAATATTTAATGCCAGCTCGATACACGATTTTGTCTATTTTCATAAAAACACTCACATAAACTCACTCGAACGACTGTTACATGACAAATGAGCGTCCAAAATGGCTGCAACTTTGGTGACTGTCAACAGATGGACAGCGAAATTCACTAGCTTTTACTTACAAGTGCTGCCATATTTATGATGAGGTTGGAAACTTTTCAGACCATCCTCGTAGTCCGTCAGTAATTTCAGAAAATGAGGCGAAACATCACTTTGAAATACTAGGTTTAGACGTTCGTATAGGAAATACGTGTTCTATTCATGCATTGTTCTAAAAGTATGTGCTCTTTGTGCATATTCAAATAATGTTTAGTATTCAAAGTCTATCGTGAGTTGCATGTATGCTAAATGAGTTGTTTAGGTCTTTTGGGCGCATGCTAAAGTAGTTTGCATGATTTTCTTTGGAAGAGAAGTAAAGATGGTGGTTCCATGATCTATATATGTTTGCTCTTAGAGTACTTTCTGCCGGAAAAGGAGACATCCGAGCAAAATTAATTATTCTTTACCACTAGCTGTACTGTGAAGAAGGTTTGTAAAGTAAAGCCAGACTGGAACATTCAGTGTCATAGCCAGGATTTGAACTACGGATGTCCCAGTCTCTCTCAAGTTACTTTTAACCACTGACGTACCTGGAGAACATGCCAGCATCACATTAAATTTCCCAACCTAATGGCAAAGCACTGTAACTTTTTATGAAAATAGAGGCATAGATATTTACCATCATCACCTATCCAATCGATAGTGCCGTGGCTTGGTGGAACTCCATCCTGATCTCCCCAGATCCAATCTCTTCCACGAGCCACTCGTCCACCAATACAGGCTGAAACAATTGAACGTAGGAATAGCTTTCACTTATAAACTTAGTCTACATCTAACCAAACATTTGTGTTGCCTTAGAAGCTAGAAAACACAGAATGTACATGCAAAATGACCTTCAAAATCTCAAAAGGTAGGTAAAAGTACTTGTATATTACCTAAAATATATAAATTTCGAAAAATAACATACATGCTTTCAACTTAAATGTACTGTTTTTCAAAAACCGTACATGTATTTTCAAGATAGGGCCTTGATTGGAAAGTACATTTTCATTGTTAGTCTAGAATAATGTATATTTTCTCATTTACGTGTCCCCCACTGATGTATTAAATAACCTTACAATACTTAGAACATTAGTTATTGTAATTATTTTTATAACTGAAATATAGCACAATTTAATAACTCTATAATCACACGAAAACTTATGATACACGGGCGGAACATCTGGCTTTGTTAATCTCTTCCCGACATTTTCTGGAAATGCTCCATAACGTATAAGCACCTTTTGTTAATGGAGGAATCCTTTGTCAGAAAGATTGAGTGATAAGTTTAGATAACTTTATTATATTGAATTTGTAGCTTCTTTTTGATTACGTGATTATTAATAATAAAGGGGCAATGTAATTTGTACATAACGCAGCAAATTTTAGCAAACACAATGAAATAAGATCTCCTGTTCCAGTCTACCAACTGAAGCACCTTGAAAAGAACAAGAGTCTGAGCCCATCGAGAAACATATTCATATCAGTTAACAAAAATACCGATTCAGTGATGTTCTATTAAAAACCTGAATAAAATTTAATGCAAACGCAATGAAGCAAACCTAGCTTACAGAAGTCTTACGAGACGGATCTAGAATCCAGAAACTTCAGTGCCTGTATCGACATAGGCACTTTAGCATTATATACGAACTTACAGTGCTTCATCAGAACATTTAAAAAGCAAATATAACTCAAGACCGATTGCCAGATTTTAACACCGTCTTCTGTTTCTTGAAATATATCACGTCCATCTATTCATTGCAACCGGCTTTTGTTTTATTCTGTTAAAAGAACTTCCATGCAGCAAAAATACGATTCGTTGGAGCAATGACAACTGTTTTTTCTACTCTATGGTATCCCCAAATAAATGTGAAAACGTTTTATGCAAGTACACTCTGAATATGAAAATAAATTATAGTAATTTGTTTTATATTTTGTGTGTTTAGTAGCCCCAGATGTGTCAGTAAGAACTAGATTGTCAATATTAGAACAGGCTACCTTGTTCACGTTCTACGAAATATATTTGACCTCTCTAAAGATACAAAATATAAGACTAATGCTCTTCCATTGTATTATTTAAATTTTATATAATAGAATTTGGGCAATATTACTTTTTGTAACAGCGTTATTAATTTGCAATTAGGCAATAAATCCTTATCAACTTCTAGATTGGAAACCGAAATATCCATATTATTAAAATATAATTATATACGAAATTTGATCTCGAGCTTTACTGTTTCCTGTGGATCTGAATGTAAGGATTCCAGGTAGGTGAGAAATAATACAAATTAAGCTCAAAAGTGTATAAACCAGTAAGTTGTTTCCATTTGTCACTTCCTATTTATATTTTTGAAGTATTAGTTGGTTGTTACATTCTCTGTACTTACCCAAAGGTCGTAGGTCGTATTTCAAGTCGCGGCCCATTCTATAAGCATTACTTGCCCCAGCATCCCACGTCACACTGACCCAGCCACTCAAACCTGTAAAAATGTAACGTAAATATAAACTGAATCATGCACTGATATCGTACGAACATGAACCTATAAATATCTTAATACTTTGTAAGTTAACAAAAGAAGAAAAAGTTTACATCATTTTATGTCACAGTCTTTACGACTTTCAACACATTTCCACATCCACTATACTCACCAGACCTCACTGAAGCAATCAATACGCGTTAGAGTCATTCGAATAGGGAAATGAGGGAAAGATATTCTGATCTGATAAAATGTTGCAGGACTGCCTACTCACGAAGGACGTGATGAGATCTAGAAGGTTACACCGAGCTACTAGATATCTCCTAACAGATCTTTAGCTTAATAACCAGTTAACGAAAGGATGTAAACTAAATACTTACTGCCATCGTAAACACCGGTTACATTTCCTGGGCCTGGTGGATCACCATCTTGGTTTCCCCAAGACCAATCCTTTCCTCGCACAACTCGAGTGTTGGCTACAACTCGCTGACCTGAATAAAACAAGAGATAGTTTAGCATGTTTATGATAACAAATAAAGTTATTACTTTTATATGATTTCGAAGCCGGAAAGGTGGCACTGCTAATAGTGGTACAGGCTGCTCCTTAGTAGATAATACCAGGCGCGGCTCTGGGCGAATTGATTAGTCTCCGAAGAATGGAGTTATGTTGGCTATCCTGAACTTTACTTTCCCTTATATTGTTACCGCTTATGTTTTGTTCTGTGGGAAATAACTTCAAATAAAGCAGATTTGATAGATACACAAATATTTATTTGGACACCGTATAACCATCCACGTTTATTGCTGAGAGCAGAAACAAAGGAATGCATGACATAACCTACTCTGTTGAAGGCAGTTTTATAAGGAGAACATGTTAATTACATTTAGACGTCGTTAAGGTACATTTTGTTCTAAATGTGAACTGTAAAGTTTATTTGGTGTTACGTTTGGTAGAGTTTGTTTCTCTTATTATTACTCGCACAGCTATAATGTTAATTATACGTGCAATAAATTTAAATAGTTGTGTATCCACAGTTTATTGTTAACTCTCAACAGTTTATTATTCTATGTATTGGTTATTTCTTAAGGACAGTGTATGGAAAGTTCGTGAAATTGTGTGTTCTGCCTAATTCTCAGTATCTGAATGAACTTATTGGAGCTAGAGCCTTGTCGGTAACAATTTAAAGTATGCCACTTGTTATCTAAAGGAAGTGTGCAGTAAAACACTTTCTAAAGATGCATATCTCGATTTGTATGAATTGGCAATAAGAATAGTTTCTAGAAAGATGGGTTTACACACGTAACGCATGTTTAAAAAATAATATAAAACTTACCCAATATTTCAAGATCATATTTTCCTTCAACTCCCATTCTGTAGACGTCGACATTGCCGTTATCCCAGACAACTTGCACCCATCCTGAAAATAAATGTTCAGAAACACAAATTGAGTACTACACATGACGGAGTAGTTACTGAGGCTTAAAGGACGACCAGTTTTCAGAAAATTAAGTGTGACACACTACTGGAGTCCCCCCAAGGAGTAAATATTATGAATACACCTTTATGCAATGTTTCCTTAAGGACAACTGAAGGTTAAACATCTGCAATTACGAAACCACGAAATACATGCATTTTTATCTCTCAGAGGTTGGTAAACCTTTAAAATCATTTTATCTCTGTCAGTAGATGAGAAACATAAGCAAAGAGTTTGTCGAGTTTTTAATAGTGATAGCTTTCTATTTCATTTCTTCCAAATATGCATAGGAGGCAAAACTAACCTTTTAAAATCAATTAAGGATTATTTATAACACATTTAATTAATTATATTTCTTCTCAAAATATTCAGTTTTAAGAATTATTCAAAAACACGGGTATTTAAAATAATGTACTTTTCGTTGACACTTCAGAAACCTAGGTTTGATAACGTTCCACTTCCTACATCTAATGACGAAAGAGACACTTCTGTTTCCAGTGATCATAAACAAACCGCTCTATCGTTTCTCTCTGCTAATTCGACTCACAGATCTAAGTGCTAAGTTCCATTAAGTTCCAACGTTGCAACAGAAACCAATAATCTTTTGCAAAAATACTTTATTTTGAAGCTATGTAAAACGAAAGAAGGTAGATAAAAACATATGAATGTAGAATTTACCACTCTCAAGGATGTAGGTGATAGTTCCTGGGCCGTGGCCATCTTGATCTTCCCAGATCCAGTCAATTCCTCGCTTGACTCTGGCTCCAATGTATGGTTTATTATCTGAAATACACATTAAGTTATTCAAACAAGTTTTGTGGAAATAGAAGAAAACATTTTAACCATTTACCTGTGTAGTAAGTTATTTAAGAGTAGCCAGAACTGCATTCTGGAGTGAAATTTCACTAAATGATCTATTGTCAAAATAATATTCCCTAATGTTTGTAGAAGCAAGTAACAATATTTATTTTCCTGTCCCATAGTTTTAAAACTCCTAAATAGACTCATTTTGAGAAGGCTTTACAGTGTACCACGCCTCCTATTAGATATTTGTAACTGTGTTCTCTCCTTGGCTGTAACCTTATTGGAGAGCACACACTTATTAGGAAAGGAAGTCCTTCTTTTGTCTATTAATATTAATCTGTACATCTGATGTTAATTCTTCCATGCTTTGTTTAGTATGTTTTGAATTACTACTGCTGTTCTCAGGATGGGAAGAAGCAAAAGTTTTGGTGTAAGAAAACGTCATGACAACCAGTATAAACAGTTTAAGTAATCCTGATTATATAATAAAAGAGTTAAAACTCCTAAAATGGAAAATGTGTAGTAACACATGACAATATATTGACTTTGTCAAACCTAACCTCAAACATTGTCAATGAATGTGAAGTGAAAATTAGTTCTTCAAGGAAAAAATTGGTATTTTCATTGTGTAATGGCAGTGATGACAATTTAACTAAAGGAAATAATGATATTACATCAACAAGTTTTCAGTTATTAGATATAGAAACTTTGTACAGTGTAAATTTTGTGAAAATGAAAATCGTTGTCATACCAGAGGACACCAGGAAAAGAAATGGATTATTAGTTACATTATCAGTCAGTTGTCAAAAGTGTAATAAAGAATATACATTTGAAACATCCAGAACAATTGAAAGTGTTGCAGCAGTAAATGTAAGGTTTGCTTATTGACAAGGGAACTGAGACAGGCAAGACATTGACTGCTGTTCTCAATTTACCAACCTCACCAGCCAAATTTATACAAAATAATTAATAATACCATGGAGCAAGTAACCACGGAGTCTAGGAAGAAGAAAAGGAGTGAAAACCGAAAGAGGAAGGATGCTGACGAGGATAAAGGAACATAATATGGATCTGGGGAAATTCTGAGGTGTAGTTCCAACATAGAAAAACTTTAATGCTGTTTTTGCCTGTTTTATATATTTTGTTTGCTCTCATCTGTAAATATAGCGCAGCTACAAGTCTGCATTTTTTCTGGTAGACTGTTTTTAAAGCTGCTTGTAGAAATATATGTGAAGATTTGAATGTTAAAAAAGAATCTTGCATATTTTAGAAGTAAATTCAAGGCATTATTAAAAGAATCACATATCATTTAGTAAACTCCAAAATGAGATCTATTTTATTTAAGGAATTATGAAAACGTTGTAAAATAACAGGTAAACGTTTCAAATTGGTGCTAAGCGCAAAAGAAACCTCTCCTTTTAACATTGGTGAGATATCCTGTTCCGGCTCTCCTTAAAAATAAATTAAAATACATTTATATTCAGCAGATCGTTTATATTATTTAAAATAAATTCTCCTTATTTCCCTGTGTATGTAGACTGACTAATTCGTTTAAGTTATCTTGAACTTTTCATTTAAATTGAAGGTGTTATGCTTCAAGACATTTTGAAAGTGAATGTCTTTGATTAGAAATGTTATTTGCCTAGAGAGGCTTTTAAAACAGCTATTAACATAATATTTAATATAACATTTAAAATTACTTAAAAATAAACTATATAATTTAATGGAATAAAATAGTAAAAAATATTGTAAATTGTTGATGACATACATTTGATATTTGAAGTTACCTACGATATTCTTGATATTAAATGGATTAATTTGTTTATTAGTTTAGGAATAGCCAGGTATAAAAGTTTGTTTTGAGAACTATTACGAATAATGTAATACAGTATAAGTAGCCTTTTTAAAATTCTGAGCCAAAAATTGTGCGTTACATTATGTCATTACTAAAGAATCAAATTGAAATATTTTGCTCGCTTTTCCATTTAGGTTCTTCATATTAGAAAATAGAGACAAAGGATTAGATTAAAACTGCTGTAATGTTCCTTAAGCTATAGATATTGATTTTAACTCGTTAAGGTATTAAAAGCTACATTAATTTCTTACCCAGTATCATTAGATCGTAGAATATGTTGGCACTGTCAAGGCGGTATTGGTTCGTGAATCCAGCGTCCCATTCAACTGTCACCCAGTCTACAAGGTAAACACAGAAATACAACTTTTGTTAGAACTTGAGTGAAGGACTTAATTAAAAGAAAGGAGGTTCATGGACATTACTATTTTCAAGCTACGGGCTATTATTATATAAATATATTGGAATTTACTCACTTGATTAGTTATTTCTTCGTTATTTGACTTCTAAAGGTCACATTTCAGAGTTACATCACTTGGGTTATAATCACAAATAAATCCAAAATTATTTCTTCCTCACGTGTTTAGTTTATACAGAATTAGAACTTACCTGCTCCAGTGGCCATGACCTTGCCTTGTCCTGGAGGACTTCCATCCTGGTCTCCCCACTTCCAGGCCTTTCCTCTCACCACACGTGAACCATAGTGCACTGAAATATTAATAAAAGACATGGATTAGGGGAGGACTTTGTCACCTAACATTTTTAGAATTTATTCCGATGCGATAATGAGTTAATGGAAGTAAATTATGTAAATTCTAAAATATCAAGGGAAGTGTGTCCTGAAAAAATATATTTTTATACATAATAAAATTCGTGAACAATACAATATAAAGATTTCTTTTTTCAAAACAAAGGTTATGACAAAAATAGCCGTTGTAGTTGAACCATTTTAACTACTTGGGAAGATGTGATGTATGGAACAATTAATAGGACATTTAGAAACAAAATTAAAGATTTACAAAGTTATGGATGTACGTATGCTGACATACGAAAGTGAAACTTGAACAGAAGGTAGTAAAATACTGAAATTTTGAAGGGATGTACGAGGAGAGGCCTAATAACAAATGAAAGCGCCAGAGAAGAGTTACGAGTTCTTAATATAAATGAAAGGTTAAAATAAACAATGGCTGAAGGACTCTGGAGGCGGAACAGGCACCCGATTGCCTTTGTCATATAGCGAAGGAGAAGAATATATCGTTAACTTTAATAAATATTATTGAACAAGCTAGTTAATTGTTAAATTGCATATTTTATTGAAATAAACATTAATGCATTCCTTTATATTTTGGTTAAAGCACAGTTAAGAAAAGAGAATACAGTAAACTTTAACTGATAGTCATATGTTTTAATAATAGTCGGTGAAGTTTTGATTATCAGTTATATTTGCACGACTAGGAGGAAAAAGTATAGGAATGTATTTAAAAGTTCAAAACAAGAACAAGAATATCTCGGAAGTGGTTAGCACATAAACACAACCGCCTCGGTCAAGAGGAATTACATTTTCTATATGGCAAGAAAGAAAGAAAGAAAGAAGGAAGGAAGGAAAAAGGAAAAGAAAGACAGAAAGAAAGACAGAAAGAGAAAAAGAAAGAAAGAGAGAGAGAAAGAAAGACAGAAGGACAGAAAGGAAGAAAGAAAGAAAGAAAGAAAGAAAGAAAGAAAGGAAGATAGAAAGAAAGAAAGACAGAAAGAAAGACAGAAAGAAAGAACGAAAGAAAGAAAGAGAGAAAGACAGAAAACCAGAAAGAAAGAAAGAAAGAAATAAAGATAGAAAGAAAGTAAGAAAGAAAGAAAGAGAGAAAGAAAGAAGGAAAGAAAGACAGACAGACAGAAAGAAAGAAAGACAGACAGACAGAAAGAAAGAAAGACAGAAAGACAGAAAGAGAGAAAGAAAGAAAGAATGAAATACAGAAAGACAGAAAGAAAGAAAGAAAGGAGGAAAGAAAGAAAGAAGGAAAGAAAGAAAGAAAGAAAGAAAGAAAGAAAGAAAGAAAGAAAGAAAGAAAGATAGATAGAAAGAAAGAAAGGGTGGGATAATAAAGTGCGAAGGAGGAAAGAAAGGGAAGAAGCTGAGAGAGAGAGAGAGAGAGAGAGAGAGAGAGAGAGAGAGAGAGAGAGAGAGAGAGAGAGAGAGAGAGAGAGAGAGAGAGAGAGAGAGAAGGGAAGAAAGTGAGGTGGGGAGGAAGTAGGGACGAAGTATGTGCGGGAGGGAGGAAATAAGGGAGAGAGGGAGGAAGGAAAGAATTTGTTTATTTCTTACAGATTACAATTGACCAAAAGTCATTGAGAATGAAGACGACTTAGCAGGACAATCCCGGATTGACATGAACATATGTAATACCTAGATATGACATTTTAGTGAAAATATTTACAGTCAGATTTGTAAAAGTTTTTTCACGTGAAGGTTGAACATCAGCGTGGAGGACTAATTTTTTTTAATTGTAGGGGGAAGTTCAACTTGCATTTTCGGTGAAATCTCTAAATTTTTAGCTGAATAATACACTCATTCTGCTTATATTAAATAAGTAATAGAGTAAATCATTTTCATAGAACGTAGGTGTATAGGGACCTGACTGTGAAAAGCACAATTCACAGTCGTAATATTGAATAAACAAGGAAGTTCATACTTAGTCTTAATATCTTTCAAAGGTGCAAGATGAATCTTTTCAGAATCATTGGAAAGATAATTTTCGTTTACTAGGGAAACTTTTCGGTATGTTCAACTTTGATACAATAATTTTTTCGTCGATATGTATTATCTAAAGAAAGAATGCCAGGTACTGACTTTACATTTAACACAATTTCAAAAATTAATCATATTTAATTTTATTATAGGTTAAAATTTATTCATTAGACTCATCACTTCTGTGTCACTTTTTCCACACATATTTATAATGACTTTATATAAAATACCATTTCTTAAGACGTTTACATGACAATTAAAATTTATCTATATATCTTCAGCTTTATGAATGTATTTCACAAGTTCTCTTCTTCAAGAAAGCATGTTATGTGAATTTTTGAAACTGATACACTTTACGATATACGCAGAAACTTACTTCAAAAGGTGTACCTTATTGTTAGTTTAAATACTCCTTTAGTTTTGTAACTTTTTAATGGTTTTGCTACTCGGTTTTTATTCGAGATATGATAGATATAGTGTGCCATGACCGCAGATAGCGCATTGAAAATCTCAGCTACAATAAACAGATATACTGACCCATATTAATAGAGAAGTTTCATAAAAATAAAAGAAACTGGCTAGAAAAATTTCAAGTGAATGTAAGCCATTAACTTACCTACTGGATGGAGATCATACTTCTGGTCCACTCCTACACGATACACGTTGGTTTGTCCAGCATCCCACGTTACTTCCACCCATTCTGTTAAAACATCACAATTAATTAGCAATAAATATTTATACATATAGTTTAAGAACATCTAACAAATGCATTTAATAAAATAAGCAAATAATAATATAACAGAAAGAATGGTTTCATGTGGCAAGAGCATGTTAGGTATCGACCAGAGGAATCGAGAAAATTTTAACACTGTATGTGTAGGTTTATTTTCAAATACGTTTAGGGAGTTCAGAGATAAAAAGAGTAAGTAGAAAAAAGGCTATTTTGGTAACCCCCAGAAATCCACTTCAGATATAAATGCCGAAGTATGCCAGTATAGGTGAAAGGGATGGACAATAGATGTTCTATAAGTCCAGGTGCTATAACATCTGAATTCTGTTCATTTTTCAGGATAATAGAAAACCTCCAATGTTAAGTCATATCGGACGATGAATGAAATAATGTTCAAATGAGTACATGGTACATAGAGCTTAGAGTTGCCAGACATTCATCTTTCAGGATAAGAGAAAACCTCCAACGTTAAGTCATATCGGACGATGAATGAAATGATGTTCAAATAAGTACATGGTACATACAGCTTAGAGTTGCCAGACATTCATCTTTCAGGATAAGAGAAAACCTCCAACGTTAGGTCATATCGGACGATGAATGAAATGATGTTCAAATGAGTACATGGTACATAGAGCTTAGAGTTGCCAGACATTCATCTTTCAGGATAAGAGAAACCTCCAACGTTAAGTCATATCAGACGATGAATGAAATAATGTTCAAATGAGTACATGGTACATAGAGCTTAGAGTTGCCAGACATTCATCTTTCAGGATAAGAGAAAACCTCCAACGTTAAGTCATATCAGACGATGAATGAAATAATGTTCAAATGAGTACATGGTACATAGAGCTTAGAGTTGCCAGACCTTCATCTTTCAGGATAAGAGAAAATCTCCAACGTTAAGTCATATCGGACGATGAATGAAATAATGTTCAAATGAGTACATGGTACATAGAGCTTAGAGTTGCCAGACATTCATCTTTCAGGATAAGAGAAAACCTCCAACGTTAAGTCATATCAGACGATGAATGAAATAATGTTCAAATGAGTACATGGTACATAGAGCTTAGAGTTGCCAGACCTTCATCTTTCAGGATAAGAGAAAACCTCCAACGTTAGGTCATATCGGACGATGAATGAAATAATGTTCAAATGAGTACATGGTACATAGAGCTTAGAGTTGCCAGACATTCATCTTTCAGGATAAGATAAAACCTCCAACGTTAAGTCATATCGGACGATGAATGAAACGATGTTCAAATAAGTACAGGGTACATAGAGCTCAGAGTTACCAGACATTCATCTTTCAATATAAGAGAAAACCTCCAACGTTAAGTCATATCGGACAATGAATGAAATGATGTTCACATGAGTACAGGGTACATAGAGCTTAGAGTTACCAGACATTCATCTTTCAGGATAAGAGAAAACTTCCAACGTTAAGTCATATCGGACGATCAATGAAATGATGTTCAAATAAGTACAGGGTACATAGAGCTTAGAGTTACCAGACATTCATCTTTCAGGATAAGAGAAAACCTCCAACGTTAAGTCATATCGGACGATGAATGAAATGATGTACAAATAAGTACAGGGTACATAGAGCTTAGAGTTACCAGACATTCATCTTTCAGGATAAGAGAAAACCTCCAACGTTAAGTCATATCGGACGATGAATGAAATGATGTTCAAATGAGTACAAGATACATAGAGCTTAGAGTTACCCGACATTCATCTTTCAGGATAAGAGAAAACCTCCAACGTTAAGTCATATCGGACGATGAATGAAATGATGTTCAAATGAGTATAAGGTACATAGAGCTTAGAGTTACCAGACATTCATCTATCAAGATAAGAGAAAACCACCAACGTTAAGTCATATCGGACGATTAATGAAATGATGTTCAAATGAGTACAGGGTACATAGAGCTTAGAGTTACCCGACATTCATCTTTCAGGATAAGAGAAAACCTCCAACGTTAAGTCATATCGGACGATGAATGATATGATGTTCAAATGAGTACAAGATACATAGAGCTTAGAGTTACCCGACATTCGTCTTTCAGGATAAGAGAAAACCTCCAACGTTAAGTCATATCGGACGATGAATGAAATGATGTTCAAATGAGTACAAGATACATTGAGCTTAGAGTTACCCGACATTTGTCTTTCAGGATAAGAGAAAACCTCCAACGTTAAGTCATATCGGACGATGAATGAAATGATGTTCAAATGAGTATAAGGTACATAGAGCTTAGAGTTACCAGACATTCATCTTTCAGAATAAGAGAAAACCTCCAACGTTAAGTCATATCGGACGATGAATGAAATGATGTTCAAATGAGTATAAGGTACATAGAGCTTAGAGTTACCAGACATTCATGTTTCAGAATAAGAGAAAACCTACAACGTTAAGTCATATCGGACGATGAATGAAATGATGTTCAAATGAGTACAAGATACATAGAGCTTAGAGTTAAACGACATTCATCTTTCAGGATAAGAGAAAACCTCCAACGTTAAGTCATATCGGACGATGAATGAAATGATGTTCAAATGAGTATAAGGTACATAGAGCTTAGAGTTACCAGACATTCATCTATCAAGATAAGAGAAAACCACCAACGTTAAGTCATATCGGACAATGAATGAAATGATGTTCAAATAAGTACAGGGTACATAGAGCTTAGAGTTACCCGACATTCATCTTTCAGGATAAGAGAAAACCTCCAACGTTAAGTCATATCGGACGATGAATGATATGATGTTCAAATGAGTACAGGGTACATAGAGCTTAGAGTTACCAGACATTCATCTTTCAGGATAAGAGAAAACCTCCAACGTTAAGTCATATCGGACGATGAACGAAATGATGTTCAAATGAGTACAGGGTACATAGAACTTAGAGTTACCAGACATTCATCTTTCAGGATAAGGGAAAACCTCCAACGTTAAGTCATATCGCACGATGAATGAAATGATGTTCAAATGAGTACAGGGTTCACAGAGCTTAGAGTTACCAGACATTCATCTTTCAGGATAAGAGAAAGCCTCCAACGTTAAGTCATACCGGACGATGAATGAAATGATGTTCAAATGAGTACATGGTACATAGAGCTTAGAGTTACCCGACATTCGTCTTTCAGGATAAGAGAAAACCTCCAACGTTAAGTCATATCGGACAATGAATGAAATTATGTTCAAATGAGTACAGGGTACATAGAGCTTAGAGTTACCAGACATTCATCTATCAAGATAAGAGAAAACCACCAACGTTAAGTCATATCGGACGATTAATGAAATGATGTTCAAATGAGTACAGGGTACATAGAGCTTAGAGTTACCCGACATTCATCTTTCAGGATAAGAGAAAACCTCCAACGTTAAGTCATATCGGACGATGAATGATATGATGTTCAAATGAGTACAGGGTACATAGAGCTTAGAGTTACCAGACATTCATCTTTCAGGATAAGAGAAAACCTCCAACGTTAAGTCATATCGGACGATGAACGAAATGATGTTCAAATGAGTACAGGGTACATAGAACTTAGAGTTACCAGACATTCATCTTTCAGGATAAGGGAAAACCTCCAACGTTAAGTCATATCGCACGATGAATGAAATGATGTTCAAATGAGTACAGGGTTCACAGAGCTTAGAGTTACCAGACATTCATCTTTCAGGATAAGAGAAAGCCTCCAACGTTAAGTCATACCGGACGATGAATGAAATGATGTTCAAATGAGTACATGGTACATAGAGCTTAGAGTTACCCGACATTCGTCTTTCAGGATAAGAGAAAACCTCCAACGTTAAGTCATATCGGACAATGAATGAAATTATGTTCAAATGAGTACAGGGTACATAGAGCTTAGAGTTACGAGACATTCATCTTTCAGGATAAGAGAAAACTACCAACGTTAAGTCATATCGGACGATGAATGAAATGATGTACAAATAAGTACAGGGTACATAGAGCGAGTTACCAGACATTCATCTTTCAGGATAAGGGAAAACCTCCAACGTGAAGTCATATCGGACGATGAATGAAATGATGTTCAGATAAGTATAGGGTACATAGAGCTTAGAGTTACGAGACATTCATCTTTCAGGATAAGAGAAAACTACCAACGTTAAGTCATATCGGACGATGAATGAAATGATGTACAAATAAGTACAGGGTACATAGAGCGAGTTACCAGACATTCATCTTTCAGGTTAAGAGAAAACCTCCAACGTTAAGTCATATCGGACGATGAATGAAATGATGTTCAGATAAGTATAGGGTACATAGAGCTTAGAGTTTCCAGACATTCAACTTTCAAGATAAGCGAAAATTCCGGAAAACTATCTTTTTCAGATATTTCACTCTGATTGAGATTGGAGCTCGGGCACATATCAAAACAGGAGCAACTTTCCGACGCCCCTTTATCTGTTTGTCCTTTAAGTATTTGACACTAATAAAAACCAACTAGAGAGTCGCATAGATCGTCATAATATTGATAATGAGTAATACTTACTATCAGCTCTGACGTCGATAACAGTTCCTGGACCATTCCCATCTTGATCTCCCCATTGCCAGTCCTTACCTCGAACAACACGTGCTCCCTTGTACAGCTCAGGTCCTGAAACAATTGAAATACGACCGGTTTATTCATTAACTTGTTCAATTATTTGTGTTGTAGAACTTTCTACCGAGTCCTCTCGATTTGTAGGCTCTTTTACTTTCCTACTGCTACTACTACTGTTACTACTACTACTTCTACTACTACTACTACTACTACTACTACTACTACTACTACTACTACTACTACTACTACTACTACTACTACTACTACTACTACTACTACTACTACTACTTACCTGAAATAAGTAACGTAACAGAACTTCAACAAAAAATTTGAAACTGAAATTTAACTGAATATTCACGTTTTCGAAGTCCCTGGATAAGAAAAAGAGATTATTTTTGAAGAGACAAAAAAGTCATTGAACAATGAGGTTATCATTTAAGGTGAATGACTTTTTAGGTTTGGGCACGAAGAATTTTAGGAAAATCGCTTAAACGCGATCTATTAATGTAGTTAATATAAAAGAGAGAATAGTTGTAGATAAAATTACGGAAACTTTTACGTCAAATATAGAAAAGCAATTTTGTTATTAAGATATATAAAGCTAAACGTATTGTGGATAGTACAATAATAACAAATTTAAATTCAATACTTTTGCTTTCTAGACGAAAACTGTCGATGTTATTGAGTGCTTCGAATACAGTCGCAATCTTGTAAATGACTTTACCACGAATATACAGAATATTTATTACAAAAATATAGATCTTGTTAAAATACCAAATTTATATAAAACGGTTTCGTGTAACTTAATTTTCGAGATATTTGTTGCTATCGGTTTAAAACCTCCAGAAGTTTGTCATTTCGACGTATGAATTTCTGTCAAGCTTCAATTGTACCTCGGAAAGTCACCGGAGGAAAATAAAGCTTCAAGGCCGGTATACATAGATCCAATTATGAACATTCGACTGTTTTCATATGTACACAATACTAACTGTAAACGATTTTGAAAATTAATAGATTTACTAAGGTTTTGCTAGGCTGCTATTCGTCTTTCATTTGTTTTATTTCTTGACTATGCAAAAACAACGGAAGATCAAACCTTTCACCTAGTTTCTAGCTTTAAAACATTTGACTATCACTTAAGTCGACCGTGTATCCTTATCCCCTATTTATCTACAAGAAAATTAAGGTACATTTCTGCAAATATTTATCTCAACCTAAAAACTCTAGAAGAATGAAGTTCCATAAAAGATGAAAATATAACAGGCACTAAGTTTTGAATACTTCTTTTACTTACCACAGTCATTTTCATCACTGTTGTCGCCACAGTCGTCATAACCGTCACACTTATTGGCTGGTATGATACATACAGAGTTAGCACATTGGAACTGCCAGTCACAAGCCTACAAATAATAATAATAATAATAATAATAATAATAATAATAATAATAATAATAATAATAATAATAATAATAATAATAATAATAATAATAATAATAATAATAATAATAATAATAATAATAATAATAATAATAATAATAATAATAATAATAATAATAATAATAATAATAATAATAATAATAATAATAATAATAATAATAATAATAATAATAATAATAATAATAATAATAATAATAATAATAATAATAATAATAATAATAATAATAATAATAATAATAATAATAATAATAATAATAATAACAACAACTAGTACTTCATTAACTTAAGAATGGACATCTATATATTTTGAAGGGGTTGGTCTTCCTGCCGTGAACAGCGGCTACGCTAGCCGACATGTGACTGGTTGGAGGGATAGAGAGGCAGCTGTTCTCGACTAAATACCGGGAATGCAAGCGAGGTTCACGGAGAAACTTGTGCAAGTTTAATCACCCTCATATCCTACCTTATCTAAACTCTGAGTTGTCGTGGATTGTTCTGTTCGCTCAGAGAATTTTCCGTCACTGAGCTATGAAGACAAAGGAACATCGAAGACTCATGGATAAACTATTACTTTATGTTCATCAATACATCTCTATTATGTATTAATCCAGTATGTACTTCATGGATTGACATATAACATTGTTATCGAAACATCACACCATCTCTACTATATCATCTTCTACCTCACTTCCATATGTCATTGTGTCATAAAATGTGATATCTTCTGGCAGAGTGACATGTTCCAGTAGTGAACGAACATCGTAATATTTTGTCTTCTTAATCTTGCGAAGTCTATCTGGTATGTTTTTCACACTATCACATGTCTTGTGTAAGAATTGTAGCCTCACTACTCTTCTCGAAAGAGACTGGGGACGATAAAGTGAGGAAGACATTGTGTGACGAACTTCTGGTACACATCCTCTTTGGAAATACATATTGTAGCCTTTACCTCCCCCGCTGCGTCTGCTGCTACTCTGTCTCGGGTATCAGCCACTCTGGATGTGACCTTAGCAGCCTGGATCCCGGTGATCTGGTCGCCTAGTAGATTGCTCTATGAGTTGACTATTCTTTGCCCTGGCTAGTCATTAGAGCTGAGACCACGCTATCTACAGGGTATGCGTGAGATAGGTTGACGAAATAAAAACAACACAGTTCATCGTATCAGCTTTACTATTCAGTTCGTTTCGTGCTCACAGTTTACCAGGAGTTGCCGCCGCGTTCGGATCGAATTACTCTAGATTTCCACTATCACGTTAAAACTATACTGAATTGCTGAAATCTATCACGATGGAATAAATTACTAACACTGTTTTGAAAGTATACTTCGCCGCTTAATTCACTGCTGGGAGATCTTGTTCACTTAATAAGATTCTCATTACTGATTGTACTTCTCGGCACAATCCGACGTTTGTGTTCCCGGCAAGCAAAACACGTCTACACGGTATCACGTCTCAGACTAGAAGACCGACGCTAAAACCTAATATTCCTTACCAAAACAGATATAGCCTCGCCTCCAGCTGGATTTCTCTGAAAAACTCTAGTTAGCGAGCTACAACCACGCGGACATTTCCCCGAAATACTGGTTTGGGCCAGGTTTGGACCGGTCTACTAATGACCCAGGTGGCGACCCAACCCGTGACCACAGCCTTTCGACGGAACATTTTCATCCATATAGACCAGCAACTTTATTATATAGCTCTGGGTTAAAATACTTATTCGCATTCTAGTAATTGAATTTAAATGCTGTTGCTTCGTTTCATGAACTTATCCATCTGCACTATTCATTATCTTAAATTCTTTCACCTTACTTCCTCATTATAATTTAATTATCATTTTATTCATTGTTAAAATCGTATTAAATCATACGGCTGATAAATACGGCATCACATACCTCGGATTAACGTGAATTCAGGAATACTACTTACAAGGACATGGCCGAGGGCATTTTTGAAGCCAAAAACTACAACAACTGGAGTGTCATCATGTTCCCCGTTATCGGTCAGTGAACAATAACAGTGGCCTTCTTCTATAGTGAATCTTCGATGAGTTTCACCCATGTGGAAGGGACTAACACTTTACCCATTGATCGTTTCTTTTTCTCAATATCGCCAAAAGTTCTGTCAATAGACGTGAAAGAGTGCCATGGTATTGGCAAGTACAGATAAACTTTCTGAAAGCGCACTTAAAGAATGTCTAAAAATGTCTAATCTAAAATGTATCAACAGATGATATCAAAGAGTTTGGGAGGCACACGCCATCAAACAGCTAATGCGGCAACTACTTGACTTAAGGGTATGTATGACTGAAATTTTCAAATTCTGAAGTAATAATGCTAGATTTTTCAAATTTACACCATAGGTGTAGTATATTGTAAACATGTTACAACCTAAATTTAAACCATTTTTCTCCAGCAGTTTAGAAATTATGATAAATTTTGTATGTTTTTGTTACGTCACTAAAAAAGTCCCTTGCTACAAAATATTTTGAATGTTGGTCTAATATTTTAACCCTATGTTCATAATACACATACTTTTTGAAATCGCTCTGGGTTTTTCTGTGTCTCCTTTAGTTTAGGTCACAAAATTTTTTTTAATTTACAAATATTCTTTTTTTGTCTAAAAAAACTGTAAGTTTTGTGTTTGAAAATTAAAAATATATGCTTATATACATTTCACAATAAAACCTAGGGCAATTTCCATTCCTCATGATATTCTGAACCTGTGTAGGAAATTTCATGAATGTAGTACAAAAACTGCATCGCAAGGAGCATTTTACAGGAGGAAAAATGCTGAAAATATGAACATTGAGAAAACAGCGATTAAAGATTTGATTGCATAATTCACATTAAAATCCAGCAGGCTGATAGGTTGGACCCTCATATTTATTTTTCCTCTCCTCTGTTGCTGCTTTTTCCACCTTTTTCTTCTTTAGATGTTGCTTTGCTTCTGCACAACTTCGCTTCTTGCTTTGCAGGATACGAGTCTGATCTCGCTGCACTGAAGTTTTCCTTGCTGAGTCTACTACACTTTCACCTCTGATATTTTGCTGCAGCTCCAATGACTTAAGACTACCCATGTTAAACTCACTGATGCTTTTAATAACAGCAAGATCCAATTTTTGTTTTGATATGAAAACTTCCTTTGGGCACTTATTCCATATGACATGATGCAAAGATTCATTGGCATTCTGTGTTTTTCCTGTTTTGCACCTCTCTAGTAATGTTGTAGAAGCCAGCCTCTGATATATTGGCAACATTTTAGGAACTATTTTGTCTGAAAGCCTTATTTTTCTTTTCTTGAATTGAAAATTTAAGAACGGAAAACAGACAAACAATGTGGATGTAGGCAAAAGAGAACGTGACTCTGACAGAGTTTAAAGGCCACCGACATTTAAATAAGCATTTAAAAATGGCGTTCGGAGGCAAATTATGCATTTTTCACATTCGGGAATGTCTAAATTATTTTATAGAATTGAAATAAAAAAGTCCTTATTTTTACGATTTTCATGAAATTTCAGTCATACATACCCTTAACAACATCTAACTCGAAAAGTTTGACTTAACAACTTTTGTTTCTGAAACTGATGCCCATTCAACATGCCAGGGTCGTAATATTTTCCGCAAATATTTTAGCACTGACAATAATGTAAACTCATACATTTTGCATTTAACATAGGAAAGTATTAGCTGTAATTATTTCTCTTTCTCACTGTCAGTTGATTGTCATTTCTTTATATAAGTGTAAAATGTTACTTACAGATTTGACGGCACCCAGAAGGAAGACCAGGCCCAATAGAGGGTTTGCTGAAGTTAGATTGTTGAGTGTATGGTGTACAGGAGCAGATACTGCCGCCGTGTCGAACGCTGGGCCATTGAGTAGCGACATCTTTATATCGCCTGTCTGTAGACCAAAATAATACACATAAACGTTAAATAGAAAGTACAGGTAGTTTGCAGAATTCAAAACAGCATATTAAAAATACTACAGAGAGGCCAAAGTTATTAGAACTGAAGGAAATATTTGGTTAATTAGAAATTGAGGTTATGTCTACAATATACTGAAGCTAGACCTTGTCTAAAGCAGGACATTTCCGGACATGTCCAACTAACCCAATGTAACTGAGAGTAGTCATATTTCAAGGAATTGTCAGTGTTTCAAAATTTTGTATACAAAACGCCGTATTGGTGTATGCTAAATCGCAGAAGAGCAGATATATTTCCAATACATTTATATCCCATCTTTTGTCCAACACTGGTGTTTTTCAAGATTTTCCTAAAAATTCTAAAACCCTTTCTTTTGACCAAAACTGACAATTTTGGTAACTTTTTCATATTTAGAATCCCATTGTTCGTCCAAAGTTAAAGACCTTTGAGATAATTCCAACATATAGTGTGATCCATATAAACCTGAACCATTTCAGTGTCATACATCTAATGACAATATGGAACTTGTAACCAGTTTCTTTCATAACCGAATGATCTCAAAAGGTCTGTTGTCACCCAGATCCCCTAACCTAACCTCACCGGATTTTTTTCTTGTGGGGGTATTTAAAAATATAGTGTACAAGAATAGTCCACGAATAATTGATGTTCTCTAGGAATCCATTCGAACAGTAACATTGGCGAGGATATTCTCCGTAAAACTTGAGAGAACATGGTGAGACGAGTATAAACATGTGTAGATGCTGGTGGATGATACTTCCAACATTTTCTCTGAGATGTAAATGGATGTAATCCTCCAATTGTGTATTATATTCCCCCAAAGTTGTACGTGTGTCCTATTATTGGTTCAAAAGTTATTGAAGTGGTTCAGATATATATGAATCTCACTGTATTTAAAACCCACCTCTTGCCTAATACTGGTGTGTTTTTGAGATGTTCCAATATTTTTAAATCCTACTCTTTGCCCAAAACGGATGCCTTTTGTATATCTACAAAATATTTTTTAAACTCCGTTTGCCTAAAACTGAAGTTTACAGAGCTGTAGCAAATATTTTTAAATGTCATTCTTTGTCCAATACAGATTGTTTTTGAAAGCTTGTCAACAGTTTGTAAACTCTATTGGTTAACAAGACCTGTAATTTTTTGTTTTTCTATCTCAGGTATTATAACATTTGCAGTAACCACATAGCACTTACTTACCGCCTCAGATGAACACAAATGTGATGTTACACATTCGATAAATTACTTATATAGCTGGATGCTAAAGGTAAAATAAGGACCACATAGATTATCTCATTCTCAGCTAATTTAAGTAGCTACTTAATCTTTCTGTTATGACGTAGGCATTTTGATCTCCCCAGAACATCTTTGTCCGCCGAAATTATTTGCATCGTTTTATCAGAAACACTTGTGATAAAAGCATCGGTTTACGTCCGAGGTCTTCCGGTGGATGTTACCTCATCGACTTTTGTTTCGATAAAAATCTGAAGTGTTTAATTTACATTATCTTCTCTACTTACGCTTGCGTAAAATATGTGTTAATAATGGAATATTTTGGTCTACTTCTGTTAAGTGGAGCTAGAACGACATTCTGGTGTGACATTTCACAAAATGAGTTATTGTAAAAACAATCTTCCCTGAGCTTTGTAGAAGCAAATAACGATATTTAATTTCCTGCCCCATAGTTTTAAAAGTCCTAAACAGACTCATTTTTAAAAGACTGTATAGTGTACCACGCTCCCTATTAGCCCGCCTTCGTAACGTGGTGGTAGCGTGTCCGCCTCACGTTCAAGAGCTCCCGAGTTCGAATATCGGTTAGGGTGAGTTACCTGGATAAGGTTTTTCCAGGGTTTTACCTTATCTTGGAAGAATGTCGGGTAACTCTAAGCTCTATGGACCCTGGGCTCATTTAAGCATCATTTCACCCATTCCACTCATGTCCGATAAGACTTAACGTTGGAATTTTTTTAATTTTTTTTATTTATAATTTTACGTCCTCCAACGTTACTTTAACGTTGGAGAAGGTAAATTACCGCCCCCTCCCACACACACACACACACACACACACACACACACACACACACACACACACACACACACACACACACACACACACACACACAGACGCGCGCCCGCACCCTATCAGTCATTTGTAACTGTGTTCTCTCTTTGCTTGTAACCTTATTGAAGAACACACCCTTATTAGGAAAGGAAGTCCTTGTTTTGTCTATTAATATTAATCTGTACATCTGATGTTAATTCTTCCATGCTTTGTTTAGTATGTTTTGAATTACTAGTGCTGTTTTCAAGATGGGAAGAAGCAATAATTTTGGCGTAAGAAATCGTCATGACAACCAGTATAAGCAGTTTAAGTAATCCTCATTACATAATAATGAGTTACAACTACTAAAATGTAAAAATTGTAGTAACACATGACAATATATTGACTCCGTCAAACATAACCTCAAACATTGGCGATGAATATGAAGTGTAAATTAGTTCTTCAAGGAAAACATTGGTATTTTCATTGTGTAATGGCAGTGATGACAATTTAATTAAAGTAAATAATGATATTAGATCAACAAGTTTTCAGTTAGTAGATATAGAAACTTTGTACAGTGTAAATTTTGTGAAAATGAAAATTGTTGTCATATCAGAGGACACCAAAATGAAGAGGATTATTAGTTATATTATCACTCAATTGTCAAAAGTGTAATAAATTATATACATTTGAAACATCCAGAACAATTGAAAGTGGTACAGAAGTAAATGTAAGGTTTGTTTATGACTTGAGAAATATTGACAAGAGAATTGAGACAGGTAAGACATTGGCTGCTGTTCTCAATTTACCAGCCTTCCCCATCAAATTTAATAAAATAATTAATAATACCATAGAGCAAGTGACCATGGAGTCTAGGAAGAAGAGAAGGAGTAAAAAAAGAAAGAGGAGCGATGCTGATGATGAACAAGATAGAGAATATGGATCTGGGGAAATTCTGAGGTGTAGTACCAACATAGCAAAACTTTAATGTTGTTTTTATCTGTTTTACCTTCCTTTTTTTAATTTGTGAGCGGTCATCTATAAAACTACTGTATCTACAAGTCTACATTATTCTGGAATTAAAGCAATTCTTAAACCCTCTTAAAGGTACCTGTAGAAAGATATGTGAAAATTTGAAATAAAAAAAATAAATGTTGAATATTTTAGAAGTAAACTCAAGATATTTATTAAAAAATCACATATCCTTTATTAAAACTGAAAAACAAGATCTATTATTTTTAATGAATTGTGAAAGTGTTGTAAAATAACAAGTGAAAGTTTCACACTGATGCGTTCAGTTGTTCTTGAGCTAATTGCACCAGAAAACACTCATTTTAACATTGGTCAGATAGGCTGTACCGACTCTCCTTAACTATGAATAAACTTTGATTACACATTTTGTCGCAAACGGAATACTGTGAAGGTAAGTGAGACCGTGTTTCTGTTAACTCAGAGAATTATAAATTTTATACGTACGAAATGTACATTTATTTAAAACGTTCCTGTTTCCTCGGTTTAGGAGATCTTTAAGACTGTCTTTGGAAGTAATAAGGCATGATGTGAGAATTATAAATTTTATACGTACGAAATGTACATTTATTTAAAACGTTCCTGTTTCCTCGGTTTAGGAGATCTTTAAGACTGTCTTTGGAAGTAATAAGGCATGATGTTTACAGCATTTGGCGAGAACCTTCTTTGTATTTCAGTAGCATTTAGAAAGCATCGTCTTTGTCGGCTATGAAGCCGCGACTTGGGTTTAATAGGACAGTATCTAACCAAGTGGACCACCCAAATAGCATGGGGCCGTCTGCTGTGCATGTTAGAAATGATCCTTGTAGCCTTCTTTTGTATAATATATATTCCATTCCTTTCTACTGAGTTTCTCAGAATAATATTGTACGATAGAGTTAAAATAGACATAATACACTAAGGTATGTATACAAATTAGATTGACAGTGCTCGGGTAGTACAACAGGCAGAGCTGCAATGAATAAAACCAGAGAAATGAAGAACATGTGAATGTGGTTATAGTGAGAACCCACAGTACAGTAGAACTTTTTACACAGGTGACGTTAAAAGCCCGGCTTTGGACATCTCTGAGTAATGTTTAAATAAGATAGTTTAGTTTCTTGTACAATGTAACTAATAGGTCAATCAAGTAGGCCGTGTTCGTGTCGATCTGTAAAACGGCGAATGATATCAATGTCAACATAGAAGATGCTGAATGAATGTGTGGTGTTTAACGCCCGCTTTTACTACATTCGGCACCGCAGGCGGTGACACTGATGATACATGAGATGAAGATGGAGCACTGGTGGAATAAGATGGCGGGAAAAACCGAAGATCCCGGAGAAAAATCGCCCCAGCACCTTGTTATCCACCACAATTCTCACTTTGCGGTCGCCTGGGATCGAACCCGGACCGCCTTGGTGACAGCCAAGCGTAGAAGAAGATGCTGATTGTGCAGAATCAGAACATTAATACATTAAAGTGTCATTGCATTGTTTTCATTGTGTTAGTTTCATTGCCTCCTTTATGCAAGAATTTATATAGAATGTTTCGGCATTTGGCAGCACTGAAGCTAAGCAAGACAATAATTGAACATCGCAGCAAATTAAGCTTCAGGTCTCCGAAATAGCTAAAACAAACCATTTCTTATCTATAAATATTCACTATTGTCTAAAATAGATACATGACACTCGTGTTCAAAAAAGTGTAATTCTGTTCGCAGGAATTACTCTACTCGCTTTCGCTCGTTGTGGAAGCTAACCTGCTTACGGAATAAGATTCTCCTTTTTCCCCACTTTTTTTTTTTTTAATTTACGCTCGCCCCAACGTTAAGTTATATCGGACGGTGAATGAATTGGGTGAAATGGTGCTCAAATGAGTCCAGGGTCCATGGAGCTTAGAGTTACCCGACATTCGTCTTGAAGGATAAGGGAAAACCCTGGAAAAAACCTTATCCAGGTAACTCACCCTGACCGAGATTTTAACTCGGGACCTCTTGAACGTGCTCATTTAATAATTTGTACCATAACAAACTATTAAATGAGGATTGTTTATGTGGATAATAACATTAACAACTTTAGTAAAATAAACAGTAAGAACAGTTTTACGTAAATGTACGTCTGAATCAGTACAATGAAATTATATAAAATAAACTGAAATCGAAGTTTGACATTAAAACTTGGAGATTAAGAACTGTAAATTATAAGAGGATAGTAGCACAGCATATAATATTCTATTATTATTATTATTATTATTATTATTATTATTATTATTATTATTATTATTATTATTATTATTATTATAGTTAGTTAGTTACTAACACTCCCCACATGGCAACCTTGGCCTTCGGGGTAACCTCACCCCACCAAGTGATGACCGGACCCATTTCTCAGGTGGAGGCACCCAGAGGGCGGTGTCCATTACCTCCGATGATAGGGTGATAGTGAAGATGGCGGTGAGGTGAGAGGACCTACAGTTTTTACCGTGGACTCCGAACCACGTTGGGCATAGGGGATACTTCACGTGTGCTAGACAGAGGTGAAGGCGTGGATAGGGCCGACTTAAAATCGCCAACCCCAGAGCCGGGAATCGAACTCGGGACCCTTAGAACGGGAGCCGCGAACGAAACCACCGCGCTACCCCGGCGCCCTTATTATTATTATTATTATTATTATTATTATTATTATTATTATTATTATTATTATTATTATTATTATTATTATTATTATTATTATTATTATTATTATTATTATTATTATTATTATTATTATTATTATTATTATTATTATTATTATTATTATTATTATTATTATTATTATTATTATTATTATTATTATTATTATTATTATTATTATTATTATTATTATTATTATTATTATTATTATTATTATTATTATTATTATTATTATTATTATTATTATTATTATTATTATTATTATTATTATTATTATTATTATTATTATTATTATTATTATTATTATTATTATTATTATTATTATTATTATTATTATTATTATTATTATTATTATTATTATTATTATTATTATTATTATTATTATTATTATTATTATTATTATTATTATTATTATTATTATTATTATTATTATTATTATTATTATTATTATTATTATTATTATTATTATTATTATTATTATTATTATTATTATTATTATTATTATTATTATTATTATTATTATTATTATTATTATTATTATTATTATTATTATTATTATTATTATTATTATTATTATTATTATTATTATTATTATTATTATTATTATTATTATTATTATTATTATTATTATTATTATTATTATTATTATTATTATTATTATTATTATTATTATTATTATTATTATTATTATTATTATTATTATTATTATTATTATTATTATTATTATTATTATTATTATTATTATTATTATTATTATTATTATTATTATTATTATTATTATTATTATTATTATTATTATTATTATTATTATTATTATTATTATTATTATTATTATTATTATTATTATTATTATTATTATTATTATTATTATTATTATTATTATTATTATTATTATTATTATTATTATTATTATTATTATTATTATTATTATTATTATTATTATTATTATTATTATTATTATTATTATTATTATTATTATTATTATTATTATTATTATTATTATTATTATTATTATTATTATTATTATTATTATTATTATTATTATTATTATTATTATTATTATTATTATTATTATTATTATTATTATTATTATTATTATTATTATTATTATTATTATTATTATTATTATTATTATTATTATTATTATTATTATTATTATTATTATTATTATTATTATTATTATTATTATTATTATTATTATTATTATTATTATTATTATTATTATTATTATTATTATTATTATTATTATTATTATTATTATCATTATTATTATTATTATTATTATTATTATTATTATTATTATTATTATTATTATTATTATTATTATTGTTATTGTTATTAACTCGAAATACATTTCTTTATTGTAATACAGTCGAAAAGAGAGGTTAAAAGGTTCTAATTTACTCAATCTGGCTAAGGTTGACTGAAATATTTCTGTTTATTTATTTAGATATTATTTATTTAATGTACTTACGTTTTCACAAATAAAGGATACAAAGAACCTAGTTAAGTGTTCAGTCCAGGCTGTTAGCTTCTGCGAGCTACACATTATTTATTTACTTACTAATTCATTTATTTATTTAGTATACAATTTTTTAATTCCTATTTTACCCAAAGGTATATTAGGAATACAGTTTACAAATTATGAATATAATACAATTTACAAAAACATAAGAAATTCCATATCCAGCTGACAAAAAGTAAACATCAAGATGAATCATTTAGCTTAAGAAATATTTTGTTTAAGAAAGTCATGAAATGTTGATAAGTTTTGTAATTCATCAGAATATGTGTAAGTGGTTTTGAGAAAGTGTAACCTAAGGATTCAAGCAATAATTGAAGATCGTATCTTTCAAAACAGAAGAACGGGCAATCAAATAACATGTAAGGGACATCTTGAAGATGATTTGCACAAATACAATTGATTTTGAATCGAAATAAGTAAGCTGAAAATTTGCCATGTCCAGTTAAGTATTGAGTGAGAACATAGTGTTAACGAATTTACATTTATGTCACAAACAGTTGAGAAATATAAATCCTTAGTCAAAGCAGCACAATCACTTATTAACCAGTTTTCATTCCAGTCCATTAATTTACCTTCAAAATTTAACTTGTTTACTTTTGTTTCAATGACCATTTCCATTTCTGGTTAACTTTATATAGAAGCTCTCCAGCTTTCATAGTCATTACTAACAGTTTTAATCAATCCAATTTTTCTAACCATTTTGCATCATCTCTCATTTATACATACTTTTCTCGATGAGTTCCTTCACTCTCAAATATTATGTGTTTTATATCTTCTTTTCTCCCAAATATTGGACAGCTTTGTGGACATTTTTTTTTCTGTCCCTTTCGGGCTCCATACACCCGCATATATCCTCTCTGTCTTTTTTATTTATTTTTTTATAAATATATTTTTCTCTTTGTCATTTATTTATTGCAATGTACTGTTGTAATGATTTCTCCACCTAATTAGGTCATTAGCATCATGTAGCACAATGGGATGAGAATTCACGAGATTTGGACTATAAAACGAACTGCTGGTTGTAAATGGTGTTATATAAAGGGACTCTAATATGCACCACTCATACGGTTTCCTTGAGAAACTGAATAAGTGCTAAGAACACCGTCAAAATCATAAACAACAATGAAGATGACTTTAAATGGATCCTGTTATTGTCGATACTTCTTTGGCCGTGGTGCATCAATGTACCGCCTCTCATTTGATTGTCTCTTTAATTTTGGTTGGCTTCAAGCAGGAGTGGCTTCTGAGGTAGTGCCGCTGTGCCATGGCACCATCTGTATGAAAACGAAAGAAAGAGAAGTATATAGGAATTGCTCAAAAAAGATTGTTTCAGAATATCTACTCCCTCGTGTGAGCAGACGCGTTAAACGCAAGGGCTCTTTCCTTGTCGCCGATTCCAGAACGACACCGTCAACGCTCATAAGCGTCTGTGTCAAGAGCTAGGATGTCTGCTTATACACGGCTACTTATGGGAAAATGTGGTGCGAAGGTTTCTCTGGCACATAACTTACACTTCACCCGTTAGACTACAATACCTAAATCGCGGGACTTACGATAACTGTCTCTCTGTCGCGAAATCGTCAACGAACACTTCGTATCACATTCTCCATGAATTATATTGTCAAGCATTTACTGTACTCGTTACACCTGTGAGTAACAAGAGTACGGATGTAATAAATATCTATTTCCGCTTCCCTGTACGTTCTGTTTGGTGCAGTATATTATAAAATAGGATGGATTATTGATAAGATTACCTAAATCGTTCGTAATTGGTACACATATTTATATTTTAACAAACCTTGTTCATATGTTCGTTCGTTCATTCATTTATGCATTCATTCATTCATTCATGCATTCATGCATTTATTTGTTCACTCATTCATTCATGCATTCATTCATTTATTTGTTCATTTATTCATTCATTCCTTCATTTATGCATTCATTCATTCATTCATTCATTTATTCATTCATCTATTCGTTCATTTATTTGTTCATTCATTCATTCTTGCATTCATTAATTTATTTCCTCATTTATTCATTCCTTCATTCATGCATTCATTCATTTATTCATTCATCTATTCGTTCATTTATTTGTTCATTCATTCATTCATGCATTCATTTACTTGTTTGTTCATTTATTTATTCATTCATTCTTTCATTAACGCATTCCTTCCTTCATTCTTTCATTAATGCATTCCTTACTTCATTAATAAATACATAAATAAATTAATTCATACATTAATTCATTTATTTGTTCACTTATTTATTTATTCATTCATTCATTCATTCATTCATTCATTCATTCATTCATTCATTCATTCATTCACTCTTTCATTCATGAATTCCTTCATTCATTCCTTTATTCATGCATTCATTCTTTTATTTGTTCATTCATTTATTCATTCTTTCAATGATGCATACCTTCCTTTATTCATGCATTCATGCATTCATTCATGTATTCATTCATTCATTCATTCATTTATTCATTCATGCATTCCTTCCTTCCTTCATTCATGTATTCATTCATCTATTCGTTCATTTATTTGTTCATTTATTCATTCACTCATTCATGCATTCATTTATTTATTTGTTCATATATTCTTTCTTTCTTTCTTTCTTTCTTTCTTTCACTCATACATTCCTTCATTCCTTCATTCATTCATTCATTCATTCATCTATTCCTTCATTTATTTGTTCATTTATTTATTCATTCATTCATTCATTCATTCATGCATTCATTCATTGATTTATTTGTTCATTTATTCATTCATCCTTTCTTTCATTCATGCATTCCTTCATTCATTCATATATTGTTAATTCATTCATGCACTCATTCATTATTTCATTCATTCATTAATGTATTCATTTATTTATTTGTTCATTTATTTATGGTACCGCCAATACAATGCCTCACCGGCCGCCCCTGGCTTCATGTATTATGAGAAAACGCTCGCTTTCACGTTCATAGCGTTCTAAGTGTAACCTCGCTGTCTTCATCCTCTGTGACATTGTTTCCTCTGTAAGATTGTATGGAACCCATCGAGCGCAGATTCTCCTCATCTTTAACTTCTTCTTACTTATATGGAGAATCGTACCAGAGCAACTCCAACTTACCAATACAAGTCCAACAATGATGATCTCCCCCAAGTGCTCTAACAGCAGTCACATTCACATCATCACTTGCTGATTGCAGTCTGACAGCTCCACGTTTTTGATGAACGTCTTCCCTTCCTCTACAAAATGCGTTCGCACACCTAGCTATTGCCCGCCTCATGTCTGCCTCATGCTCAAGAGGTCCCAAGTTCGAATCTCGGTCAGGGTGAGTTACCTGGATAAGGTTTTTCTGGGGTTATCCCTTATCCTGAAAGTCGAATGTCCGGTAACTCTATGCTCCATGGACCCTGGACACATTTGAGCATCATTTCGCCAATTCCATTCATCGTCCGATATGACTAAATGTTGGAGGAGGTAAATAAAAAATAAAAAAAAAAAAAAACCTAGCTACGGTACGATATGGTAAAGTCTGTCTGTCACAAGCTTCCAGTAATTCTGTATCACATTGTGGAGCATTGATATTTCTTGTAACCTGAATTTTAAGGAAGTCTTTTTGTTCGTATTTACTAAACATATTTAGAGCACTAAAGACAACAACCTACAACTAAGGTTACTAAATAAATTTATTGTCTTCAAACTCACAGCTGACAGATATCAGATGCTCTTATTTTTCATTGTTATAAGCTTACATGATTTACCGCTGATAGCGCCAACTGGAGGCAGTGTTGTCACTAACTTTTGAATGACCCATGTATATCAGCAAACAGTGTCTGTGTTTCTATGTCTTCAATTCTTCTCCTAACTCCCTTCCAAGAACACTTTACATTACTTTCCAGGTTGTATTGTATACTATAGCACCATCCATTGCCTTTTAAACGTTTTTCTTGATATTCTAAGCATTGTCTCAGCATATTCTTCACGTCTAAATTTAAAATTCTAAACAAAACTTTCGAACTCTCTCCGTAATCATACCCTTTCTTCCTAATCTACCCAAATTTCCTTGCTGTGGCACTTGAAAGTACTAACACTTCTCTATAGAACATCCACAACTTGGCACCCAACCTCCACAGCTCAAACTGCACACCCGTACAGCATTCTCGCTTCCATTACCATGTTGTATACTTCTTCCTAACCACCTGATATTAATATCCGGTATTCTGTATTTAAACCTCAAACTGCTCCCAAAGCTTCTTTCCCTTTAGCAAAAACCATCTTCTCTTTCTTCCATTAATACCTAAATATATACATATGCAGTCTTAATGATGTTCTATTTTTGGTTTCCTTTCTTCCACTTTTCAAATTTACTCAATTTTTCACTTTACTACATACCAACATTTTAGTGCTACCCTGGTTTATCCTGAAAATTCGTACCCAACGTATTTATCTACTAACAGCAAGATTTGCTTTAAGCCTATCGTCATAGTTGATCCTACTAAAGAATCATCTGCAAATAATAATCCCATTAATGTCAGATTATTATTTATTACAGGCAAAAGACAAAAAATGTTATGCTTCATTATTTAAATTATAATATTATCAACAAACAGATTGAACAGCACTGGAGTTTGTTTACTCCCCTCTCCCTTCTCTCTGATATTTCCTCTATTGCCGATCCCTCCCCTATTCTTACCCAAAAACGTATTATTCTAGTACCCATAGACCAAGAACGTCTAATGCTGGCAATTTCCTGGCAGATATTTGTTTTAATTCTCCCAGGATGTCTTGTACAATTTATAATTTAAGTTACCACAGAGATAGCCATAAAATCTGCTTTATTTGAAGTTAATTTATACAGAACAAAACATAAGCGGTAACAATACAAAAGAACCAACACAGAGAAACATAAAAGAAAAGTTCAAGATAGCCAACATCTTTGCAGGCTTGCTTATGGATGCAAAAAGTCTTGTACAAGTTTCTGGAGCAACTTTAGTACACATTAATTATAAATGTATATATTAAGCAAACTTACAAAGTATCAATTACATATCTCCGTTCACTTAGACTAAAGAAACACAATCGTCTTACACAGTCAACTGTTTCATGTACTTAACTTCTTCGTTCCAACAAAACAATACACTATCGTCACCTAGTGAACAGATTTTGAATAACTATTCTGGGTCGCCCGCCAAATCTGCGCTTACCTTATATGGACGTTATACCTAAATGTTAAACGTAGATCTGATACATCAGCGATTAAACGCACATGTAAGCTGTCACAATATCACTCACGTAGGGGAGGGGATACGTCCCCTTCAGCTGCCGTGGTGCGGGCGCTGCGGACCCCTAGCACTCGTGGTACCTCTGACATTGGTAGAGGAACCTTGGGCCGAAATGCCGAGCCCCTCCCTGATTGGGAGTTGTTCGGATTGGGTTGGTCTCGAGGGGCAGTGGTTCCCGATACTCGTGGGAGATCGGGTACGTCTCCGGACGGGGTTGAGAGAATCCATATATTCCGCGTACTAACCTGCAGAGCTAGTAGAAGGTGGGGTTGGGTTGGTCTCGAGGGGCAGTGGTTCCCGATACTCGTGGGAGATCGGGTACGTCTCCGGACGCGGTTAAGAGAATCCATATATTCCGCGTACTAATCTGCAGAGCTAGTAGAAGGTGGGATTGGGTTGGTCTCGAGGGGCAGTGGTTCCCGATACCGTGGGAGATCGGGTACGTCTCCGGACGGGGTTGAGAGAAGTCATTAATATTCCTGCGTACTAGCCTGCAGAGCTAGTAGAAGGTGGGATTGGGTTGGACTCGAGGAGCAGTGGTTCCCGATACTCGTGGGAGATCGGGTACGTCTCCGGACGAGGTTGAGAGAAGCCATATATTCCGCATACTAACCTGCAGAGCTAGTAGAAGGTGGGATTGGGTTGGTCTCGAGAGGCAGTGGTTCCCGATACTCGTGGGAGATCGGGTACGTCTCCGGACGAGGTTGAGAGAAGCCATATATTCCGCATACTAACCTGCAGAGCTAGTAGAAGGTGAGATTGGGTTGGACTCGAGGGGCAGTGGTTTCCGATACTCGTGTGAGATCGGGTACGTCTCCTGACGAGGTTGAGAGAACTCATTAATATTCCTGCGTACTAGCCTGCAGAGCTAGTAGAAGGTGGGATTGGGTTGGACTCGAGGAGCAGTGGTTCCCGATACTCGTGGGAGATCGGGTACGTCTCCGGACGTGGTTGAGAGAAGCCATATATTCCGCGTACTAACCTGCAGAGCTAGTAGAAGTTGGGATTGGGTTGGTCTCGAGGGGCAGTGGTTCCCGATACTCGTGGGAGATCGGGTACGTCTCCGGACGTGGTTGAGAGAAGCCATATATTCCCGCGTACTAGACTGCATAGCTAGTAGAAGTTGGGATTGGGTTGGTCTCGAGGGGCGGTGGTTCCCGATACTCGTGGGAGATCGGGTACGTCTCCGGACGGGGTTGAGAGAAGCCATATATTCCCGCGTACTAGCCAGCATAGATAGTAGAAGGTGGGATTGGGTTGGTCTCGAGGGGCGGTGGTTCCCGATACTCGTCGGAGATCGGGTACGTCTCCGGACGAGGTTGAGAGAAGCCATATATTCCCGCGTACTAGCCAGCATAGCTAGTAGAAGGTGGGATTGGGTTGGTCTCGAGGGGCAGTGGTTCCCGATACTCGTGGGAGATCTGGTACATCTCCGGACGAGGTTGAGAGAAGCCATATATTCTAGCGTACTAGCCTGCATACCTAGTAGAAGGTGGGATTGGGTTGGTCTCGAAGGGCAGTTGTTCCCGATACTCGTGGGAGATCTGGTACATCTCCGGACGAGGTTGAGAGAAGCTATATATTCTAGCGTACTAGCCTGCATACCTAGTAGAAGGTGGGATTGGGTTGGTCTCGAGGGGCAGTGGTTCCCGATACTCGTGGGAGATCTGGTACATCTCCGGACGAGGTTGAGAGAAGCCATATATTCTAGCGTACTAGCCTGCATACCTAGTAGAAGGTGGGATTGGGTTGGTCTCTAGAGGTAGTGATTCCCGATACTCGTGGGTACGTCTCCGGACGAGGTTGAGAGAAGCCATTTATTCCGCGTACTAACCTGCAGAGCTAGTAGAAGGTGGGATTGGGTTGGTCTCTAGAGGTAGTGGTTCCCGATACTCGTGGGTGATCGGGTACGTCTCCGGACGAGGTTGAGAGAAGCTATATATTCTAGCGTACTAGCCAGCATAGCTAGTAGAAGGTGGGATTGGGTTGGTCTCGAGGGGCAGTGGTTCCCGATACTGGTGGGAGATCTGGTACATCTCCGGACGAGGTTGAGAGAAGCCATATATTCTAGCGTACTAGCCTGCATACCTAGTAGAAGGTGGGATTGGGTTGGTCTCTAGAGGTAGTGGTTCCCGATACTCGTGGGTACGTCTCCGGACGAGGTTGAGAGAAGCCATTTATTCCGCGTACTAACCTGCAGAGCTAGTAGAAGGTGGGATTGGGTTGGTCTCTAGAGGTAGTGGTTCCCGATACTCGTGGGTGATCGGGTACGTCTCCGGACGAGGTTGAGAGAAGCCATATATTCCGCGTACTAACCTGCAGAGCTAGTAGAAGGTGGGATTGGGTTGGTCTCTAGAGGTAGTGGTTCCCGATACTCGTGGGTGATCGGGTACGTCTCCGGACGAGGTTGAGAGAAGCCATATATTCCGCGTACTAACCTGCAGAGCTAGTAGAAGGTGGGATTGGGTTGGTCTCTAGAGGTAGTGGTTCCCGATACTCGTGGGTGATCGGGTACGTCTCCGGACGAGGTTGAGAGAAGCCATATATTCCGCGTACTAACCTGCAGAGCTAGTAGAAGGTGGGATTGGGTTGGTCTCTAGAGGTAGTGGTTCCCGATACTCGTGGGTGATCGGGTACGTCTCCGGACGGGGTTGAGAGAAGCCATATATTCCCGCGTACTAGCCTGCATAGCTAGTAGAAGTTGGGATTGGGTTGGTCTCGAGGGACAGTGGTTCCCGATACTCGTGGGTGATCGGGTACGTCTCCGGACGGGGTTGAGAGAAGCCATATATTCCGCGTACTAACCTGCAGAGCTAGTAGAAGGTGGGATTGGGTTGGTCTCGAGGGACAGTGGTTCCCGATACTCGTGGGTGATCGGGTACGTCTCCGGACGAGGTTGAGAGAAGCCATATATTCCGCGTACTAACCTGCAGAGCTAGTAGAAGGTGGGATTGGGTTGGTCTCGAGGGACAGTGGTTCCCGATACTCGTGGGTGATCGGGTACGTCTCCGGACGGGGTTGAGAGAAGCCATATATTCCCGCGTACTAGCCTGCATAGCTAGTAGAAGTTGGGATTGGGTTGGTCTCGATGGGGAGGGGTTCCCGATACTGGTCGGAGATCGGGTACGTCTCCGGACGGGGTTGAGAGAAGCCATATATCCCGCGTACTAACCTGCAGTGCTAGTAGAAGGTGGGATTGGGTTGGTCTCGAGGGACAGTGGTTCCCGATACTCGTGGGAGATCGGGTACGTCTCCGGACGAGGTTGAGAGAAGCCATATATTTCCGCGTACTAGCCTGCAGAGCTAGTAGAAGGTGGGATTGTGTTGGTCTCGAGGTGGCAGTGGTTCCCAATACCCGTGGGAGATCGAGTACGTCTCCGGACGGGGTTGAGGGAAGTCATTAATATTCCAGCGTACTAATCAGCATAGCTAGTTAATCGGTAGCCTTCCCTTTTGGGGTTGGCGAGCCAAAGTGGCGTATCCACTTCCACCCGTCTTGTGTTTTCGGACCAGTTGGGGGGCTTGTTATTCTCTAGGTCTTGCCCTATGTAAAGCCCCACGGAGGCGCTGGACGCCCTTTTGGGACAACTCGGTAACTCCTGGTCGCCAGAGGGGGGGGGGGGTCAGTCTTCACTTTATGTGGACTGACCTGGTACATACCATCGAGTGTCACAATATAACGTCTCCGATATCGAACTTGTGTTCTCAGGGAATACGTGTGACATTAGTTACGTTGGCTGATGTATTTGAAGTTAGCAGTCAACTATTTGTAAATCTTATCACTGTAAACTATAACTATCAATAACCTTAGGTAAGTGTAAATAGTAAGTACAGAATTCTCTTTTGTCAATTTTGTATGACACGATCAACACTTCTGGAAGATGTACACGTTCGTATATCATCACAGGTCCCGTCTACCAAAGTTACTACATAATGCATCAAACTTTATTACATATGAAACACAATTTCTTCTTTGTAACTTGAAGTGTGTTTCTGAAAGTAATTATGAATTTTGAACTTTTGTTTTCCATGTATTAATTCACTAATGATTTCAGTTTGACTGACTTCCCTTGTGTCTGAAGTCGACGAAAATCCAATCTGTGAGAAAAGCTGACAACTATGTGAATTAGGTTAGGTTAACCCATGGCGCAACAGCTCTTAGAGGGTCAATGCCTACCAACCCGACTGCCGGCCTCACGCCCACATACGCACGGCAGAGGTGGAGGATTATCCAACCGATAGGGGGACGAGATGTGGTCCGCATCTTGGCATCCCCCAGCCGGAATGTTGATTTCCGTGACCATATTAGAAGCTCCTCACTTTCCTCACGATGCTGAGTGGGCACCGGTCCTATACCCCACCACATAGGTGGGATCGAACCCGGGCCGCTTTCCGTGACCAGGGACCAAGGCATGCTGCCTTAACCCGCTACGTCACGGCGCAGGACATGTGAATTAGGTAGACAGTTTAATTTACTTTAGGGTTATTGCTATGTATCGTAAATTATAATTAATGGTGAAAGATGTAAGTCATTTTGAAAATTATCTAGACCAATTTCCATCACATTTTCCAAGATTTAGACTGGTACAGCTGTACACAAATATATATTTTCATTATTTTTAAGCGTAATGTCTAAAAATAATCTTCCCGTCTGATTCTTGTCTGTAAGCAGACTTCATCGTGTAGTGCTCTTATTCCCTCAAAACATTTTTCTTCTCGTTAATCTTGCGTTACGTTCACAAGGAAATTCTCTCCTTCAGATTCACTTTATACCACTTTCAATTGTTTCTCTGTACTGCGGGAATAATCACTTCGGTACATTCCGCCTCGGTAGCGTGTCTGCCTGATGTTCAAGAGGTCGAATCTCGGTCAGCCTGAGTTATCTCATTAAGGCTTTTGCCGGAATTTTCCCTTATACGAAAACATGAATATCTGGAAAAATCATTTCAACCATTTCGTTGATCGCCTGATATGATTTAATATAAGAAGACGTAATTTAAAATTAAAAAACAAAAGAAAATCTTTCCTACAACTACACAGCCACTTTCAGCAAAACAGAAACATGAAATTCTATGGACAAAGCAGTAGTTTAATATCTGATGTCGTCACAAACATTGCCTTTTGGTTCCTGGTTTTCCTTAAACCTTTTTTCAATATCCGTTGCATTGGTTGCACTGACTTATAATAGTGTTACCCAAACGACAAGCCCGCGATGCCGAGCAATAAATGAAGGTTGGAGACGTAGGGGTGGCGGGGACTTCGTTTACCCCTCCTCCTGCCTCTCGAAGTGACACGAAGGTTCGAGAATGCTTCCCCCCTCCATAAAAGGAGAATCGAGAAACTTCGGGGCCAATCAATACCGGAAGCGACAGTCAGTTGAGAGTAGTGTTGTTATGGCGTGCGTTGTGTAAGTAGCGTCGAGCGTACGTGTAGATTGATATTGGAAAATCAACTAATTGTGTACATTAAATTGTAATTGTGAACAGTGTATTGCTAGGAAAATAAAGTGCAATTTTTTGTGTTTGTAACCTCGACTTTTTATTTCACGAACCCACAAAGTCACAATAGTTTCAGTTTCTAAATATGCAATGTCCGTTACTAAAATGCTTTTCTTTCTTTTCTTTTCGTGTACTTCTAGTATTAGGCACAAATGCCAGTTTTGCCTTCAAAATGTATCTATCTTTTCTTTGTACTTCCCGGAGTCCAGAGACTGTTGACCGTGTTCAACAGTTTGTCTCACTCGATCAGCATTTAATGATGTCCTTACTGTTTTAGGTGGGCCATGGTCCAATGCTCCATGACTACTAACGCTGAAGTAAAGAGAAACAAAAGTGCATCGTTCTCATCGTTCATTGATTTTGTACTACCAATGTTAAGCATAAAATTTGGCCCATTACCAATGCCTCCACCAATTTTAAACACCCATTTTCAAGTCAAGTCATCTGTATAACCTGGGAGATAAACTACATCCTTGCCTTACACACTGATTTAAATGTACCCGTATCTTCCATGTATAGATATATTGACCGTCCTGTCTTTATACATGTATTTTATTTAATTTATTTTAATTTATTATTTGACTGATCAGTAGTATTGCTATGCAAGTCAAATTAACAACTGAGCAATTACTGTCCTCTAACATATACAAAAATGTATAATTTAAACAGAAAACAATTAAAACACATTTAAATGAAACATAATAAAATACAAAGTATATAACAGGATAACTAGCACATACAGTAACATTAAATAAGATGCATAACAATTGAAAAGAGAGGTTAGATATGCGAGACTAGATTATGATCAGTGGAGTTATGAGAAAAATAGAGGATATACTTTGAATTAGTGAGAAAAGTCGCTATCTTCTGAATCAGTGAGTAGGATGTCTTGAAGCAATTTTCTTTACAATCTGGTCCTTTCAAAGTTTCGTCGTCCAATGTCATAGGTTACAGCGCCTGGTACTTCGGATAAACTAACGAAGAATGTCTTTGATATCAATTTGAAGTACAGATGTATGGGAAGAATGCTAAGTTCCTGATGGAGTTGATCATTTCTAATGAACCATGGAGCCTTTATAATACTGCGGAGGAATTTGTTTTGTATAACCTGAAGTCGATGAATGTACATCCTATACAGGAGCAGCGTAAGAAACTGGATTGGAATTTAGGGGCGCTCAACTCGATGGTCATTAGCGGCGTAAGGAGTTATGGGGCGTATAAGAGACTTGTAGATTAATATTTAGCACTACAGACCAAGCTGTGATTTCTTCTGTAGCATTGGATGCAGATTTATAACTCTAGAAATGGCTATTGTGGAAATGTAAGATATATGAAAATTCCAGGTTAATGTAGTGGCAAGCAGTACGACTAAATATTTGACTGGTGTTTCTGGAGGCTTCTCTGTTAGTTGTTTTCCCTGCAGATCCAGTGGCGATGCATTTTGATTAGATCTTAAAGAGAATATTTCCGTTTCCGTTTTATCAGTATTTAATACTACTCGCCACATTTTGATCCACTTAGACAATATATTTAATGATATTTGTAGCCTGTTGATTGCAGTACTTAAATCTGGATGCGAATAGAAAATAACGGCGTCATTGACATACATAGCTGTCGATATGAGATTTGTACATATATTTTGGTAGTTTAATTGGTTCGGATATCTTCTTTAAGCCATAGTCTCCCAAAGTTTTCCCCTCTTATTCCTGACAAAGCTACATATTGTGTATTTTACAGTAAACGTTGATTTTAACATTCATAAATTATGTATTTTTGTTCATTGTTTAATAATTTGAGGTTAGGTTTGTTTCCAGGAAAACACCAACGTTTATAGGAACAGTTTTGTTGTAGGTTAGGTATTATGAAATGGAATACAAATAAAAGATATAAATACACCGAAACAGTTTTATTAAAACGTTCAACAAAAGCAAACACTGGTTGTTCAGCGACATTCTGTGAGAAGTCTCAAGTCGTACTTTCCTTGTGCACCGACTCGGTATACGTTCGTTGCTGCAGCATCCCAACTCACGCCAACCCAACCTGTAACACAGACAAGTGTTCATTTGTTATGGGAATAAACTGTCATTAGGTTCAAGAAATGAGGCGAAACATCTCTTTGAAATACTAGGTTAAGAAGTTCGTATAGGATGTGTACACAATGTATACTATTCATGCATTGTTCTTAAACTTTGTACTCTTTGTACATATTCAAAATAATGTTTAGTATTCAACGTCTATCGTGAGTTGCATGGGCAGCCAAAAATCCTTCTCATGAGTATTTCATGAGCTTCATGAGTATATTTATGTATAAAGTTTGACAATGTCAGAAACTGCAAAGTCTATTGACAAAAAATGATATTATATATTCTTTGGAAGAGAAGTAAAGCTGGTTGCTCCGTGATATATATTTAACGTAAGAGAACTTCATGTCTTACAAAGAGACCTCTGAGCAATATTAACTGTTCTTTCACACGGATGGAAAGATTTTTAACGATAGAGCCACTCTGAAGAGTTCAATGTCATAGCCGGGATTTGAACCATGGATCTCCCGGTCTCCATACGGTTGTTCTAACCATTGTGCTACCATGGCAACATGACAGTATAACGTTAATTTGAGGATATAAGAATTCTCCGGGCTCTGGAGCCGTGGTCTGATGCAGTTGGAAGATCCATACGTTGAAGTTGTGACTAAAACTTCACCTAGAATACTCAGAACACGCCACTGATGATGTTCACCAAGACGTGAAAGAAACGTGTAGATCTTCCAACTCCATCAGACCACGGCTCCAGAGTCCGGAAAGTTCTTCTATCTTCAAATTAAACTCCGATCTCGAACGTTTACGGTTGTTCAGTTTAACATTATTCTTAAAGTGAGTGGCAAACCACTTCATGAACGTAAAGGCACAGATATTTACCATCGTCACCTATCCAGTCGATAGTGCCGTGGCTTGGTGGAACTCCATCCTGATCTCCCCAGATCCAATCTCTTCCACGAGCTACTCGTCCACCAATACAGGCTGAAACAGTTCAACGTAGGACTAACTTTCACTTAGAAACTTAGTCTACATCTAATCAAACATTTGTGTTGCCTTGAAGTCAGAATTCGCTGAAAACATGTGTATAGTGACCCCCAGAAGCCCAAAAAGTCATTTTATGCATAGGTTTTGTATGTGACTGTGACCAGCAGAATTTAAAATACAAAAATTTCGATGAAAGTTACTTGCTACTAAATTTCACATTTAAAAAAATGGAGTGCGGATTTTCAAATCCTTCCATTGCAATCTACATTTTAATTTCAAGTTACCAAAAACTGTTATTTTCTAATTTACATCTCCCCGTTGTAATTCAAATTGCTGAAAAGGATATAGAACGTTAGTTATAGTAAATGATTCCGTTTATCTCTTACAAATATAATTTAGCAAAACGTAAACCCGCTATAATCACACAAAAGTTTGTAAAACATGCGCAGAACGTTTGACTTGATTAAACTCTTCCCGACATTTTCTGAAAATTCTACATAACCTATAAGTACTCTTTGGTTTGGAAAGAATCCTTGACTAAACGATCGAGTGAATGTTTAGATAATTGTATTAGGTTACATTATCAAATTCATTTCGATTCCTTAATTATTTAATAACATAAATAACAGAAAAGCTACGCAATTTTTACTTAAACCAATAACATCTCCTGTTCCCAGTTTACCAACTTAAGCACTTCCGAAAAGACACACAGTCTCAACCATAAAGAAATAGTCAATATAAAATACGTTCCAATGCTTTCTGTTACAAACTTGAATACAACACTAATACAAACTCAGTGAAGTAAACAGGAATGTTATTAGAAGAATCTAGAATACAGGAACTATATAACTGGAATAAAGGTGATGAAAATGTACGACAATATGCGCCCCTGCAATATTTCATAAATATCATTAAACAAACTAATTGAATGTACGATCATGGCCTTCTATTCTATGCAACCGGCTTTTGTTACACGAACCTCCACGCAGCAGAAACATGTATTCCTTATACTAATGACAACTATTTGTTCTACTCTATGGCATTCCCAAGTAAATATTAAAACCTTCTTCACATGTATATTATTTAATAACACTGACCTTTCTGAATATTAAAGGAAATTAGATATTTTATTGTGTGAGATCCATCAGCAGAATTAAATGTCCAGTGATATTATGAAAATCCTTGAGGGGTTTTGAATTACCCTGCATGTATAAAAATTGCTAATATTAAAATAGGCTACTCCGCTCAAACTGTACGAAATCAAAATAAGAAGAACTAGAGTAATATATGTAAATATATAAAATATAATAGTGATTGTCCGCTAGGCTGTGCGTAACTTACGTAATAGAATTTCGGAAATTTCCATTGCGTAAACAGTAAAATTAATTCGCATTTAGCAAATAACTCGTTACTATCAATATCTAGTAAGAAGGCTGGAACATTAAAATTCCTAAAATACAGTTATATAAGAAATTATTTCTAGAACCTTCCTATTTTCTATGGATCTGACGATAGGATAATAAAACTTTATGTTCGCGTGGAATAATATAATAATGTAGAGACAAGTAAAGACTTTTTATATTTTAAATACAATTATACGTTAAAATATGTTATATTAAAGGGATATTTTATTTTCTGTACTTACCCAAAGGTCGTAGGTCGTATTTCAAGTCGCGGCCCATTCTATAAGCGTTACTTGCCCCAGCATCCCACGTCACACTGACCCATCCACTCAGACCTGTAAAATTGTTAACGTAAATATAATATGAATCGTACATAGAAATCACATAAACTTAAAAGAGAGTGACCAATAAAAACCTTGATATTTTTCATTAGTTGAAAATAATTACAAAACAAGTGTAGCGTATTTCAACACACTTCTGCATTCACTATACTCTCTGGAACTCGCACAAGTTATTACCACATGTTTGTACCACTCAAAGAGGCCGTGAGAGGAAATACATTTTATTCCGAGTGGCTGAACAGTAACAAAGCATTTATCAGACTTAGGTCTCTGTGGACACGTGACAAAACAACATGGAATGGTACTGGGTTGGAATCTTGAAGGTTAACTGTCCACCACACAACAAGCCTCAAGATATCACTTAACAATAAGATCTCTGTGGAGAAGTGATGAAGCAGGATGATATGGTATACAGCAGATGACATACATCGCCTAACAGATCTTTTATTTACTAACCAGTCAATGAAAGGAAGTAAACTAAGTATGAGAGGAGAGTAAGAATGAGAAAGCTATATGAAAATTACTTACTCTCGTCATAAACTTGAGTTACATTTCCTGGGCCTGGTGGATCACCATCTTGGTTGCCCCAAGACCAATCCTTTCCTCGCACAACTCGAGTGTTGACGACAACCTGCTGACCTGAATAAAATAAGTAATATTTTAGCATGTTTATGTTATCAAATAAAGTTAATACTTTTATAGGATTTGGCAGTAATATACGTTAAGCTCGGAAGAAAAATAAAGAAGCAATTTTAAAGGTTTTTCCTTAGTAGATAATACAACTTTATAATACAAGATAAAAATGAGGCGCCTTATTTTTTGGTGGAGTGTGTAGCTAACGGAGGCCTAAGTTCGAGTTTTGCAATCCCATGGCAAAATAAATCCACCTTTAACACATTTAGACAAAGTTATAAGTTGTAAACTAGGTATCAGTAATATATTAGTGATTTCTGAAAGGTGAATTACATTTAAAGGTAACTGAGCAAGATCCTAGAAACAAAAAGTGACTGACCAGAAAAACAGATGAGGAGCCAATCAGAATCACGTAGTAATGGGCATTAAACATAACTAACTTTGTATATGGTGTCGTGATATATGTCTTTTGTATGAATTTAACACCGATATGTTGCTAGGTGGCTGTAATTTTATTTCATGGGGCCATGACTCGACTAGAAAAACCAGTTCATTTCATTTTACGACGTGGTTAGTTCCTTTAGTCAGGAAGTGGAAGAACTGGCATCAAGAGTCGTTTGTACTGAACTATCAGATGTTTTATGCATGGCTAAATCACACGTTTTAGTTAATACCGGGAAACGAGGCAATAAAATATTTTATATTGCTCTTTGGAAGAGTTTGGATTTTTGTTTTGAGGTTATGTGTCTTGCGGCATTAGTAAGTTCACTTAGTTCTTCCATTTAATTTTCTTCTGGAGCTATATTTAATACATTTGATGTTTGTGTAGATTATCCTAGATCAAACAATAAGTTTTAGACTCAAGAATGCAGATAATTCCAATTTACGTTAGCTCTACAAGACATAGTGATGAATTAAGGTAAGACAATCTGTTTGTCATCATATAATGCTAGCGTCATAATCACTAAATCATGTAATGTGTTACTCTCATATTATTTTCACTACTCTTGTGCAAACTGTTGCTAAAATAACTCATTCGTCTATTTAGTTTATGTTAATCAATATAAACATTAGTTTATTTCGAGTGTTTTGGTCGAAAGCATAGGTTAATAGCCACGTAGCCAAAGTTGGTCACAATGGACTCGTATAGAAATGTTATACCATTTGGGCAATGATACAAACTTTGAGTATGGATGTGTTAGAGGTTCAAATTTTAGGCCATGTTGTATAAAAAGTGAATTTTAGTAAGTGCTGAATACTAAAACTACTAAGAATTCAGTAGAATACATAAGTGTTACTTGACCTGATCGAAAAGTGTCACAGCATTAGTACATCCAATACGTTTATAATGTTAACTATTGACGATAGACTGAATCAATTTAATAACGATTCTTTGGAAGACAAAAATATTTCAGTAAGAGAGAAACTAAAATGTCATAAATAATTCAACTATTATTTTATTCAATACAAGTGTTCTGTGGAAATGAAATCTTTGTCGGAAGTGCGTTATATAATTTGGTAGTGACTGTACGACTTCTGTGTACAATAACTTTATAGTAATTACTGCGCAATAATTGCTTTTTAATAGTACATCATATCTTCCGTTGAAACTTCAACTACAACTGATATAAAATCTCCTACAGAAACAGGTTCATACCCGAGGGCATTTAAATGTACTCAGGGTTTTGCATGTTTATTACTGAGAGCAGAAACAAAGGAATGCATTACATAACCTACTCTGTTGAACGTAGTTTTATAAGAACATGTTAATTACATTTAGACATCGGTAAGGTTTCTATAGAAGCATTTTGATCTAAACGTGAACTGTAAAATTTATTTGGTATTATATTTGGTAGAGTTTATTTCTCTCGCACAGTTATAATGATGATTATACGTGCAATAATTTAAATAGTTTAGTATGCAGGGTTTATTGACTGTCTACAGTTTATTATGCTATGGATTAGTTATCTCTGAAGTTCAGTGCATTCAAGTTCGTAAAATCGGCTGTTCTAGCTCTCGCTGTTTAAATAAACTTATTCAAGTTAGTGCCCTTTTGATAACAATTTAAACTATGTTACCTGTTGTCTACAAAGAATTATGTAGTAAAACGTATCTTGATTTACATGAAGTGATAGAACAATAAACTCTTCTAAGAGTAGCTTCTATAATTAGGTATGTATAAAAGTTACATATATTTTGTAACAATGTTCTTTAACTTACCTAGAATTTCAAGATCGTATTTTCCTTCAAGTCCCATTCTGTAGACGTTTGAATTGCCGTTATCCCACAGAACCTCCACCCATCCTGAAAATAAGACAACGCAATTTGTATATTACAAATGATTGGCTGGTTGGTGGACTAATCTGATGCTTATATAATAAACTGTTTTCAAAAAATTAAATGTAGCGCTCTTCTGGATGCCATCTAAGAAGAATGTATAATGCAGTATTAGTGCATGTAATGATATAATGTGACATATAGGGGTTGTGAGTTTTGAAAATACTATATAGCATGAAATTCTGATAAGGAATAATTCTACTCTATATTGTCCCATTGGCAATAACGAAGCAGAGGTTCAATTGAATTTGACATTACTTTGTCATGCTGTTGACAATGGACGACTTTCCATTGGTTGGTACTGCCTGACGTCACGAGACCTGGAGCAAGGTACGTTATTACTATGTAAATACTGTTCTAATACGAAAGTTCAGAATTCTGTAGTTCCATTAGCTGTTTGCGTTTAGTGCTTAAGCGTTTGGTTGAGTTACGAGCTGTAAGTGCCAGTCAATGAATGCGGCACAGGGATGAGGAATCGGCGCAGTGGGGTATGTGCTTACGTCAGCAAGATTACCTGTAGCACAAGTTCCTAAATACTAAGGACATAAATAAACATTAGAGTGACGTGTCGAAGTTTTATATTTGCTTAAACTATAACTTGATTTTACGTCAACTTTGAACAAAAGAATGTAGTAGCGAATAAGGAAATTTTAACAGAACTTTGTCTATTGTATTTTTGTCACCATATTTTCATTTTAAATGAACTCTATACCTCTGTTTATGCATTTTAACATGCCATAAAATACGAAGTTGCCTCAAATTGCAAAATATTGGACTATTCTTCAAATGAAAATATACACAGAAAAATGAATATACATTTATGAAACGTTTGCTTAAGAACAACTGAAGGTCGAACAGTCATACTTAAGAAAACAAGAAATACATTTTTTTCTTTCAGAAGTTGGTAAACTTTACTAATCGTGTTACTGCTGTCAGTAAATTTGAAGCAGATAACCAGTGATGGATAAAAAAGCCGACTTTTGGATATTATTATAAGGAGAACCCTCTAGTTCATTTTTCCCCCAACTAGTCTAAATGCAAAACTACATTTTTGATAAAAAAGATCAAGCTCGGTTTAGGTTTAACGAATTTAAATAATTTTATTGATTCTCGAAATACTCGATTTTAACAATGATACATTTTTACGTTCGATGAAAGTAATATTTGAAATAATGAATGCAGCTCCAACGTTAAACAGTATAACGTTACAACATAAACCAATCATCTTTGGTAACGAACCTATGTAAAAAGAAAGAAGGCAGAGAAGGTCATATAAATCCACAACTCACCATCATCAACAATGTAAGTGATAATTCCTGGACCATGACCATCTTGATCTGCCCAGATCCAGTCAATTCCTCGCTTGACTCTGGCTCCAACATATGGTTTATTATCTGAAATATACAATAAGTTATATCAAGCAAGTTATACAGAATTACAGACATCATAACCACTTACGTGTCCAGTGAGTTATTTAAAAAGGAACTTTGAAAATTTAATTAAAATTGCGTATAGTAATTTGTTTAATATGTTCTTTATAATAAGTTCTCCTTATTTCCCTGTTAATTACTTTAAGTTATCTTGAACATTTCGTTTCAGTTGAAACTGTTATGCATCAAGACGTTTTGAAAGTGAATACATTTGATTAGAAATATTGCGCTGTCAGAGAAGCTTTCTAAAAATATATCAAAAATGAAGTTGAATGTAACATTTAAAATTATTTATGAGAAGCGATACAATTAAACGAATAAAATAGTAAATACTATTATAAAATTTAGTATTTATTAGTTTAAGATTTGGCAGGTATTTAAATCTGCATTAAAAACTTTTACAAATACTAAAATAAAATGAAACCATTTTGTTTTCAAACCTTAACGCCAAATTCTGCTTTATATTATGTCATTACTAAATGATTAAATTCAAGCACTTTTCTGGATTATATCATGTCCCTATAAAACAAGATTAAAAAGAAAGCACAAAGGAATGGACTAAAACTGCTTGAATGTTTCTTAAGCTATAGATATTGATTTTAACTCGTTAAGGTATTAAAAGCTACATTAATTTCTTACCCAGTATCATTAGATCGTAGAATATGTTGGCACTGTCAAGGCGGTATTGGTTCGTGAATCCAGCGTCCCATTCAACTGTCACCCAGTCTACAAGATAAACACAAAAAAATAACTTTTGTTACAACTTGAATGAAGGAATTTAATAAAACAAAGTAAGCTAAAGGATGTGAGTTAAAAATATATAAAGATAACTTATGAAGAAGGATTTTCCAAAATGTTTCAAATTTGGTTGATATAACTAAAAGCTACGATACTTGAAATATTGTTTAAAACAACGCATCTGTGAAAAACAAACAAAAGGCTAACAGTTTTCTTTGAATTCCTCTGAGTATCACACACTAAGAATATAACAAAAGAAGGTGTACCAAACATTTCTTAAGTAATTCTTACTCCAAAATGGTAAAAAAGAATTAGTTTCATCAATTCGAGGAAATTAAAAAGTTGTAATACTTCAAGTAATAACAGGGAATATGTTGGAAATCTTAAATGGTAAATAAAACAAGTATTTGTAAAAAAAACCTTAGGTGGTTTCAAGGGTTCTGACTTCACACAATTAATAGGACTTCTGAGGACATTCTCAGAACATTCGAGATGTAATATCGTTTGAATGAAAATAATCTTAAAGAAAGTTCATCAGGAATCCTAAATATCTTCTGAGAAAATGAAATATTCAAACAAAATTTATTTTAGTTGGGGTTGGAGAAAAACTTCAGGGAATATGGTGAGACGAGTAAAAACATGTATAGATGCTGGTGGAGGATACTTCCAACATTTTCTCTGAGATGTAAATTGTGTAATGTAATCCCCCAATTGTGTATTATATTGTCCCAAAGTTGTACGCGTGTCCCATTATTGGTTCAAAGTTATGGGCTATTGAAGCGGTTCAGGTGTATATGGATCACACTGTATCTCAGAGCAGTAAAAGAATGCACAAGAAATCAAGATGGACCAGCATGCTGTTAAACCCTGAAGAGTTGATGGTGATGATATATTTGTGATTAGTATATACCACTTTTATTAACCGAGTGAGACAGGTGAAAGAATTGAAAGACTGGACTGGACTAAAATATGCTAAGGACAGCATTCAGCACGGAAATACAAACTGAAATAAGCCCAGGGTCCATAGAGCTTAGAGCTACCCAACATTCATCTTGCAGGATAAGGGAAAACCCTGGAAAAAACCTTATCCAGGTAACTGACCCTGACAGAGATTCGAACTCGGGACCTCTTGAACGTGAGGCAGACATGTTACCATCTACGCTATCGAGGTGGGCATATATATATATATATATATATATATATATATATATATATATATATATATATATATATATATATATGTGTGTGTGTGTGTGTGTGTGTGTGTGTGTGTGTGTGTGTGTGTGTGTGTGTGTGTGTGTGTGTGTGTGTGTGTGTGTGTGTGTGAGTGAGTGTAATTTTAGATGTATATGTTTTCGGGATTTTATTTTCAAGCTAAGAGCTATTATTACAGAACTATATTGAAGTTTACTCACTTTATCAGTTATTTCTTTGTTGTTTGATTTTTAAAGGTTATATTACTTGAGCTGTAATCATAAATAAATCCGAGAGTGTTTCTTCTGCACGTGTAGAGATTACATGAGACTAGAACTTACCAGCTCCAACGGCCATGACCTTGCCTTGTCCTGGAGGACTTCCATCCTGGTCTCCCCACTTCCAGGCTTTTCCTCTCACCACTCGTGAACCATAGTGCACTGAAATAATAACAAAACACAACGTTAAGGTGCACTTTGTCACCATATTTATATTGACGTACTAATAAAGCGAATGGTAAATGCAGCCTTTAAAGATCAAATTTTTAAATATATCATTGTTTGGTTGTTATTCAACCAAAAAGCTATTTTAAAACTTTATGAGATTTTTAACAATACACGTAAAATGGAAATCTATTTTTGATAGTAAAGTTAATGGCATTCATAGGGAAAGAACCGACTAGGTCACCAATTGCTGTAAATAACAATAGAACAGTCGAGCTATTTTAACTATTTGGGAAGTGAGGTTGATTATAGATGGACAGTAAAATACGTAAATTTCATAGAGTCAGGAGCAACCAATACGGCATTTATAAGCTAAATTAAAGCTTTATAAATGTACGGCTGTTCTTACACTGGCATGGGTGAGACTCCTGATTGGCTAAAGCTTTATTATTAATTTAAATACCTATTCACAGAAATAGTGTGCAGCTCACAACACTTTTAAAAACCTAAAAAGAAATTTTCTTCATTCAAACTTCGGGTATGGGTTCCTCACAGCAAAAGAGGGAAAACAGTTCATATGAACACATGTCCCATAATCCTTTGTCTTCCCGTTAGGAGGTGTTCAACACAGTGGTACACTTATAACACACAAAACTCATAATAAATACTCGAAATGTCCTCCTGTTGCATCTATGTATGCTTGTACTCGTCGAAACATGGAATATCGCACCCTTTCAAAAACTCCGGGATGGTGGCCAATTGTCTCGCAGACTTTCATGACACGTCGATGAAGCGTTTCTGTACCCGGGATGGCAGCTCCATAAACAATTGTTTTAGATGCCCTAAGTGGTAAAAATCCAAAGGATTGAGCTCTCCGCCATGCAATTCATCCTCCTCTGCCTATCCATTGATCCTCCCCGTAGGGGAAGGCATCCGTCCATTTCAGCTGCCAAAGTGCGGGCGCTGCGGACCCTTAGCACTCGTGGTACCTCTGACGTTACTAGAGGAACCTCGGGCCGAACAGCCGAGCCCCTCCTTCGGGAGTTGTTCGGATTGGGATGGTCTCGAGGGGGCAGTGTGTTCCCGATACCCGTGGGAGATTGGGTACGTCTTCTGACGGGGTTGAGGGAAGCCATTAAGTTTCCGGGTACTAGCCTGCTTAGCTAGTAGAAGGTGTGCTAGATCACCAGGCGGCCCTACCGAGGTCATATCGGTAGTCTTCACCTTGAGTGTTGACGCGCGTAAGTGGCGTATCCACTTCCATCCCGTCTTGAGTCCCTAGGACCAGATGGGGGGGCTTGTTAGGTAACTAGGTCTTGCCCTACGGAAAGCCTCACGGAGGATGCCGGGCGCCCTTTGGGACATCTCGGATACTCCCTGGTTGAAAGAGGCCCGGGTCTTGTTCATACGGGTTCAAGGCTAATGGGAGTAGAACCTCTGGACTCAACTATCCATTGGTCCGTCCCCTTCAGCTGCCGTGGTGACGGCGCTGCGGACCCTTAGCACTCGTGGTACCTCTGACGTTACTAGAGGAACCTCGGGCCGAACCGCCGAGTCCCTCCCGTAGGGGAGTTTTTCGGATTTGGGTTGGACTCGACGGGCAGTGGTTCCCAATACCCGTGGGAGATCGGGTACCTCTCCGGACGGGGTTAAGTGAAGCCATATACTCTCGCGTACTAGTCTGCATAGCTAGTAGAAGTTGTGCTAGATCTCCAGGCGACCCCACCGACAATGATCGCTAGTCTTCCCCTTTGGGGTTGGTGCGCGTAAGTGGCGTATCCTCTTCGATCCCGTCTTGAGTCCACAGGACCAGATGAGCTACCATGGCCAACGTGCCATCCTGACATCGATTTCTGCATTTGACTCGTATATTTCCCCGATAAACCACTAGGAGCTCTCGTATCCGAGATACACCGTTTGTGGCGACTTACTATCGTAAGTACTTGAGTCCCAGCTTTCATCATTTAACTCTTATTATTTTAGGTAATTGATGGAAATTAATTATTTCTTCATAATAGCCGTATATAGGCTAAAGTTTTTAATAGCATTTTTCATGTTGACTCTATCTATCAAAAATAGATTGGCTGTTTGAGCTACAAACCATCAGCAAAAGTTATCCCATGGTGGATACTTGACAGGCGAAAGGCCTTGCACACGTTGAATATGATATGGATACAGGAGCTGCTCGTGAAGTACCCTCCACGATGTCACGTTTGATGTTTAGATGGCACAGACAATTGTCTTGTACTGATACCTGACACACTTTAACATTTGTTCTTGGAGTTCCAGCGTACGAACAACTCTTGGTCTTCCTCGATCAACAGTCCGTGGTGCAACGGTTCCTGCATCAGCAAGACGACGATAAACAACGACAAACGTTGGATGACTCGGTTGTCTTCGATCTGGAAACTCCATCTGATAGATCCGTGCAGCCTCGCCTCCATTACCATACGCACGACCATACATAAAAATCATGTCCGCCTGTTCACGAAATGAATACCCAGCCATGGCGGAACGAAACACGTGCAGCTAACTCACTACATGCATACAGGGTCTTCATTTTTATCTGTAGTTTTACCGCGCAAAATTTAACGTCATAAATAGCATCGCTGATATACGATTTCCCTAGTGGCTTGTGATCGTACTTGATGAGCTCACAGCAGCTTTGAGGTCTCCCTCTACCGGCAGGTAAATACACTATTTGAGAGTTGGGTCTGCCCACGTAATATTAGACGTGCGTAATTTCGTCTGGTGCGTAGATACGAGAACTGTTTATAAAAAAACTATATACTGCTATGTAATTCAAAGCTAATTATGCAGTCATAAAGTATACCATAAAGAATTTACGAAATGATAAGTGAATGAACATTTACTTCACAATGAACGTCTGTTTTACTGTTATAGTAGACATATACTATATACTCAAGATTTCTTGAGTGCTGGATTTCCGGTGTTGTGCGGACAGAGGGGAAGAAGAGAGAGCTAACGCGCTTTTGTTTCTGCAGTATGGTCAACCTAGAAAAACAAAATTCGGCCAAATTACGGTAAGATAAGCGAAGATATGCACCAAAGGTATGAGATGTGTTAACAAACAATTGAACTCCATCCGATATGCTGTATGCTTATATATTTACTCTTATGAAACACATAAGAGTAAAAAATAAATATTCTGACAGCTATAAACATTCACTCGCTTTGTGATTCTTCTAGTCCCAAGTCTACTGCATCTCTTTCATCACTGGTATCCTCAGATGTGCTAATAATTTCATTAATTGCATTTTCTATTACACCATTGTCTCTCTAATATTGCATTTCCAGCTTTTGGACCTTCTTATCGTATCCTTCCCAATCCGTCACTTCTATAGCAAGTTTCCGCTGATTAGTGGCTCTTGTTAACATTGCGTGCTTTGTAAACTTTCTTTATTTTTGCCCACGACAGCTCAATTGCATTTAGATCACAGTTACATGGAGATAGACTAAAAATAGTGTGTCCCCTTTAGAGAGCCATAACACTGACAACGTAGTCTTGCTTTTAGATTTTTTGTAAACTGGTTAACTAATAATTAACCTCAAAATTGCTCAAAATGAAACGACGTACGTGTGAAAGCTTAGCATATCAGCCACTAGATGTCACAGTGTGTAGTACCTTTCCTGCTTCAAGGTTGTCATCTATGTTTACGGAAATAGGCGAAATCTACCGAATGAGGACTTGGGACGTGAACACTCAAGAAATCTTGCACATATAGTATGCATACTGTAAACCTGTCGCATAAAATAGAAATATTTCAATTTGATCTCAATTCTTTTCTATCACCCACAGTTTCCTCACAATGTAACTTCATTACAAACAGAAAATTAGCAGAGCATGTTCTAGGAATGAAAAATAAATTATTGTTATAATATTTACAAAGCTTTTATCCAAGTCTAAACAAGAAAATATCTCTAGTATATAGTCTTATGTGTCCATTTTCTTATATTTCCTTTCTCTCTTCCCCTTAAACATTGTCTGTGATACGAGAAGGTATACTTGAGGTCTTTCTGTCATAACATTATTTATTGCTTCTAGATTGTGGCCAGTCACTTTATAGCGCCCAGTGTCTCTCTTTTTGCGAGTAACTGATCCAGTATCTTGGAAATGTTTGATGTATCTATTGGTTTTAAAAGACACAAGGATATCAACATTAAGACATTTTAATTAAGTGTGAGAATGACAAAAGTTTATATCGTATACTGATGAAACGTAAGACGTTCATGTTACAAACAAAAGAATGTCAATTTGACGTTACCTGGACACTTTTGACAACATTACGCTCTGAGGGACTTGTCTGAATGCTGGAAAGCGTTGTGTAAACTCCTCTATATAGCTGTTTAAATTATATTTATATGTCGTACTAATTTTAATGTGGGTACGAAAGTAGCATTCAAACATGAAGGCACGGTGCTCTGTGTTCATATCCAGGAGAAGCTGTTGTATTGGTTAGCAGCGTAACATTTTCAGAGCGCTGTAATTTGCTTACTGTTCCGCAAAAGTTACCGCTTCTTCTCCATAGAGGACACTATGACTTCAAAATTGACTCACCAGTCAACTATTACGTCATTCTTGCTCAATCGGAGGCCGGGAAATAACGAATAAAAATGAACACCGTGTACAATTGAAACGTTGAAGACAGACTGATAACAAATGACAAACGTAAAGAAGTCACCATGGTTACACCTTGCCATCTATCGTATGTAGTACAATAGGTCAAAACCTTCTATGAGGGCATAGTGAAATGAAGTATTGAGGTTGGCGCCCGAAGGCCACTGAACTCGCAGTTTCATTGTGACAGGAATAACGCTAAAACAAAGGATTATGGGAGATATGTTTATAAGCACTTTTTCCTTCATTTGGTGTGAGGAACCCATACCCGAGGCTTGTAAAAGTATTTAAACCTTTTATACAAAGCTGTCTCAATTTAGGAGACGTGCCTATTATACAGAAATATGGATTCATAATAAGAGTTTGAAAAAGTTGAATAAAAACAAACGATAGTGGGCATAATGTGAGTGAATGACATTAACTTACCAACTGGATGGAGATCATATTGGTTGTTGACTCCCACACGATACACGTTGGTTTGTCCTGCATCCCACTGCACCTGGACCCATTCTGTCAAAAATACAACTCACTTAAGTAACAATAAATATTTAGTTACCTAATTTATAAACATATAAAAATTTTTTGTGTTTGTTTCTAATTTACGTCCTCCAACGTTAAGTCATATCGGACGATAAATGAAATTGGTGAAATGATGCTCAAATGAGTACGGGGTCCATAGAGCTTAGAGTTACCCGACATTCGCCTTTCAGGATAAGGGAAAACCCCGGTGAAACCTTATCCAGGTAATTCTTGTGACCCAGATTACAACTCGGAACCTCTTGAACGTGAGGCAGACGCGCTACCATCTACGCTACCGAGGCTAACAACATGTAACAATGGAATGCAATAATATAATAAAATAATGATTTAATAGAACATAAGGTTTCATTTTATTAGAGAATACTACTAATGCGGGGAAAAATACTAATAATACATTTAAGGCTGGAGAGGGTGGCTGGGTGGCTGGGTCTCCTTTTCTTTTAGTTTTTATTAATGATTTTGCAAACTATATTTCTAATTATACAATTTTGCTTGCGGAAGACAATACTCTGTTTGGTAGTAAACAAATCCTAGAGCAATCTATGACCACAGATCCAGAACTATTGCACCTTCACTCTCATTATATAAATGTACATAAAGTCATTTGTAAAAGCCGTTACAGTTGCCTATTTCCACCAGAGAGGTTTCTATTAACGAATTTATATTAGTCCTTAAACTTCTCGTATTTTCAAAGTATTATTCTGTGAGATGCAGGAGTTTTTAAAACTTGATTTTTTGATATAAGATTCTAGTGCTATCCTGTCATACAGGTATGCGGACCCCACTTATTTTAGGACGTTTTAATGTAAAGTTATTTGCATAGTTATGATGTGTATTTATATAAACAAATAAGCTGTATATATTCCCATGTAAGGCAGTTTTGGAACTTAAGAATATATACGATACTTCACAAATGAATACGCACTTCGGTTTGAGACACGGACGACTTTGGGAGCCTACCGCATCCATCCCTTTTTAACTAGAGTACCAAAGGTGGTATACCTATAGGAAGAAGAGATTTTATAACACATAAGCCATAATATACACCTTGAGATCGAGCTGCTATACTCTCCGAATCTTATAACAGAGCCATAGACATCAGATATTAATAGAATAGGTCCCCCCTCCGGGACACTTGCAGTCCTTGATTTAGGTCAGGAGAAGACAAGTGGTGGCGTGACCTCAGCTCCGTCAGCTCTAACTGCCAAATATGCCCCGAACGAAAGGCAGGTTAGCGTGTGACGTCACCGCCCTGATTTCTGCTGCCCAAGAGCAAGGAAACAGTTTGATGTGTTGGGGTTCCGACAGTTTAGAAAAGACAGGAAACGTATCGGGTATTAATACTATCTACAATTTACATCTTAGTTGTAATATTAATACTGACTGCTTTAATTACACAATTGGTCACAGTTTATAAACAATTACATTTTGGCTCTGTGTTATGAGAAAATGTATAAAACTTCAACTCCTGGTTTATCTGAAGGTCAGACATGTTATAAAGTAAATAAAATAAAACATGAAGTAATTTTCTCAGTAAATTCAGAACTGAATTAAGTGGACATTTTCCAACAACTTCTGTTTCGTTTTACTGTAACTAGTTTATCAATGTCAGGACGTAATATCTAGGAAATTTGTAATAGAAGGCTGCATGTTAGATTGTCATACGACAAGGTACTTCGTGGTTTGGACTTAGCTAATTTCATAACAGAAAAAAAAGTTGATTGCACAAATATGTCGAGCCAAACATAAACAATGTCCGTGCGACAAGTGAATATAACCTCGGAAATCTGGTTTGGGGACATTCTTGTAAAAATAAGCCAAGTCTTTCTTGTGTGTATATTTGTCCTTCAATAAATCGCCACTTTGTAAATTTAACAGTTCCATTAGGTAAGTGGCAGCTACATCGCTGTCATCGAATGTGGTACACCTGACTGAAACCTTAGTTTATGTACTCACAGCGCTATTTATATAGGCTACGTGGTACTACACAGCTCTTGTCTGACGTCACACGTGCTGCAGGCCTCACTCCCGACTGAAATACATCACAACTCTCGAAGCTGTCTTCTTCTAATTTTGGTGATTCCTGTACCGGATATTGATATCTTGGGCGATCGTATCCACATTGGATTTGACCAACCACTCAAGGGGTTTAAAATAGATTACATTTTTATATTTAGGTCGTACAGCGTCGTCATATCGGACAAAGAATGAAATGGCATTCAAAGAATCTAGAATATTTAGTGCTTAGAGTTACTAGAAATTCATTGTTCAGGATAAGGGAACACCTGCGACGTTCCCATATCGGACGATGAAAGAAATGATAAGTCCAGGGTACATAGAGCTTACAGTTACCAGACGTTCGTCTTTCTGTATAAGGCAAAACCCCAAATAAAGATTACACAGATAACTTATCTCGACAAAGATTTGAACTGCGGCACTTATGAGAACAGCAGGACCCTTCAAACTGTTCTTTAAGTTTGTGACCCTGAAATGTTTGACACCAATAAAGACACAAACTGAAAAAGTGTCACATAACTTAATTATATGAATGATAAGATATACTTACTATCAGCTCTCACTTCGGTGACAGTTCCTGGACCATTCCCATCTTGATCTCCCCACACCCAGTCCTTACCTCGAACAACACGTGCTCCCTTATATAGCTCAGGTCCTGAAACAATTCAAATACGACCAGTTTATTCATATCCCTACGTTCTTTAATTCGCCACTGCTATTTCTACAACAGCAACAACTACCACTACCACCACTACTACTTGTGTGCAGTAAGTAGACAAAACCTTTCATTACAACAATAATACCAAATTTACGTTTTGTGACTCTCTGTATAAAAATGCGATTTTCTTTTCGAACAGACAATAATATCATTAAAAGATGCACTAATTATTAAAATTAAGTGATTTTTAGGATCTGATACGAAGAGTTTGAGGAGAATTATCCAAAGAAGGATGCTAGTATATTTAGATTAGTTTGAAGAGAATCGCTTAAACCCAAGTGCATTTCATATAAAGGAGATAATAGTTGTGGATAAAATAAGGTGCATTTTGGTGCCATATATACAAAAATAATAGCAATTAAGAAGATATGTATTCGTGATGATGCAATACTGTCAAATTCCCATTAAAAAGAAGAGCTGTTTACGTGGTCTTAAAATATTCCCTTTCTAATTAGAAAAAAAAAATATTGTTGATTACCTCAAACAAGCCCTAGGATTAAAGTACCAAACTTTTAAAATATTTGTGTGATAGTAAAATATATCAATAATATTCACCGAACTGTCCTTGAAACTCTCTTCATTCTAAATGACTCTCTACTTATATGCAGAACTTAAGTGGCAAAAGTATAGAGCTGGTTAAGATACTAAACTTATGATAAAACTGTTTTTTGAAACATTAAATATTGTCGAGATATTTGCTGTTATTGGCTGAAATTGTTCATCACTTTGTAATTTCGTTATTCGAAATACTGCAAAGTCTCAATTGTAGCTCGGAAAGTCCTCGAAATAGGATAGAAGCGCTAGGTACGTATACACCGATGCTCTTAGAAACACTTGATTACATCTTTACATTACTACACAAAACTCAATGTATACGTTTGTCTAAATTAAGTGCAAGAAGATAGAAGAATAGCTTTATGAATCTTTTGTTTGCTGCTACTGTCTTTTTTTTAATTCTTGGCTATGCAAAAACAAAGGAAGATCAAACCTTTCACCTAGTTTCTAGCGTTAAAACATATGACTATCACTTAAAGTCGACCGTATATACTTATCCCCTATTTACCTACAACAAAATTAGTATTAAGGCAAATTTATACAAATATTTATCTCAACCTAAAGCCCTAGAAGAATGAAGTTTCACATAAGGTGTAAATATAACACGCACTTAGTTATGAATATTGCCTTTACTTACCACAATCATTTTCATCACTGTTGTCGCCACAGTCGTCATAACCGTCACACTTTTTGGATGGTATGATACATACAGAGTTAGCACACTGGAACTGCCAGTCACAAGCCTGCAAGTAACAGTAATAATAATAATAATAATAATAATAATAATAATAATAATAATAATAATAATAATAATAATAATAATAATAATAATAATAATAATAATAATAATAATGATGATGATGATGATGATGATGATGATGATGATGATGATGATGATGATGATGATGATGATGATGATGATGATGATGATGATGATGATGATGATGATGATGATGATGATGATGATGATGATGATGATGATGATGATGATGATGATGATGATGATGATGATGATGATGATGATGATGATGATGATGATGATGATGATGATGATGATGATGATGATGATGATGATGATGATGATGATGATGATGATGATGATGATGATGATGATGATGATGATGATGATGATGATGATGATGATGATGATGATGATGATGATGATGATGATGATGATGATGATGATGATGATGATGATGATGATGATGATGATGATGATGATGATGATGATGATGATGATGATGATGACGACGACGACGACGACGATGATGATGATGATGATGACGATGATGATGATGACGATGGTGGTGGTGATGATGATGATGATGATGACGATGGTGGTGGTGATGATGATGATGATATTAGAGGAACGTGGAAGTGTTTGTGGTCTTAGTAAGGCAACTCATTTTTTTGAAATGGTTTTTGAAGTTGAGAATAGACCTCTGTACATTTTGAAGACGATTGGTCTTCCCTACCCTGAACAGCGGAGTGCTCCACGCTAGCCGACGTCTGACTTGGTCGGAGGCGTACAGTGGGGGACGCTCTCGGCTAACAAATGCCGGGAATGCAACTAAGGCGCATGGAGAAACTTCTGCAAATTTAATCTTCCTTATATCCCACCTTATGTAAACTGAGATGTCGTGGATTTTTCTGTTCAACCAGAGAGTTTTTGTGTCATTGAGCCATGTAGGCGCAGGAGGAGAGAACAGTTAAGAAGGTAAACCTGTGTTTGACACTTAACTGGGTCATTATAGAACGCATGGTTATTGTTGATCTGTCGTGTCACAAGGAGTTAAAATAAAACTGCCATTTCTAAGCTATGCTTAAAGCCTTAAGTCTCTATCTTATCGGGAAATTCGTTTAAAATCGATTAAAATTTGTACAGAACAGAATGGATAGGCAGGCAAGAAAGTAACTAAAGAAAAACGTGTAAAAGAAGCCGTGCCTACTACATCAAACCAACAAGTGCTACAAGTTCTTCATATCTGAAGCCAATGACCCTATGCTTATTTAATTCTGAAAGTACGTTTCTCTTGTTTATGTAAGTATATGTATTGAGTTTGCAGACTTTCCTAATAACAGAACATTGAGCTCATGCTTTAATGCTTCTGGATAATGATTTCTTATTCACAGACGAAAATGTAGGTTTACATCTTTCATTTAACATAGCACAATATTAGCTTAATTGTTTCCCTTTCTAACTTTCATTTGTTTGCCAGTTATTTGTATAAGTAGTGATACTTACAGATTTGACGGCTCCCAGTAGAAAGACCAGACCTAATAGAGGGTTTGCTGAAGTTACATTGTTGAGTGTATGGTGTACAGGAGCAGATACTGACGCCGTGTCGAACGCTGGGCCATTGAGTAGCGACATCTTAATATCGCTTGTCTGTAGACCAAAATGAAACACACATGTACAAAACCTCACATAGGAACCGCAAGCAATTCACAGAATTGTAAACAATACATTAGAAGTACTACAGAGGAGCAGAAATTGTAGATTTAAAGCACATGTTTCGTTTATTACTAATTGAGGTTATGTCTGCAATACAGTGAAGCTTCGGTGTATGTGGTAAAGTCGTTGTACAGTACGATCCATTTAAACCTGAACTATTTCAATAGGTCATAACTCTTGAACCAATAATAGCAAAGATGTACAAATTTGGGAGAATATAATACACAATTTGGAGATTACATTATACTATTTGCATCTCAGAGAAAATGTTGGAAGTGTCCTCCACCAGCATCTATACATGTTTGTACTCGTCTCAACATGTTCTCTGAAGTTTTACGGAGAATATCCTCGCCAATGTTACTTATTTCGGTTGGATTGGATTCCTTGAGAACATCAATTGTACGTGGCCTATTCTTTTATACTATTTTTGTATATTCCCACAAGAAAATATCCGATGATGTTAGGTCAGGTGAGCTGGGGGCCCACAGACCCCTTAATAATGTCGATTCCCAAAGAAACTGGTTACAAGTTCATGGGTCCATTAGATGTATGGCACGTTGCTCCATCTTGCTGGAAATAACCTTCTCAAGTTTATATGGGTATCTTCAAGATATTTGTGGAGCAGCTGGATGATATCGAACTGACAGAAGGGTATTTCCAGCAAGATGGAGCAAAGTGCCATACATCTAATGACAGCATGGAACTTGTAACCAGTTTCTTATATAATCGAATAATCTCAAAAGGTCTGTGACCCCCCAGATCCGCAGACCTAACCTCACCGGATTGATTCTTGTGTGGCAATCTACAATAGAGTGTACAAGAACAGGTCGCGGACAATTGATGTGCTCAAGGAATCCATTCGAACCAAAGAAAGTAACATTGGCGAGGATACTCTCCGTAAAGCTTCAGAGAATATGGTGAGACGAGTACAAACATGTATAGATGCTGGCGGAGGACATTTCCAACATTTTCTCTGAGATGTAAATAGTTCAATGTAATCTCCCAATTGTGTATTATATTCTCCCAAAGTTGTACGTGTTCCCTATTATTGTTTAAAAAGTTATAGCTTAGTGAAATGGTTCAGGTATTGCACTAGCTATGTACTTTGAAAATAGAATTACTTACCGCCTCAGTTGAACACAAATGTGATGCTACACATACGATAAGTTACTTATATAGCTGGATGCTGAGATTGTTTATCAAATTATGTTATCAAATAAAGAAGCCAATCAGTCTTATCAGAGATTCGCGATAAAGTGATGAGAGGATTTTAACTACTCTTCTGTGTGATTGTTAATTCTTAGTAAAAAAATTAGCACATAGTTTATCACTTTCAGAACTAGTTTAAGTAGCTACTTTATCTGATTTGTTATGACGTATTCGTTTGGATCTCTCTAGAGCATTTTGGTCCGCCGAAATTATTTGCATCGTTTTATCAGGAACACTTGTGATAAAAGCATCGATTTACGTCCGTACTCTTCCGGTGGATGTTACTCCAACGTCTTTTGTTTCGACCAAAATCTGAAGTGTTTAATTTATCTCATCTTGTCGTGCGTAAAGCATATGCAAGGAAATGGAATATTTTGGTGTACGCCTGGTAACTGAGATAAAATTTGATTACTCTGTGAAGGGAATTCAGACAGTTCTTCATTAGAAATAATTTTCTAGCTATACTTGTCTGTAGGAATCAATTCATTTGTAATGTTGCCAAACTGGAGTACCGTAACTCACACAATTCACACTAGCCAAGTGTAGGAAGAAATATGGAAAGATACGTCAGACTTTTCTATTAATTGACCTAATAGCTGTCCGAACTATAAAGTCCGGACCTTCAAGAACGAGGGTTGTTCAATAAAGAATGATCATAATTTTTTACGGTCATAATTTCTCGCACTAATTTTCAAACTTATTATATCCTGATACATTAATGTGAAACGAACTTGCCCTAGTAGTTTCAATGTTGGTACTCCTGGTTCCCACCTGTGAGAAACAGACAAGTTCAGACATGTTCAGTATCGTCTACTGCTAAAATGGAGCTAACACGAGAGGAACAATATACGGCTTTGAAATTCTGCTATCGTCTCAACAAATCTTCAGTTGAGGCCTATACAATGTTAGAGGAGGTCTATGGAGAGTCTGTTCTTCCCTACAGCACAGCTTGAGGGTGGATTAAAATGTTTAAAGAGAGGAGACAATCAATTTCAAAGGAAGGTGGACCCGGTGCTCCAGTTACTGCTCTTACGGAAGAAAACATCAACACTGCTACTGCCATTGTGAGAGAGGATCGACGAATTACCTTAAGATCACTTTCTGAAATACTGATCATTTCATCGGGTGCCACCCACACGTTGGTGACAGAAACATTACACATGAGACGTGTTTGTGCGCGATGAGTTCCAAGACTGTTGATTCCCGAACAGAAGGACATTCACATGCAGGTCTGAATGCAGTTAAAGTTGATGTTAGAGGAAGATCCGTAGTTTATTTCAAACGTAATCACTGCTGATGAAACTTGGCTACATCATTTTGATCCTGAGAGCAAACAGCAAAGCTCAGTACGGAAATCTCCTTCATCACCAACCCACAAAAAAGCAAAAGTGGTTACTTCTGCTGGGAAAGTTATGGTTATCTCATTCTTTGATATACTTGGAATGGTTTATCACCATGCTGTACCTGCACACACATAAGTAACTGGACAATACTACAGGGATGTCCTGAAAAAATTGCAAGTCCGTATCACCTACAAAAATCACAGTTCCTTGAAGCAGGCTGCATGCTGCACCACGATAATGCGCGGCCGCATATTGCCAATGTTGTTGCTGAATATCTTGCAAAACTCAACGTAAAGTGCATTCCTCACTATCTCTATAGTCCGGATTTAGCACTATGTGACTTTTCTATTTCCTAACTTGAAGAAACGCCTTCGTGGGAGACATTATCCATCATCAGAAGCAGTGGTGAAGGCTGCGGAGGCGATTTTGAAAGATCTCTCAAAAATGGTTTCCAGCGTGTCTTTGAAGACTGACAGAAACGCTGGGACAATTACATCGCATTTCGGGGAGAGTGTTTTGAGAAGGACCATCAAAATTATGAAGATCAGTAAAGGTACGTTGTCAAAATAAATTGTGATCTTTCATTATTGAACAGACCTCGTACTTACAGCATAGTAAGTCGTCATTAAGGTAGTTGTCTCAAGTGTTTATGAGAACTCCTAGTGGTATACCGGGAAAAACACGAGTCAGTTGGAGAATATGTCATCTCGGCACGTTCACCATAACAGCTAAGAGTGGCCGGACGGAGACCAAAATTTCCAGAGTTCAGTGGACGACGAATGAAATGATGTTCAAATAAGTACAGGATACATAGAGCTTAGAGTTACCAGACATTCATCTTTCAGGATAAGAGAAAACCTCCAACGTTAAGTCACATCGGACGATGAATGAAATGATGTTCAAATAAGTACAGGGTACATAGAGCTTAGAGTTACCAGACATTCATCTTTCAGGATAAGAGAAAACCTCCAACGTTAAGTCATATCGGAAGATGAATGAAATGATGTTCAAAAGAGTACAGGGTACATAGAGCTTAGAGTTACCAGACATTCATCTTTCAGGATAAGAGAAAACCTCCAACGTTAAGTCATATCGGACGATGAATGAAATGATGTTCAAATGAGTACAGGGTACATAGAGCTTAGAGTTACCAGACATTCATCTTTCAGGATAAGAGAAAACCTCCAACGCTGTCATATCGGACGATGAATGAAATGATGCTCAAAAGAGTACAGGGTACATAGAGCTTAGAGTTACCAGACATTCATCTTTCAGGATAAGAGAAAACCTCCAACGTTAAGTCATATCGGACGATGAATGAAATGATGTTCAAAAGAGTACAGGGTACATAGAGCTTAGAGTTACCAGACATTCACCTTTCAGGATAAGAGAAAACCTCCAACGTTAAGTCATATCGGACAATGAATGAAATGATGTTCAAATAAGTACAGGGTACATAGAGCTTAGAATTACCAGACATTCATCTTTCAGGATAAGAGAAAACCTCCAACGTTAAGTCATATCGGACGATGAATGAAATGATGTTCAAATGAGTACAGGGTACATAGAGCTTAGAGTTACCAGACATTCATCTTTCAGGATAAGAGAAAACCTCCAACGTTAAGTCATATCGGACAATGAATGAAATGATGTTCAAATAAGTACAGGGTACATAGAGCTTAGAATTACCAGACATTCACCTTTCAGGATAAGAGAAAACCTCCAATGTTAAGTCATATCGGACGATGAATGAAATGATGTTCAAATAAGTACAGGGTACATAGAGCTTAGAATTACCAGACATTCATCTTTCAGGATAAGAGAAAACCTCCAACGTTAAGTCATATCGGACGATGAATGAAATGATGTTCAAATAAGTACAGGGTACATAGAGCTTAGAATTACCAGACATTCATCTTTCAGGGTAAGAGAAAACCTCCAACGTTAAGTCATATCGGACGATGAATGAAATGATGTTCAAATAAGTACAGGGTACATAGAGCTAAGAGTTACCAGACATTCATTTTTTAGGATAAGAGAAAACCTCCAATGTTAAGTCATATCGTACGATCAATGAAATGATGTACAAATGAGTACAGGGTACATAGAGCTTAGAGTTATCAGACATTCATCTTTCAGGATAAGAGAAAACCTGCAACGTTAAGTCATATCGGACGATGAATGAAATGATGTTCAAATAAGTACAGGATACATAGAGCTTAGAGTTACCAGACATTAATCTTTCAGGATAAGAGAAGACCTCCAACGTTAAGTCATATCGGACGATGCATGAAACGATGTTCAGATATGTACAGGGTACATAGAGCTTAGAGTTACCAGACATTCATCTTTCAGGATAAGAGAAAACCTCCAGCGTTAAGTCATATCGGACGATGAATGAAATGATGTACAAATAAGTACAGGGTACATAGAGTTTAGAGTTACCAGACATTCATCTTTCAGGATAAGAGAAAACCTCCAGCGTTAAGTCATATCGGACGATGAATGAAATGATGTTCAAATAAGTACAGGGTACATAGAGCTTAGAGTTACCAGACATTCATCTTTCAGGATAAGAGAAAACCTCCAGCGTTAAGTCATATCGGACGATGAATGAAATGATGTACAAATAAGTACAGGGTACATAGAGTTTAGAGTTACCAGACATTCATCTTTCAGGATAAGATAAAACCTCCAACGTTAGGTCATATCGGACGATGAATGAAATGATGTACAAATAAGTACAGGGTACATAGAGTTTAGAGTTACCAGACATTTATCTTTCAGGATAAGAGGAAACCTCCAACGTTAAGTCATATTGGACGATGAATGAAGTGATGTTCAAATAAGTACAGGGTACATAGAGCTTAGAGTTACCAGACATTCATCTTTCAGGATAAGAGAAAACCTCCAACGTTAAGTTATATCGGACGATGAATGAAATGATGTTCAAATAAGTACAGGGTACATAGAGCTTAGAGTTACCGGACATTCATCTTTCAGGATAAGAGAAAACCTTCAACGTTAAGTTATATCGGACGATGAATGAAATGATGTTCAAATAAGTACAGGGTACATAGAGCTTAGAGTTACCAGACATTCATCTTTCAGGATAAGAGAAAACCTCCAACTTTAAGTCATATCAGACGATAAATGAAATGATGTTCAAATAAGTTCAGGATACATAGAGCTTTGAGTTAACACACATTTATCTTTCATGATAAGAGGAAACCTCCAACGTTAAGTCATATCGGACGATGAATGAAATGATGTTCAAATAAATACAGGGTTCATAGAGCTTAGAGTTACCAGACATGCAGCTTTCAGGATAAGAGAAAACCTCCAACGTGAAGTCATATCAGACGATGAATGAAATGATGATCAAATGAATACAGGGTACATAGAGCTTAGAGTTACCAGACATTCATCTTTCAGGATAAGAGAAAACCTCCAACGTGAAGTCATATCAGACGATGAATGAAATTATGATCAAATGAATACAGGATTCTTAGAGCTTAGATTTACCAGACATTCATCTTTCAGGATAAGAGAAAACCTCCAAGGTTAAGTCATATCAGACGATGAATGAAATGATGATCAAATGAATACAGGGTTCATAGAGCTTAGAGTTACCAGACATTCACCTTTCAGGATAAGAGAAAACCTCCAACGTTAAGTCATATCGGACGATGAATGAAATGATGTTCAAATAAGTACAGGGTACATAGAGCTTAGAGTTACCAGACGTTCATATTTAAGTGCAACGGAAACAGCCTTATCCGGAGAACGGACCGTGACCAAGTTTGAAACTCGAGACCTCTTGTACACTACCGATGCGGCACACTTGAGGTTGTGAGGTCTAATTGTCTTGAGTGTAATTTATTAATACTTCTAGTTGAGAAATCTGCATTTCAGCAATCCAGAGAATACATATTGTAAGTGCAGTTATATTCTCAAACCACATGACTGAACCTGCCCAAAAAAAATGTGTAACAGGGGCTCAGTTCTCAGACGTGCATTTATACATATTCGTCTTTAAAACATTAGATTAAAAGCATTTTCCTCTATCTATATTGAGGTAAATAGTATGTTGTTGTAAGTGAAAGGGAATTCAATGGTTAACAAGTGACAGTGAAGTATTTTATACAGCTGGTTCTTATGCGGTGACTCTGAAATTACATTTTCTTCGTATACAAGGTGTTAAAGTTGAATTAAAGCTTCTAATTTGAGTACAGTATAATATATTGAATGTTTACAATCTATGACAAGGAATATCTCCGAAATGAAAAAAGGAATTATTAGACGCTGTTCTTGCAATGTAAACATCGTCATTTTAAGTATCAAAATGGTCCTAGCTCTCGTCGCTGCCATCTCTGTAGTGCATTCACGAAGAGTCCACGTGTATTTAAGAAAAGAAAACAGAAGTTCCTATCTGGACGCAGTCCTAAAAAAAGTTGGACTACCTTGAGCTTACTAAGTGCAGAAGGAAGGACCCTCAGGACGACATCTTTTCGGAACGTGTACGAAGGTAGGTGCGTTGATTCTTTCGCCGACCTCCTGAGGATGCGGACCGACTTGCTATTGTCCATCCTAGTGAAATACAAGGTGTATTCCAGCGTCTCAATCCTAAAATTTTGGCGGGACTTTATGGGCTTACCCCCTTCATGCTCCACCATCTTCCTTTTAATGCCGTGTTGTTCCTTACAAAAGTCTTCAAGTGGAGAGAGGCCAGAATGATCAGTATATTGAATCCTGGGAAGGACCCGGTACATTCCTCAAACTACCGTTCCATAAGTCTCCTTTCTGCCCTCCCGAAAGTTATCGAGAGGTTAATCCTCACTCACTTGTTCCCAGTTCTGGGTAACGTTCAAGCCATACCTGACTATCAATTTGGATTTCGTCCTCGGGACTGGACAGTCCAACAGCTTCTGCGAGCCGTGGAGGAGCCTGCTCTGGGTTTTAGGAACGCGCATTCACGGCGGCTGTGGCTCTGGATATCGAGAAGGCATTCCCTACCACCTAGCTCGCCGGAATCCTTCATAAACTTATTCACCTGGATCTACCAACTCATTCAACATATTACATAGCTTCCTCAAGCACCGCACTTTCCTAGTCACAGACAAGCAGAAAACATCCTCTCTTAGACCTGTGTGGGGCGGAGTCCCCTAAGGCTCTGTACTATCTCCCACATTGTTCAGTATATACATGGCAGAATTTACAACCAAGCCGCTCGTCAAAATGGCACAATATTATCGCCAGTCTCTTTTTACGAATGGCGGCGTACGCGCAAAAAGTGTTCACGCGGCTTGTTTACACAAAAGAACTGATAGGAAGACAGTGTGGAGATAAAGAGCCTGCAAAAACAGATAAACATGGCAACGGAAATAAAAGACTTGCCGATACAGATATAGTGACATTTCAGAACATTCTATAACAGTCTGGAATTCATGAATGAGTGTATAAAAAGAAGCCATGGCTAGTGATCGAGTCAGCGGCAAACAGGAGAGTAAACAGATGTTGTAACAGGAGTGATATTGGGGTCATCGACTTCGGTAGACTGTGATTGTGTATATGACGTAATACTGATACTGTGAGTATATTTCTAAGCAAATAAAGAAAGATTTGAATTTCTGAAAATTAGACTTTTAATGCTATGAACCGACAAATTCACAATATCCTAACGACGTGCTGCTATTCTGCAAAGAGAGGCACGCACTAAGAGACTTCAACCTAATACAAAGACATCTCCGTCTCACACAACAGTGGCGCCGGCGTTGATTTTCTGTGGTTTTGATGGTCAGACTGTACTGTATTATATTCCCGTCTTCTGTGATCTCTCTAAACCGAGCGATCTCCCATAACAACTGTATTCATTCGTCAGACAGGTAATACAATATACGCCATGTTACGTACGATGTTCTGATGTTTTGATGGTCAGACTACTGTACTATATTCCCGTCTTCTCTGATCTCTCTAAACCAAGCGATCTCCCATAACAACTGTACTCATTCGTCAGACAGGTAATACAATATACGCCATGTTACGTACGATGTTCTGATGTTTTGATGGTCAGACTGTACTGTACTATATTCCCGTCTTCTCTGATCTCTCTAAACCAAGCGATCTCCCATAACAACTGTACTCATTCGTCAGGCATGTAATACAATATACGCCATGTTACGTACGATGTTCTGATGTTTTGATGGTCAGACTGTACTGTACTATATTCCCGTCTTCTCTGATCTCTCTAAACCGAGCGATCTCTCATAACAACTGTACTCATTCGTCAGACAGGTAATACAATATACGCCATGTTACGTACGATGTTCTGATGTTTTGATGGTCAGACTGTACTGTACTATATTCCCGTCTTCTCTGATCTCTCTAAACCGAACGATCTCCCATAAAAAATGTACTCATTCGTCAGATAGGTAATACAATATACGTCGTGATACCTACGATGTTCTGATGTTTTGATGGTCAGAATGTACTGTACTATATTCCCGTCTTCTCTGATCTCTCTGAACCTAGCGATCTCCCATAGGAACTTTACTCATTCGTCAGTCAGGTAATACAATATACGTCGTGTTACGTACGATGTCCTGATGTTTTGATAGTCAGACTGTACTGCACTATATACCCGTCTTCGCTGATCTCTCTTAAACGAGCGATCTCCCATAAAAACTGTACTCATTCGTCAGACAGGTAATACAATATGCGTCGTGTTACGTACGATGTTCTGATGTTTTGATAGTCAGACTGTACTGCACTATATACCCGTCTTCGCTGATCTCTCTTAAACGAGCGATCTCCCATAAAAACTGTACTCATTCGTCAGACAGGTAATACAATATGCGTCGTGTTACGTACGATGTTCTGATGTTTTGATAGTCAGACTGTACTGCACTATATACCCGTCTTCGCTGATCTCTCTTAAACGAGCGATCTCCCATAAAAACTGTACTCATTCGTCAGACAGGTAATACAATGTACGTCGTGTTACGTACGATGTTCTGATGTTTTGATAGTCAGACTGTACTGCACTATATACCCGTCTTCGCTGATCTCTCTTAAACGAGCGATCTCCCATAAAAACTGTACTCATTCGCCAGACAAGTAATACAATATGCGTCGTGTTACGTACGATGTTCTGATGTTTTTATGGTCAGACTGTACTGTACTATATTCCCGTCTTCTCTGATCTTTCTAAACCGAGCGAACTCCAATAACAACTGTACTCATTCGTCAGACAAGTAATACAATATACGTCGTGTTACGTACGATGTTCTGATGTTTTGATGGTCAGACTGTACTGTACTATATTCCCGTCTTCTCTGATCTCTCTAAACCGAGCGATCTCTCATAACAACTGTACTCATTCGTCAGTCAGGTAATACAATATACATCGAGTTACGTACGATGTTCTGATGTTTTGATGCTCAGACTGTACTGTATTATATTCCCGTCTTCTCTGATCTCTCTTAACCGAGCGATCTCCCATAACAACTGTACTCATTCGTCAGACAGGTAACACAATATACGTCGTGTTACGTACGATGTTCTGTTGTTTTGTTGGTCAGACTGTACTGTACTATATTCCCGTCTTCTCTGATCTCTCTAAACCGAGCGATCTCCCATAACAACTGTACTCATCCGTCAGACAGGTAATAAAATATACGTCGTGTTACGTACGATGTTCTGATGTTTTGATGGTCAGACTGTACTCTACTATATTCCCGTCTTCTCTGATCTCTCTAAACCGAGCGATCTCCCATAACAACTGTACTCATTCGTCAGAATATACGTCGTGTTACGTGCGATGTTCTGATGTTTTGATGGTCAGACTGTACTGTACTATATTCCTGTCTTCTCTGATCGCTCTAAACCGCGTCATGCTACACCAGGGGTCTCCATAACAGCTTTTATCATTGGTTAGACATTCACCATGTCGAATTGAATGATAAAGACGTAGAAAAGTTATACAAGGAATCTTCTACATGCTGGTAAACGGGAAAAATATTTTTATTTAAATTGTTGTAAACATGTATTTGCTCTTTTTTTTATAAATAACTCAATAAATTTCCTACAGTTATTAAGGTAAGTGCATATTAGTTATATTAATAATCCAATGTAGGTACATACCCCTTTAGTTGAATATTTATAAAGAAATGGTTATAGACTGGAGTATTTCTCATAGAGGAGGTTCGTACTGAAAGTCTAGAGTAACAAGTATTGTCTTATTTATCTTCATTATTTAACAAGTCTGGTACATTAGATTAATCTAAAGTTTTTCTGCAACTTTTTGGCACTGTGTCAATTTGTAGTCAAACTTTCTCGTGCTTTCAAGGCACCGTTACTTTAGAACTCCGTTTCAAATGATATCATTCCCTACTCCGATAGTGTTTTGTTTCAGACTCGTAATCATGGAACGTGCTTTCATTGGGTGTAAGAAAATTGTCACCTTCATTTTGAAGAAACTGAAAGAGGTTTCGTGTTATGTTTGTTTGGTCAATAGACATAGTACAACGTTTTCGATTAATTTAAACATTTCGTGTACTGTACTCTGTCACATCGACTCAGGCACAGTGAGTTTGAGTTACAGCTTGAGTGTTTTGTTTGTGTACCCTCAATACATGGTAGCATGTTAGACTGCATTGAATTACGCTACGGAGCGGACTAGGCACGCAGTTTCATCTATGCCCCTAAGCTTTCCCGGGAGGAAGGATGAGGAGAGAGGAATAAGGCCGGCGGTCCAGAGGAGTCACGGCACTGCAGGGGGCAGGATCTCTACATTTGACCTTTTGGAAACTGCCTGGTAGGCCAGTACAACCAGCATCCCGTCGTAGTTCCCGTAGGGGAGGGGTTCTATCCCCTTCAGCTGCTGTGGTGGGAACGCTGCGAACCACTAGCACTTGTGGTACCTCTGACGTTACTAGAGGAGCCTAGGACCGAACTGCCGAGTCCTTCCCGTAGGGCAGTTGTTCGGATTGGGTTGGACTCGATTTGGCAGTGTATCCCGATACCCGTGGGAGATCGGGTACGTCTCGGGACGGAGTTGAGAGAAGCCATATATTCACGCGTACTAGCCAGCAGAGCTAGTAGAAGTTGTGCTAGATCACCAGGCGGTACCACCGAAGTTGTTCGATAGCCTTTCCCTTTGGGGTTGGCGCGTGCAAGTGGCGTATTCACTTGCAGTTGTCTTGTATTTTTGAACCAGATGCGGGGGCGGCTTGTTAGTCTCTAGGTCTTGCCCTATGGAAAGCCACACGGAGCGCCGGTCCTGCCTAAACAAAATTACAATCCTAGTTGAAGTATATTCCGGGCTTGTAGGCCGTGGTCTACAGGGCTCTTTCTTCTTCTTCTTCTTCTTCTTCTTCTTCTTCTTCTTCTTCTTCTTCTTCTTCTTCTTCTTCTTCTTCTTCTTCTTCTTCTTCTTCTTCTTCTTCTTCTTCTTCTTCTTCTTCTTCTTCTTCTTCTTCTTCTTCTTCTTCTTCTTCTTCTTCTTCTTCTTCTTCTTCTTCTTCTTCTTCTTCTTCTTCTTCTTCTTCTTCTTCTTCTTCTTCTTCTTCTTCTTCTTCTTCTTCTTCTTCTTCTTCTTCTTCTTCTTCTTCTTCTTCTTCTTCTTCTTCTTCTTCTTCTTCTTCTTCTTCTTCTTCTTCTTCTTCTTCTTTCTTCTTCTTCTTCTTCTTCTTCTTCTTCTTCTTCTTCTTCTTCTTCTTCTTCTTCTTCTTCTTCTTCTTCTTCTTCTTCTTCTTCTTCTTCTTCTTCTTCTTCTTCTTCTTCTTCTTCTTCTTCTTCTTCTTCTTCTTCTTCTTCTTCTTCTTCTTCTTCTTCTTCTTCTTCTTCTTCTTCTTCTTCTTCTTCTTCTTCTTCTTCTTCTTCTTCTTCTTCTTCTTCTTCTTCTTCTTCTTCTTCTTCTTCTTCTTCTTCTTCTTCTTCTTCTTCTTCTTCTTCTTCTTCTTCTTCTTCTTCTTCTTCTTCTTCTTCTTCTTCTTCTTCTTCTTCTTCTTCTTCTTCTTCTTCTTCTTCTTCTTCTTCTTCTTCTTCGTCGTCTACTCCGACTACGGCAGACGTCCTCATTGGCAGTGGCAGTACCCACTAGAGTACTTCCATCTCGCCACTGCCACTGAGGATGTCTGCCGTAGTTGCAGACGAAACGTCTGGGAAGAAGAAGAAGAAAGATCCATGTAGACCACAGTCTACAAGCCCGGAATATGCTTCAACTGGTATTGACACCGGCGTGAAAGCCTTAGAACCTTGATGAAAAATTACAATCACCCAACATTTTTGTCTGGATACTTAAACTTCTGGCTTTCCTAGTTGATTAACTTATCCACTAATGGTGCACGACGGCCCTAGCACCCGATTCTTCAGTCGTCGAGGAGCAACATGCTATCTCCTTTCTTTCCACCCGACATCCTGCAACATTCACATTCCGTCACTACGTGGTTAAGCTCTTTCCAGAGCAGGTACACGACTTAACCCCCTTCGGGCTGTTCCTCAGCCTACCAACTGCTGTGTGTGTGGGCGCTCTTCGGGGCAGTTCGGTAACTCCCTGATAGAGAGGGAGGTTGGACTTCACCTTGAAGGTTGCCCACCTAGATACCCTCGCCCGAATATATGTCCCGTCGTGGTCCTTAAAGAGGCTGCTAGGTCGGTCTGGAAACCACAGACTGTTCCTACAAAGGAGGAATCTTTCACCTCGAACATATCATCCTGCCATGCCCCGCCGAGACACCTACCAACACTTCTACCCTGAAAGAGACCGCCAAATAGGAGATGACGTGGAGAAATGGTAAGGTAGCTGAACTGGAGGGACAGGAAATTTGGGGGATATACTAACCTACCGTAAGTCCGCTTGACGATCCCGGAAACCCTCCGACAACTCCATGGGTCATGTAAGCCGTTCACAGGAGTCTAACGACTTCATCATGACAATACACGGCCTCACGTCGCAAATCAACTCATGCAGTTTCTGGCTCGATTCAAAATTACCCGTGTACCACATCCACCTTAAAGCCCCGATCTTGCACCCTGTGACATTTCTATTCCCATCACTAAAGGAAAATCTTAGGGGTATTTGATTTGAGAACTGTGAAGCAGTGCTCAAGAAAAGTGAGGCGATTCTCAAGGACCTGACAGAATGTTCTGCAGCAAGTGTTCAACAACTGGCAGAGACGCTATAAAAAGCGTTTTGAAGTAGGAGGGTACTAATTTGAAAAAAGATCATGTAAATATTGAATTACAGCAATAAACACCTGTCCCAGTCTTTGTTGAGGAGCCCTCGTAATTACGAGGGCTGTTCAATAAAGGAAAATCATAATATTTTACGGTCATACTTTTTCACACTAGAATTCAAACTTATTACATTCTGTTAGCTTAATGTGAAACAAACACGCCGTAGTAGTTTCATTGTTGGTACTCCTGGTTCCCGCCTGTAAGAACCAGGCAAGTTCAGACATGTTCAGTTTCGCCTACCACTGCCATGGAGGTAACACGCGAGGAACAATATGCGGCTTTGAAATTCTGCTTTCGTCTCAACAAATCTTCAGTTGAGGTCTATACAATGTTACAGGAGGCCTATATAGAGTCTGTTCTTTCGTACAGCACAGCTCTAAGGTGATTTAAAATGTTTAAAGAGGGGAGACAATCAATTTCAAAGGAAGGTGGACCCGGAGCTCCAGTTACTGCTCTTAGAGAAGAAAACATCAGCATTGCTGCTGCCATTGTGAGATAGGATCAACGAATTACCTTAAGATCACTTTCTGAAATACTGAACATTTCATTGGGTGCCACATTTCCGTGAAGCAGGCTGGATGCTGCACCACGATAATGCGCGGCCGCATATTGCTAATGTTGTTGCTGAATATCTTATAAAAATCAAAATGAAGTGCATCCCTCACCCTCCCTATAGCCCGGAATTAGCCGCATGTGACTTTTTTCTATTCCCTAACTTTAAGAAACGCCTTCATGGGAGACATTATCCATCATCAGAAGCAGTGGTGAAGTCTGCGGCGCCGATTTTGAAGGAGCTCTCAAAAATGGTTTCCAGCATGTCTTTGAAGATTGACAGAAACGCTGGGACAAGTACATCGCATTCAGGGGAGACTATTTTGAGAAGGAACATCAAAACTATAAGGATGAGTAAAGGTACATTGCCCAAAAAAATTGTCATCATTCTTTATTGAACAGCTCTGGTATAATACAAGTTTTGTAGATTCAGATGGTGCAGTCATTTCCTTGCAGTGTTGGAATTTGAAATCTAACAATAGGTTACTCTCGACGTTCAGTATGACAGCCGTTAGTCCAGCCTGGCGTTTGAAGAGAGTGTTTCAAGGAATGGAGGTTTATTTGATGCTTCATCCATAACTCTGTTGGGTATTCTCATGGTCACGCCAGTCTGCAGTGACCAACCAGCCTCAGGTCATATTTTCCATCGACACCAACACGATATTGATTCCATAATCCTGAATCCCATTGGACTCCAACCCATCCTGTAAGGTACAGATTCAGTACATATGTAATATCTTAATTTTTAGGATCCTGGTTCTAAATAAAAATGCCATAAATGGAAATTAATTGTTCTTTCACACTGCCCGTGTGTAGGATAAATTGTGGAAACGCAGAGTCAGACTGAAAAATCCAATGCCATAGCTGGAATTTGAACCACGGATCTTCTACTCTCCGTCCAGCCACTCTAAACCATTGGGCTACTATGGCCAACGTGCCAATATGACATTAAATTCTCCAAGTGACTCTTGTTTTTTCCGGTAAACCATTTAGGAGTTCTCATAAGCACATGAGACAACTACCTTAATGACGACTTACTATGCTGTAAGTACTTTAAGACCCGGGTATGACATTAAATTCTCCAACTGACTCGTGTTTTTCCCGGTAAACCACTAGGAGTTCTCATAAACACATGAGACAACTACCTTAATGACGACTTACTATGCTGTAAGTACTTTAAGACCCGGGTATGACATTAAATTCTCCAACTGACTCGTGTTTTTTCCCGGTAAACCACTAGGAGTTCTCATAAACACATGAGACAACTACCTTAATGACGACTTACTATGTTCTAAGACCTCGTTGCGACAGAGCTGCCTGTTTTAAGATATAAAATCAGTGTCCTTTAGAAATTGTTAAATAAAATGTAGCTTAATTTAACATGATAAGTTAACAGTAAGTATAATGTCACCTGTCTTCTGTCTAAACTGTATATGGTATACAGAACACATCTATGTGATATGTGAAGATGTGAGGCTATTACGTTTATAATAATGGAAACATTTGAATATTTTTCTCACTCTGAAATCAGCTCACACAGAGCAGTGATCAGAAAACTACTTACAGTACTGTACTTAAAGGAGAGGTTTATCGTACGTATGCAAATAAAAGATAACGCTAAGCCTATTAACAGCCTAACCGTTTTCTGTACCAGTATTTGTCTTTCTCTTCCCGTCCAGATCTTTATAGCAGGATTATACTGGTGGAGATAGTTTATAGTACCGTAATCTTGAGTAAATGCTGAATTTGTTCACCAAAACGCCTAATTGCCTTAGTTGTTGAAGCGGTCCAGGCAGCAGCGAACCGCGTCGAGCTCTCCCTTGTGCTCTACGCCTCACAATTAAAGATTGGTGGTGTGAGGAGGTTAAGGAAATGGAGATTGTAACCGGTTCGAGGTGACTTGAGCTCCCGCATGAGAAATCTCATCTGTACTTCAGGAGTGGGTGCGTCCTGACAGGTTGTGAGTTAACGATGACACCCCGAATCTGGTATTCAAAAGTCTATTGTTATCCTTGCTTGCCAAAGTCGTCGTCGGTGTGGTTGCTGTGTTTAGCGTCAATATTGTGATGTGAAGCACGGAGGCGGTAGCTCTGCGTAGTCGAATTAGATATATTTATCGTCCTCCCTATATACGAGGGCTATCCAGAAAGTATATTACGTTTTGGAATAAAAAGTAAACAAAGTATAGGAAACAAATTTTATTATATACAGATGAAAGCCACACTCAAATACTACTTTTCGACATAGTCACCATTCAAATTAAGGCATTTATCGTAGCGATGTACGAGCTTGGAAATTTCTTCGTCGAAAAATTCGGCCGCTTGCGCCTTCAACCACTTCGTTACCTCTTCTTGCAGCTGTGCGTCGTCATCAAAACGCTGCATAGCCAGCCACTTCTTCATTGCTGGGAATAGGTGGAAGTCGCTCGGTGCCAGGTCGGGACTGTACGGCGGATGAGGAAGCAACTCCCACTTAAAAGATTCAAGAACTTCACGAGTGACATTTGCCGTGTGGGGCCGGGCGTTGTCGTGAATCAACAAGATCTTAGAGCTCAACATTCCTCTGCGCTTGTTTTGAATGGCTCTTCTGAGTTTTTGGAGAGTTTGGCAATACCTTTGAGAGTTTATTGTAGTGCCTCTTTCCAGGAAGTCCACCAAAATCACACCTTTTCTGTCCCAAAAAACAGTCGCCATCATCTTCCTTGCCGACATTGTTTGCATGCATTTCTTGGGTTTTTGGGGAGAACTTGTGTGCCCCCACTGCATTGATTGCAATTTCGTTTCACAGTTCACGTGTTTCACCCATGTTTCGTCACCAGTAACGATGCGATCGAGTAAAGAGTCACCATCCTTATGGTAAACGTCCAAAAAGTTCAACGCTGCAGCCATTCGCTGATTTTTGTGGTCCTCTGTCAAGATTTTTAGAATCCATCTTGCACAAAACTTGTGGTAACCAAGCTTTTCGCTGATGATTTCGTGCAACAAACTTCGCGAAATTTGTGGAAAACTCAAAGAAAGTTCCGTTATTGTGAACCTTCGATTTTCACGGACTTTAGCATCGACTTTTTCGACAAGTTCGGCAGTCACTATGCTGGGTCTCCCACTTCGATCTTCGTCGTGAACATTGGTTCGGCCATTTTTAAATCTGATGACCCACTGACGCACTCCACCTTCAGTGATAATGTTGTCCCCATACACTTCACAAAGCTGCCGATAGATTTCTATCGGTTTACAGTTTTTTGCAGTCAGAAACCTTATTACTGCACGCACCTCGCAGCTCGCGGGATTTTCAATTAACGCAGACATTTCAAACCGTCACAGTATCTGAACGGAGCACAGCACGAACCTCTCACTAGCACGGCTAGATGCCGATTGAGCTGCGCAACGCTCTGACCCCAAGAAGGCCACGCTAGCCCCGCCCCTAGCGGAAACAGACGGAAACGTAATTTACTTTCTGGATAGCCCTCGTATTATTATTTGTTCTAGCTCTCACTAAAGAGATTGTTAGATTTTGCACTTCGTCTCTGTGCATGGCGCGGAAGTGTACTTGTTAGGCGGCGCCTAATACGCGTACGTGTCACGTAGAAGTCAATACCGAAGTATTCTTACTAGCAAAACCTAGTTTCCGCCATCACTTTGAATTACCCCCAGTCTAGGTATTTCTCGCAGTGTACAAAATCGCATGACCAAATATCAAGTTTATATTGGCTGGTAACTATCCCCACTTGAGATCAGGTTTTATAATTTCCAGATTCGGACCTAACATCAGAGACGCAATCTCTAACGGTCCACATGCAAAAATTTATGCCGAAGCATGCGTTCTGCGCGTCGGTCAAAATCTTGAAGCCTGTTGTCAGAAGCACGTATGGGATCTTAACAATAGCTTGGTTTCCGACTGGGACGCACCATATTTTCCTTGAGGGCTAAACAGACAATAGAGTAGCGTTATTTGTTTACAGGGATTACAAAGGGAGTTTACTGACCTTCGTAGAGTGGCCTTGTCACTGTGACGGTCTCCGGAGTATAAGCCAGCATTATGGCACATGTCTGTTCTGGTATACGTCATTTATTTATATTGTCGCCCAATTATCGGAAGGCACGACCGACTGGCTGCTGGGTGGGCGACAGGAGGCATTCAGATCACGGCTACCCATTTATCTTGTAGCGTTTAGTGAGGGGATGTTTGGAAAAGCATCACTAGCCATCTCTTTCCCCTCCCCCTGACGTCTGGAACAATCGGGATGATGTACCCAGCCGCGAAACTTCCAGAAACAGCGATCTTCCTATATAAGGGCTGCAGTGGGCGAGTCAGTGAGTTCTTGGCGAGCAGCCGTGAAGAGCGCCGAGCTAGCGAACGGACTGGAAGACTGGTACGTGTATCAGAGGAGTTGTACGTAATTGTGAGTGTGGAGTGGACCTGTGAAAGACGAAGTCGTGGATTGTAATTGTGTGCGCTACGTAATTTTGTGTAATCGGCAAGTGTTCTAACTGTAATTCGGTGGAAATAAAGAACATTTTGAGTTTGTGCAATTGCACTTTGCATTTCACGAACCCACAAAGTCACAATGTTTGTAAATCTATCATTAATTTATGTGTATTCGTTTGTGTCAATGTCTTTTTGATATCAGGCTACATGTCCTCTTCAGTGTTCCTAGGTGACAGTGGCTGTTTCATTTGTCACATTTTTTTCTCACTAAGTAAATATTCTTTGTAATTCTCGTACTTCGCTACACCTCGCTAAAACCGTAACTTAGGTGTCTCTATACAGAAAAATTACTTATCACAATTATTGATACAACTTCCTATTATTTCTTTATAAAATCAATACTATCAACAGCAAATAATTCGGCATCACACCTAAGCGTAGTAGTAACTGAGAATTAAAGCAACAAACTATTACCATTTGATTTTACTTCCGTAATAGTTCCATGTGTTGGTGGTATTCCATCTTGGTTCTCCCATATCCAGTCTCTTCCACGCGCCACGCGTCCTCCGGCACAAGCTGAAACAATCATAATGCCTTACTCTCAAAATAAGAACATACCTTAAAATAAAACGTTTACTTCTGGGAATAAAAATGAATTATTTTCGGGAAAAGGGTTTGCAAAGATATCCACAGATCATGTTCCGTCGCTCGTAGCAACCTGAGGAGGTCCTTGCCCGTTAAGTATCTCGTTGAGCCCTCCCGGCACTCAACACCTCATAAGATAGGATATGGGATAGGTGAGGACTACGAATGGGAGGTTTCCAACAGGTCGGGGTTTTTCTCAGGGTAGATCTGCATGAATACTCTCTTTTGAGTTCCAGGGAGTGGGTGCGTCCTGACAGTGTGTGGGTATTATCACATAGAAGACACCACGACCTTTGAATGTCAAGTTTATTGTTACAATTAGTCCTCTCCACTCGCCACTGTTGAGTTGATGTTATTCGCACATTAGGCGCGAGATTTGAGATCTTCCCGTTGCTGTGCGCATGACACGACTTATATGTATCTGTGTATGCGTTGTTCCTGAACGTCGGTAGTGAATTACTTCGCGCAACATAGTATTTCCGGAGGATTATTAAACAAAAACGGAGTTTGGTGAAATCTTAATGATGTAAAAGTGTACAGTTTCTCTCATTCGCTAACACAGGGTGTTCGATAACCACCTAATGTGAGTTACTACGACCATCCACGAACGCGGACTCTGATGAACTTTCAGTACTTGTTGCCCCCTTCACTCGCCGAAACAGAGTGTTTTTCCTACCAAACATCGAACGTCGCCATTGCACAAATTTCCCCTTTCTTTCTCCGAATTTTGGACACTTTAGGGGACATGTGTCCTGTTGCTTGTCCCTTATAGGTTGTGTTTCATCGCTACTCTTAAATTTAATAGCGATTTCTGGTGTATGAGGTATGTATTCTACGCGATTTTTACCTTCCCACAGTCAAGCTAATTCATGCATAAGCATGTCTGAAAATGTGTATCTTTAATCCCATTGTCTATTCTCTCGTCACGTATCATGCGCTGACCAAAACATGGCCTGTGTAGCCTTTTCCTCCCCCGCTGCGTCTGCTGCTACTCTGTCTCGGGTATCAGCCACTCTGGAAGTGACCTTAACAGCCTGGATTCCGGTGATCTAGTCGCCTAGTAGATTGCTCTATGATTTGACTATTCTTTGCCCTGGCTAGTCATTAGAGCTGAGACAACGCTATCTACAGGGTATGCGTGAGATAGGTTGACGAAATAAAAACAACACAGTTCATCGTATCAGCTTTACTATTCAGTTCGTTTCGTGCTTACAGTTCACCAGGAGTTGCCGCCGCGTTCAGATCGAATTACTCTAGATTTCCACTATCACGTTAAAACTATACTGAATTGCTGAAATCTATCGCGATGGAACAAATTACTAACACGGTTTTGAAAGTATACTTCGCCGCTTAATTCACTGCTGGGAGATCTTGTTCACTTAATAAGATTCTCATTACTGATTATACTTCTCGGCGCAATCCGACGTTTGTGTCCCCGGCAGGCAAAACGCGTCTACACGGTATCACGTCTCAGACTAGAAGACCGACGCTAAAACCTAATATTCCTTACCAAAACAGATATAGCCTCGCCTCCAGCTGGATTTCTCTGAAAAACTCTAGTTAACGAGCTACAACCACGCGGACGTTTCCCCGAAATACTGGTTTGGGCCAGCTTTGGACCGGTCTACTAATGACCCAGGTAGCGACCCGCCCGTGACCACAGCCTTTCGACGGAACATTTCATCCATATAGACCAGCAACTTTATTATATAGCTCTGGGTTAAAATACTTATTGGCATTCTAGTAATTGAATCTAAATGCTGTTGCTTCGTTTCATGAACTTATCCATCTGTAATATTCATTATCTTAAATTCTTTCACCTTACTTCCTCATTATAATTTAATTATCATTTTATTTATTGTTAAAATCGTATTCAATCATACGGCTGATAAATACGGCATCAAACTGCCCCCGTTTCATTATTTAATTATCCCAAAATTTAAGAATGGAACGTCCTTGCCCGAATAACATTACTATTATTATCAACAACTCCACACGTCGGCAACTCCGGTTCACTTTACAATTTTCTTTGCATTTCAGCTGCGTTACATACAATCAGAGTGACAAAATTTATAATACTAGTACATAATTTCTTTTTGTTTTCAACACTTCACATTATAAACATCTGAAATAATCCAATACATATTAGTTTACCATACGATATATACACTCCACTTCTGAAAGTTTTACATTTTCTTGCGTCATACCACGAACGTTTACATCGTATTAGTTACGAACTACGTAAAACTTAAGATAGTTTACAAAAATCTGTTTGTCTTCTGATTCTATATAAAGGTGTAATTTGCCAAAAGTCCTTGCACCTTCTTGGATTTGTAAATTGTTTTGGTACTCAATTTTGTTGCTTTGAGTTGGTTATTTTCATAGGATTCACTGCACTTCCACTTCACTTTAAAGTCTTAAAAGTACTTATCACCACAAGTTTTTTTTCACAATTTCGATAATTTGTGATTGGATACCATTTAAATTATATATATATATATTTGTTCGTCTGAATTCATTTTCATTAATTGAGTTGAATACGTTTTCATCTATACCTTATCCTAGATGCCTCTGCATGATTATTTGTTTATGTCCGGTACGGACGGAGAAGTTGTTTGTGCCACCTACCCATGAGTTTTCTATTTACCGCATCTACTATTTCAAATGTATGTTCCCCAAATTTTTGAATAATTTCCCCAGGACCTTTATATAGTAACTCCATGCGCTTGTTTCTGTTCTTCAAGGCGCAGGACAACTTGTGATCTTTATACCTTCCTGGGAGATGACATATCCTAGGAACTCGGTTTGTTTGACGAAGAAGGCAGTTTTACTTGGTTTAATTGTCATGTTAGCAGCTTTTAACCGGTTTAAAACGTAATCAAGGTGCTTCAGATGTTCACCAATTTCTGACGAAAATATGACAAAGTCGTCCACATATTGAGCCACGAATTTCTTTATGGTTTCTCCAAAAATAGCATACAATGCTCTCAACAATGCGCCTCCGCTTGTGTTCATTCCAAATGCGCAGACGGTAAACTGGTAAAGAATTCCAGAATATAAAAATGCAGCAAATTTTCTCAATTCTCTCTTAAGTGGAATCTGCCAGAAGGAGGCGGTGAGATCTAAGGTAGAGAAGAATTTTCCTTTGTGCAACTTGCTCAACGTTGCATCCACGCTCTCGGGTCTAAATCTGTCTGGTTTACAATGCTTGTTTAGCTTTCTTGCGCCTAGTGTTATTCTAATTTTCCCACTAGCTTTGCTTACTATGCACAGGGGGTTCACGTATATGGAGTCTGAAATTTCGATAACCCCGTCTTCTAGCATGTCTTCTATCACTTTATCGACTTCTTCCCGAATAGCGGATGGTATGGGTCTCGCTTTATGTGTAAACGGCTCTATGGGCGTCATTTCGAAAGAGTGAATATATTTAGTGCATCTTCCTGGTTTATCCGAAAATACCTCCTGGTGTCGTACTAAAATTCTAAATAATTCTTCTTTCTGCGCTGTATTCAGGTAGTTAGCCTGACTGACTTTTTCTCTGAACAAATCTTCCAAGTTTTCGTAGTTTTCCGCCTTGCGGTACAAATTTGTAGTCTCATAATTGCAATTCCTGGCGGGATTTTCTCGGGGTTCAGCTTCCACATATTCCCTAACCGTTCCAACATCTTCATCATACATCTCATTGTTACTCGATTCGGCAGCATATTCTTCGACGTTTATCTCGCCAAGCTCCATTGCTCCAATTTTTATGTACTCAACAAACAATACGTCTCCCCGGATTTCATCTTCACGTTCATCTCGTACAACTTCCTCTGAACCGCTATCGTCGACAAATGGCACCACTACTGTTTCTTGCCCTGTTTCTAACTTGACAGATCTGTTCTCGAAATTAACAATGGCTTTCCATTCATACAGGCAATCACATCCTATAATTATGTCGGTAACGAGTCTGGGTACGACCAGGAACAAAACCTCAATAATTCTACCATTTATTTCTACGTTGAGCATGACTTGAAATTTCACTCTTTCTTTCCTCTTCCCTACAGCTAGTGAACAAAATATACCGCTTACTGGTAAAGACATTATCTTCAAACCGCGGTTGATTAGTTCTTCATAAAACTTTTGCGAGCACACAGTACTGTTAACTCCAGTGTCTATTATTGCAGTGTCCGGAATTCCGTTAATGGCAACTGCTATTCGTGGTGGTTCGAACACTTTGTCACTGTCTTCACTTCTGTTCCTCAGATTGGTTTCCTTCTGTAACATCATTTGCCCTCTGACGATCTTATTTTTCGCATACGGTTCACATAGTTTCCTCCAAGTCTTCACTGAAGGCGCGTTTGACTGGGTACATAGTTTCCCTGAGTCTTGCTGTAAGCTCCAGTTCTCGTTGCATTCTGTCCTTCCAACTTTGCTTCCTGAGAAGGATGGCCGCGGTTTTCGAACACTTGCCTGGTTACTTGTAGGGCTTCGACCCTTTCTCCATTTATCGGCGAATTTCTACCGCTCCTGCTACTTTCTCCGTGCTGCGGCGAATTTGGCCTAAATTCTGGAATGTTGTCGACCCTCCAGTAACCATTTCCCGTGCTCCGTTCTCCCTGCCTGGGTGACCTCGGCCTAACTTCTGGTATATTGTCGACTTTCCAGTAGTCATTTCCTGAATGTCTTCTTTTTCTCTCGTTCCATCCTCCTCGGTTCCTTTCATGTCTCGCCGCGTTTACATAATTTACTCGTACATTTCTGTTTCGGTCGTGCCCGTTGCGGTTCCTCTGGTTGCCGTCAAAATTATTTCGGCCTCGGTTCTCCCACTGCGAATTTCCTCCTCTGGGTGCGGGACCTCGGTATCTATCTCGGACATCCTGGTTTTGATTGTAATTGATATGTGCCCCTTGCCCGAAATTATTTGAAATTTCCCTTTCGTTTCTCGCTCCAGGCCTAGCGAAACTTTCATTTTTACTCTTTGATTTGTTTGTCTCCAATGCCAACAGCAAATCGATCATGGTGGCGACGTTTGTGGGTTTAGCTATAATTAAATAGTTCTGGAGTGCCTCTGGGAAGTGTGTCGTGATCATGGCGATTAATTCTTGCTCACTCATGGGTGGATCCAACATTTTGGATTTCCCAGCAAGTTTCGTGAAATAATTAACCATCGACTGATCAGTTCTTGGGTCATACTTTCCACTACTAAGTTCTAATCTTATGCTAGACTGCCTGTTATGTCCCCAGTATCTGTTCATGAATAAACTTTCAAAGGTCCTGAAGTCATTATTATTTCCCATTGATACCTCTAACCAGTTAGCTGCATTTCCCTTAAGGCATTTCCTAACAATTGTCATGCAATACTGTTCAGGAATACACTTTACCGAAAAATATTCATGCAGACTCCTCATAAAATCCTTAGGATTATCAGAATCCTCATGTTCATACACTGGTGGCACAATTTCATTTAAGATGTGGTTTGGCCATTGCATTTGACCACCACTCCTTTCAACATGTACATTATTACCTCTGGGTTCATAACTGGAGGTACTTGGACCCATATTAAGCATCGAAATGTCGGCTGAGGCACTTTGTCTCGCTTCGTTTCGTGCAGAGCTTTCACTTATCTGACTAGCATTAGAATTAGGTTCAGTTACATACAACCTCAAATTTTCTAATGTTTCCTTCATTCCATTAATTTCTGTGGCTACCTCTTTCATTTGTTCATTTATTTCGTCTACACCCCTACCTTGACTTCTAATTTCCCTTTCTGCTTGTTCTAATCTACTTCTATTTTCCCCTGATTCTTTGCTAGCCGTTTCTCTAGTTTGGTCTAATTCCTTGCTAACTATTTCCCTCTCTTTTTCCAATTGCTTTGCTACGTCCCCTCGTAATTTCTTGAATTCTCTGCCTGACTTCTCACTTACTTGATTACAAACTTCGATTCTTATACTTTCTATTCCCCCCCGTACTTCAGTTCTAACTTGATTGGTTTCCCCTCTAACCTCTGCTTGAAAGGTTTCTAATGCTTTCTGCTGACTTTCGAGCTTCCTAACCAAATCTTGCTGTCCTGCCTCTAATTTTTGACTAGTACTTTCTAATTTCTGACTATTACTTTCTAGTTTCTGGTTAGTACTTTCTAATTTCTGACTTAATTCTAGGTTATTACTTTCTAACCTCTGAGTTAATTTTTGGTTGGTACTTTCTAATTTCTGACATAATTCCTGGTTATTACTTTCTAATTTCTGGTTAGTACTTTCTAATTTCTGACTTAATTCTAGGTTATTACTTTCTAACCTCTGAGTTAATTCTTGGTTGGTACTTTCTAATTTCTGACATAATTCCTGGTTATTACTTTCTAATTTCTGGTTCGTACTTTCTAATTTCTCCATTATCGCTTTCATCATGGCTACCATACTCACATTCGTATCTGAGTCATTTACATCTACTCCCTGGCTATTATTAGTTGTTTCCTTAGCTACACTAACCTGTACAATTTGATTGTTACTACTACATTCTGTATCCCTTCCTACGTTATTTCCTAGACCCTGAGCATTATTACTTTCCACTGTCTTTTCTAATCTATTCTGTATATTCTGAGCACTTTCTCCTATTTCTGCTACTTTCTCTTTAACAATTTGTATAGTACTCCCCTGCACGTCCATGCTTTGTGAATTTGACCGACCTTTCACCTTTCCGTTTCTTAAAATACTCTCCATCAGTTCACTGCAAAAACGACAACAACACTAAAATGTTACACTCAGTACCTTTGGTTTTCTGCTGGAGCTTCCGACGATCCGGATGCTGGTTGCTTTTCGTCTCTCGAAGCCCCACGTTGGTTCGCCAAGTTTGTAGCCTTTTCCTCCCCCGCTGCGTCTGCTGCTACTCTGTCTCTGGTATCAGCCACTCTGGAAGTGACCTTAACAGCCTGGATTCCGGTGATCTGGTCGCCTAGTAGATTGCTCTATGATTTGACTATTCTTTGCCCTGGCTAGTCATTAGAGCTGAGACCACGCTATCTACAGGGTATGCGTGAGATAGGTTGACGAAATAAAAACAACACAGTTCATACTATCAGCTTTACTATTCAGTTCGTTTCGTGCTTACAGTTCACCAGGAGTTGCCGCCGCGTTCAGATCGAATTACTCTAGATTTCCACTATCACGTTAAAAGTTTACTGAATTGCTGAAATCTATCGCGATGGAATAAATTACTAACACGGTTTTGAAAGTATACTTCGCCGCTTAATTCACTGCTGGGAGATCTTGTTCACTTAATAAGATTCTCATTACTGATTGTACTTCTCGGCGCAATCCGACGTTTGTGTCCCCGGCAGGCAAAACACGTCTGCACTGTATCACGTCTCAGACTAGAAGACCGACGCTAAAACCTAATATTCCTTACCAAAACAGATATAACCTCGCCTCCAGCTGGATTTCTCTGAAAAACTCTAGTTAACGAGCTACAACCACGCGGACGTTTCTCCGAAATACTGGTTTGGGCCAGGTTTGGACCGGTCTACTAATGACCCAGGTAGCGACCCTCCCGTGACCACAGCTTTTCGACGGAACATTTTCATCCATATAGACCAGCAACTTTATTATATAGCTCTGGGTTAAAATACTTATTCGCATTCTAGTAATTGAATCTAAATGCTGTTGCTTCGTTTCATGAACTTATCCATCTGTACTATTCATTATCTTAAATTCTTTCACCTTACTTCCTCATTATAATTTAATTATCATTTTATTTATTGTTAAAATCGTATTCAATCATACGGCTGATAAATACGGCATCACCTGGCGACGAGGGTCTAGTCTTGAACAATGCCACATTTGTCGGCTAGAAACACAAAGGAAATACCTGTGAGGGAAAATGTTCATTTTACTCTCTCCCTTCACGTTGGGTTCATGCTTTCAGTAATATATATCGGTATTGCCTGTTTAGTATCTGCACTTGTATATTTAATCATTATCCTCCATATTTATTATAACTTTGTTTAATTCATATTGTGGTATCTATCCGCCCTTAATTATTCATTTAACAATTCTTTCGCGGTTATTATGACAATGCTATGCCTAACAGCGACGGTATCAAACCCAACTTGTGGTTTTAATTCATTTTTGAACGTTGTATTTGTGAAATTATATTTAATTCTTAAAACTCTATATAATAAACAATAATACGGAGAGTAAAGGAGAGCGAAAGATAGATCATACGCATAGAACTTTTGGGGAAGAGATTTTGAGGATCAAGTGTTAAATCTATAGGTTAGGGCGGGATAATTGGGTCATGGGGCTTTTCCTTCGAAATAAGAACATTTTACACAAATATAAATAACTGTTAAGACTTATCTTAAAAAGTTGATGTTAATACTTATTTTCTTTTTAAGATAGATTTCACGAACATTTGCCCACATCGTCAGTCAACACCCTTCGTCGTCAAGGATACCATGTTTTTCCGTATTACCAAAATCTGAAGACGAAACAAACCTGAAAACAGAATCAATTGCCGGTGTGTCAAAATTCATTACACGATTTTTATTTTTTTAAATAAATATTCTTTCCTACACTATTAGATATATGGGAAAATTTAATTGTTTTAGTAATTTAACTTCGGTATTTATTTCATGGTTAAATGACCAAAATATTTCTGCTACGACCGATTTATCAATTTGTTTATATATAATGTTAAGAAAATGTAACATTATAATACAAATATATTATACAAATTAAAAAAATCGCATAATGAATTTTGACATACCGGCAATTGATTCTGTTTTCAGGTTTGTTTCGTCTTCAGATTTTGGTAATACGAAAAAACATGGTATCCTTGACGACGAAGGGTGTTGACTGACGATGCGAGCAAATGTTCGCAAAATCCATCCCAAAAAGAAGAAAGAAGTATTAAAACTATCTTCTTAAGATAAATGGATATTAATTAACAAATATGTTTATTTGTGTAATAATTATTACTCCACTGTAAGTAGGTTCATTTTCTGTGTAATAAGCAAATTTGTTTATTGCCCAACAATAATCGACAGCGATGACTTGACTGTCAGTTCATTGTCAAGCTTGGTGTTTGTGCGACCTGAGGTTGTAGGCTGCTGTTTTAATAGTATTAACAGAAGATTACAAGATAAGTAACTTTTGTTGCGTTATTTGCCTTGAATAAGAAATACCGTTTGTAAGTTAGGGTCCACTATCTGCAGATAGATAGATAGATTTTTGATTGAAAATCAGTGTCAGTGTAGGTTATAGTCTGGGTTACGTCCATGCATAGCAGATGGCGCGTTTGTTTTGTCATAGGTCTCACATGGTCCGCAATTTCTAAAGTTCAACATTTGGGGCTATTCCGCCCAAGCAAAGAGGGACTATTCTCGCCCAGTTATAATATAGGTTTATTTTTGCACTCTTTTAACCTATTTGTTATAAAGCTATTACTGTATTTTATAACAAAGGAAGCTGGGAGGAAATTGGACGAGAGCGACAATGAGCGTATTAATGGTGATGTAAGTATGACAGGAGCAGCGGGCCTTATTCTGCCTGAAGGACCTTGTTCATGCACATCAACGTCAAGAAGTATTAGGAGGAAGTGTGTACAAATCAATTGGTAAGTCTGCAGTGTTCAGTTTGGAGGAGGAGAAAGATTTAGTTTCCAGGTTAAGATACCTTGCAGGAAGAGGCTTGATATGTACACCGCAGAAAAAAGAAAGATATGTGTAGACTTATTGTAGAACTAAATTGTGGGAATAGTGAGTGAAGTGATGACTTGTTTAGAATACAGTGATGAGGAAGATGCACCTTATGGATTTTGTGGGTTGAAGTTTTATTCTCTGAAATCAGCAAGCAAAGGAGACCGCAACAAATGCCAGAAATTTGGACTATGGGCTTCACGAAGTGTGCATTGGTGCAGTTGGTAAGAAGAACATCATTTGTGGCAAATGTATTTAATTAAAATCCAAAAGTACTGTGAGTGGTAATAGCCCCAGGTCCGGGCGGAATAGCCACGCTAATTCTGTACAACATTCACTGTTTTATTTGATCACAACTATAGCAAGTCAAATATGTGTGTTTATAACATCTATACGACTGAAGAGATTAATAAAGACTCTTCTGATCTATGTTTAATATCAAAAGTTGTTTTTATTTGTTTTATAACAGCATAAATTTGAATTGGGCGGAATACACCCACTCTACCTACTAGAATTACCAAAATGTTGAAGGAGAAAGTTTGTTCTAGGCAGAGTAATTAAATATCAATACGGCTACATAAATACAAGGATGTTCTGAAATTATATCTGAAGTAACGGAAGTTAATTGAAAATGGCAAATATTAGCAATTCAGGTTTAGAGATAACCTTGATGAAATTAGGAGAGAAGCATATATGAATATTATGGCAAGAAAATAAAAAGGGATCTTGGAAATCAGTAACAAACAGAATGTAAAATATGGATAAACAGAAAAATATGTAGAACAAGGTAAAATATACAGTAGTGTTGTTCATATACAAAAGAAAAGGAAAGTAAACATATATAAGGGAAGTGCGTATTTTTTTATAACGGCCGTGAACGCTTTTCCATAGGTATACGAAGATCGGCTGACAAGTCCCGGGACTCACATAGACATGGCGCCACTGGGATAGCATCATATAGTTTACCTCTAGACCAACTTGAGTCTATTGTTACAGGTAAATAGCTTGTTTAGTTTATGTATGCAAGCATTTTAAATAAGAAAAGTGTAGAGGTTTCACGAAAGTGGGGGATTTAGAAAAACGAGCAGTGAAAAAACACTTCCATTTGAACGGTTTAACACCTAAAGAAATCAAGGAAAAACGGACAGTACATTGAAAGACTCTGTCCCTTCATATACAATTATTAGAAAGTGGGTACTAGTGATGAGCCTCGCTCTGGACGCTATGTGGAAGTAACAACAACAGGGATCATTGAAAGACTCTGTCTCTTCTTATACAATAATTAAAAGTTTGGTTGTAGAGTTTAAAATGGGACGTACGAGTATTAGTGATGAGCCTCGCCCTGGGCGTCCTGGGTAAGTCAAAACTACAGAGATCATTGAAAGACTCTGTCCCTTCATATACAATAATTAAAAGATTGGTTGTAGTGTTTAAAATGGGACGTACGAGTACTAGTGATGAGCCTCGCTCTGGACGTCCTGTAGAAGTCACACCTACAGAGATCATTGAAAGACTCTGTCCCCTCATATACAATAATTAAAAGGTTGGTTGTAGAGTTTAAAATGGGACGTACGAGTACTAGTGATGAGCCTCGCCCTGGACGTCCTGTGGAAGTCACACCTACAGAGATCATTGAAAGACTCTGTCCCCTCATATACAATAATTAAGAGGTTGGTTGTAGAGTTTAAAATGTTACGTACGAGTACTAGTGATCAGCCTCGCTCTGGACGTCCTGTGTAAGTCACAACTACAGGGATCATTGAAAGACTCTGTCCCTTCATATACAATAACTAAAAGGTTGGTTGTAGAGTTTAAAATGGGACGTACGAGTACTAGTGATGAGCCTGGCTCTGGATGTCCTGTGAAAGTCACAACTGCAGGGATCATTGAAAGACTCTGTCCCTTCATATACAATAACTAAAAGGTTGGTTGTAGAGTTTAAAATGGGACGCACGAGTACTAGTGATGAGCCTCACTCTGGACGTCCTGTGGAAGTCACAACTACAGAGATCATTGAAAGACTCTGTCCCTTCATATACAATAATTAAAAGTTTGGTTGTAGAGTTTAAAATGGGACGTACGAGTACTAGTGATGAGCCTCACTCTGGACGTCCTGTGTAAGTCACAACTACAGGGATCATTGAAAGACTCTGTCCCCTCATATACAATAATTAAAAGGTTGGCTGTAGAGTTTAAAATGGGACGTACGAGTACTAGTGATGAGCCTCGCTCTGGACGTCCTGTGGAAGTCACAACTACAGAGATCATTGAAAGACTCTGTGCCCTCATATACAATAATTAAAGTTTGGTTGTAGTGTTTAAAATGGGACGTACGAGTACTAGTGATAAGTCTCGCTCTGTGGAAGTCACAACACTAGAGATCATTGAAAGACTCTGTCCCTTTCTTATACAATAATTAAAAGGTTAGTTGTAGAGTTTAAAATGCGACGTACGAGTACTAGTGATAAGCCTTGCCCTGGACGTCCTGTGGAAGTCACAACTACAGAGATCATTGAAAAACTCTGTCCCTTCATATACAATAATTAAAAGGTTGGTTGTAGAGTTTAAAATGGGACGTACGAGTACTAGTGATGAGCCTCGCCCTGGACGTACTGTAGAAGTCACAACTACAGAGATCATTGAAAGACTCTGTCCCTTCATATACAATAATTAAATGGTTGGTTGTAGTGTTTAAAATGGGACGTGCGAGTACTAGTGATGAGCCTGGCCCTGGACGTACTGTAGAAGTCGCAACTACAGAGATTATTGAAGGACTCTGTCCCTTCATATACAATAATTAAAAGGTTGGTTGTAGAATTTAAAATGGGACGTACGAGTACTAGTGATGAGCCTTGCCCTGGACGTACTGTAGAAATCACAACTACAGAGATCATTGAAAGACTCTGTCCCTTCATATACAATAATTAAAAGGTTGGTTGTAGAGTTTAAAATGGGACGTACGAGTACTAGCGATGAGCCTCACTCTGGAGGTCCTGTGAAAGTCACAACTACAGAGATCATTGAAAGACTCTGTCCCTTCATATACAATAATTAAAAGGTTGGTTGTAGTGTTTAAAATGGGACGTGCGAGTACTAGTGACGAGCGTCGCCCTGGACGTACTGTAGAAGTCACAACTACAGAGATCATTGAAAGACTCTGTCCCTTCATATACAATAATTAAAAGGTTGGTTGTAGTGTTTAAAATGGGACGTGCGAGTACTAGTGATGAGCCTCGCCCTGGACGTACTGTAGAAGTCGCAACTACAGAGATCATTGAAAGACTCTGTCCCTTCCTATACAATAATTAAAAGTTTGGTTGTAGAGTTTAAAATGGGACGTACGAGTACTAGTGATGAGCCTCACTCTGGACGTCCTGTGTAAGTCACAACTACAGGGATCATTGAAAGACTCTGTCCCCTCATATACAATAATTAAAAGGTTGGTTGTAGAGTTTAAAATGGGACGTACGAGTACTAGTGATGAGCCTCGCTCTGGACGTCCTGTGTAAGTCACAACTACAGGGATCATTGAAAGACTCTGTCCCCTCATATACAATAATTAAAAGTTTGGTTGTAGTGTTTAAAATGGGACGTACGAGTACTAGTGATAAGTCTCGCTCTGTGGAAGTCACAACACTAGAGATCATTGAAAGACTCTGTCCCTTCATATACAATAATTAAAAGGTTAGTTGTAGAGTTTAAAATGCGACGTACGAGTACTAGTGATAAGCCTTGCCCTGGACGTCCTGTGGAAGTCACAACTACAGAGATCATTGAAAAACTCTGTCCCTTCATATACAATAATTAAAAGGTTGGTTGTAGAGTTTAAAATGGGACGTACGAGTACTAGTGATGAGTCTCGCTCTGGACGTCCTGTGGAAGTCACAACTACAGAGATCATTGAAGACTCTATCCCTTCATATACAATAATAAAAAGGTTGGTTGTAGAGTATAAAATGAGACGTACGAGTACTAGTGATAAGGCTTGCCCTGGACGTCCTGTGGAAGTCACAACTACAGAGATCAGTGAAAGACTCTGTCCCTTCATATACAATAATTAAAAGGTTGGTTGTAGAGTTTAAAATGGGACATACGAGTACTAGTAATGAGCCTCACTCTGGACGTCCTGTAGAAGTCGCAACTACAGAGATCATTGAAAAACTCTGTCCCTTCATATACAATAATTAAAAGTTTGGTTGTAGAGTTTAAAATGGGACGTGCGAGTACTAGTGATGAGCCTGGCCCTGGACGTACTGTAGAAGTCGCAACTACAGAGATCATTGAAAAACTCTGTCCCTTCATATACAATAATAAAAAGGTTGGTTGTAGAGTATAAAATGAGACGTACGAGTACTAGTGATAAGGCTCGCCCTGGACGTCCTGTGGAAGTCACAACTACAGAGATCAGTGAAAGACTCTGTCCCTTCATATACAATAATTAAAAGGTTGGTTGTAGTGTTTAAAATGGGACGTGCGAGTACTAGTGATGAGCCTCGCCCTGGACGTACTGTAGAAGTCACAACTACAGAGATTATTGAAACACTCTGCAGCTTCATATCCACTAATTAAAAGGTTGGTTGTACAGTTTAAAATGAGACGTACGAGCACTAGTGATGAGCCTCGCTCTGGACGTACTGTAGAAGTCACAACTACAGAGATTATTGAAACACTCTGCAGCTTCATATCCACTAATTAAAAGGTTGGTTGTACAGTTTAAAATGAGACGTACGAGCACTAGTGATGAGCCTCGCTCTGGACGTACTGTAGAAGTCACAACTACAGAAACTATTGAAACACTCTGTCCCTTCATATACAGTAATTACAAGGTTGGTTGTAGAGTTTAAAATGGGACGTACGAGTACTAGTGATGAGCCTCGCTCTGGACGTCCTGTAGAAGTCACAACTCTAGAGATCATTCAAAACTCTCCCCATTCATATACAATAATTAAAAGGTTGGTTGTAGTGTTTAAAATGGGACGTACGAGTACTAGTGATGAGCCTCGCTCTGGACGTTCTGTGAAGTCATAACTACAGAGATCATTGAAACACTCTGTCTCTTCATATACAATAATTAAAAGGTTGGTTGTAGAGTTTAAAATGGGACGTACGAGTACTTGTGATGAACCTCGCTCTGGACGTCCTGTGGAAGTCACAACTACAGAGATCATTGAAAGACTCTGTCTCTTCATATACAATAATTAAAAGGTTGGTTGTAGAGTTTAAAATGGGACGTATGAGTACTAGTGATGGGCCTCGTTCTGGACATCCTGTGGAAGTCACAACTCCAGAGATTATTGAACAAATGCATTGGATAGTACTGGAAGACTGCAGATTAAAGTTATATCAGACAGCAGAGCTGGTAAACTTATCAAAAGAACGACCAGGTAATATTTTGTGTATTGGATTGGGCTTTAACAAGGCCTGTGTCGCGTTTGTTGATACTCATCAAAAGTTGCAAAGAAAAACTGTTTTTTTTTTTTTTTTTTTTTTTGGTAGAATTTGGAACTCTACCGTAAAAACACAGTGAATTTGTAAGACGGCTTACTACATTGGATGTAACTTGAATACATCACTAGCTACAGAAGGTAAATTACTGTCAAAACAGTAGATTGCACCAGGATAACCAACTCAAAAAGGCAAAGTCAATTTTGGCAGTTAAGGTTATAGGGTGTGTTTTCTGGGATTCACAGGCAATTATTTTGATGGGTGATTTGTAAAAGCGTAAAAGTTTCACTGATGACTGCTATGAAGCTTACTGCAACGTTTGAGTAATGCACTCAGAAGAAAAAGAAAGAAATATTTAATGACAGCTCGATTTTGTCCGTTTTGATAAAAACACTCACATCAAGTCACTCAAACGACTGTTGCATAACAACTGAACGTTAAGAATGGCTGAAACTTTGATAAGTGTAAACAGATGAACGACGAAGTTCACTAGCTTTTATTTTCGAGAGCCACAATCTTCATGTTGAGGTGGGAAACTTTTCAGACCACGCTGAAGCAAATAGTATGTAATGGCGAGCAAAGCGTTCTACATTGATGCTACTTTCAAGCTATTATAATGTGTGGCTCAGGGTAAAACAATGAGATTTCTCTCAGGGTATGCGTGGATGTGTGTGACAAGGATATTTAATGACAATGGAATGCCCGTTTCCAACTTATTTATTCACTGCTTCTTTCTGTTAGAACATCGAAATTGAAGTTGCTGACCAAAGGTTACCAATATCCCTGTTTAGAGTTACTGACGGTAGAATGTTTATTACTCGATACAATTTATTTGTTCCTCACGTATATATGTACCGGCAAATATCCAAGACAGAACAAGAGGGCTGCCCTAATCGTCCTCACGCCTCAGACTGCTCTAATCGTCTCCACGCCGAAGACTCTTCTAATGGCTTCCTAGCCACGAACTGCTCTAATCGTCTCCACGCCGAAGACTCTTGTAATGGCTTCCTAGCCACGAACTGCTCTAATCGGCTCCACGCCGAAAACTCTTGTAATGGCTTCCTAGCCACGAACTGCTCTAATCGGCTCCACGCCGAAAACTCTTGTAATGGCTTCCTAGCCACGAACTGCTCTAATCGGCTCCACGCCGAATTTCTGCACGTAATGAAACATATCAACTGGAAGTTGTAACTTTGGCAACTGAGATTCCACGTGGAGTAGACATGTGACTGTCACTTGGAGAAAATCAGGGTTGCTATTGGTCCTCAACGACAGTGTCGTCGGGTGCCCTTCAGTGACAGCTCGGTAACTCCCTGGTCGTTAGATGGGGGGGCAATCTTCACTTTGTGTGGATTGCCCTGGTAGGATAACCTCGAGTTTATACTCGTATATCACGTATTTCAGAAAGTATAGGTGAAGGTTCATTTAATTTTTAGCACCGAAGTCTATCGCTTACAATTCAAAAACTTCATATCACAATATAAAGTAAAGAGCAGTTTTACTTACCTACAGGTCTCAAATCGAATTTAAGATCCTTGCCCATTCTGTAAGATTTATCTTCAAAAGACGATTGCCAGCGTACCGTAACCCATTCATCTGTAGATATAAGAACAGAGTTTGTTTACGACTCTGTTGATATGAGAGTTAATGTTACAAATTAGTACAATTGTGTACTTACATTCGGGAAGTACTGAAGTCACGTTACCAGTCAGGTGTTCGTCTTCGTCACCCCAGACCCAGTCCTTGCCTCTCACGACTAGAGTGTCAACACGAACTTGCTCACCTGGGGAAATATTACATTCAACTTCAGTGTACAGAGTTTTATCATAATCTTGGGCACCGATGGAAGATGTGCCCACTTTGTTGCAATTAAAAGGACAAATGGTAGTGTCAGTGTAGCAACTTCTATATAGAGTTTCAATGCAATATATGTTAGTGTTTCTTGATAGCTATACAGTCTATCATAATGTAACTTCTACCACTTGTATATCAGTCTCTTCTAATTTAGAAACCATAATCAAATCATAAATTAAGTTAATAATTTTTGTTATATTGGTATTCCAATAAACACAAAATTTTCAAAAATTTATACGCATTTTTTTTCTTTCGGTGCCTTTTTCTCCAAAAACGTTAAAGTAAAAATTTTACACTCTTTAATCACTTTACAAACATACCCCTAACATAGCTGCCGGACCATTAAAACATTGTAATCAATAATAGAAATTTGAAAAATAAATAATAATGTACTCTTTATTTGTTAAGTTTTATATGTAAAAATATTTTTGTATAATTTTATGAAAGTATAACATAAGGAGCTTTCATCGACTGTTTAGAGCAGCATATTCTGCATATATGCACAAAAACTTAAAACCCTATTTATTATAGAAACACACACCTTAAATTTGTAAAAGTATTTCTGAAACAGCTTGTGTATAATTCCTGTAAACAGGTCATCTATGAATAATATTTTGTTTATAGCATATATTTGCAGACATTTAAAAACTTACCAACAATTTTAAGGTCGTATTTTCCTTCAAAACCCATTCTATATACATTGCTGTATCCATTATCCCACAATACACCAACCTTTCCTGTAATTTAAAACAAAATTAAATCATTCTACATCATTATTGTTTCATGCAGAACTATCAGGGTGATTCTTGACAAGGCCTTAGATTCTTGTGTTCAACTTAATTTTGTGGCTATTAAATTAAGAAAATTTCACTTGTACGAGGCCTGTTCAATAAAAAAATGATCACAATTTTTTTGACAATGTACCTTTACACATCCTCATTAGCAAGCAAGCAACCAGCAGCTGACGGCTGACTGGGGATCAGCACGACGTGTGTCATTCGTGTACCTGTACTATACGAACTTAACCACTTAAAAGACAGGAAATGTGGGGTTTGTCAGGACGGTGGGTTACATTTAGGTGGATGAAAAGAAAGGAGGTAGCCGTAGGTCCTCAATTGTTGCCGACTCGGATGCAAAGCTTGTGTGCACCGCTGGTTTGAGAAAAACTAAGGAAGAGTTTAATTTAGAATAATTATTAGTCTAATTTTTCAGGTAGGAATAATTTTTGAAGTTGTAACAACTTTATTGTTACCGGGTGTGCCTGCATGTCATGCGGGAAAGCCGGTAGAGCTTGAAGCGTCTATCTGATGTTCATTCTCATAATTTAGATGGTTCTTCTCAAAATAGTCTCCCCTGAATGCGATGTACTTGTCCCAGCGTTTCTGTCAGTCTCCAAAGACATGCTGAAAACTATTTTTGAGAGATCCTTCAAAATCGCCTACGCAGCCTTCACCACTGCTTCTGATGCTGGATAATGTCTCCTACGAAGCCGTTTCTTCACGTCAGGAAATAGCAAAATGTCACATGGGGCTAAATCCGGAGTATAGGGAGGGTGAGAGATGTACTACACGTTGATTTTTGCAAAATATTCAGCACCAACATTGGCAATATGCGGCCGCGCTTTATCGTGGTGCGGCATCCAGCCTGCTTCACGGAAATGTGGTCTTTTGCGCCTGATATGGCCTTACAATGTTTTTAGAACAACCTGTAGTATTGTCCAGTTACTGATGTGTGTTCAGGTACAACATGCTGATAAACCATTCCATGAATATCAAAGAATGAGGTGACCATAACTTTCCCAGCAGAAGCAACCACTTTTGCTTTTTAGGGGGTTGGTGATGAAGGAGATTTCCACACTGAGCTTTGTGGTTTGCCCTCAGGACCAAAAAGATGTAGCCAAGTTTCATCAGCAGTGATTACGTTTGAAAGAAACTCCGGATCTTCCTCTAACATCAACTTTAACTACGTGTTACCTCCATTGCAGCGGTAGGCGATACTGAACATCTCTGAACTTGCCTGGTTCTCACTGACAGGAACCAGAAGTACCAACAATGTAACTACTACGGCGTGTTTGTTTCACATTAAGCTGACAGAATACAATAAGATTGAATTTTAGTCCGAGAAATTATGACCGTAAAAATTACAATCAGTCTTTATTGAATAGCCCACGTAATATTAAAAATTTATATATTTCTCTAAAAAGGTAAAATTCCTGATAGTACAAAAATGGTATTTAGCAATTTAATTGTTTCGATTGTGATAAAGTTGAATTTGGAAAGACGATACGATAGACCACTAGGAGTTCTCATATGCTATGAGACACGCACCTTTTGTGACGACTTACTATGCTGTAAGTAATTAAGTGACCGACTTCATAGTTAAACCACTGAGCTACTATAGCGAACGTGCCGACATGACATTAAATTCTCCAACTGTGTCGTATGTTTCCCGGTAGACCACTAGGAGTTCTCATATGCTATGAGACACGTACCATTTGTGACGACTTACTATGCTGTAAGTACTTAAGTCCCAGGCTTCATAGTTAAACCACTGAGCTACTATAGCGAACGTGCCGACATGACATTAATTTCTCCAACTGTCTCGTATGTTTCCCGGTAGACCACTAGGAGTTCTCATATGCTATGAGACACGCAACTTTTGTGACGAGTTACTATGCTGTAAGTACTTAAGTTCCAGACTTCATAGTTAAACCACTGAGCTATTATGTCCAGCATGTCGACATGACATTAAATTCTCCAACTGACTCGTATGTTTCCCGGTAGACCACTAGCAGTTCTCATATGCTATGAGACACACGACTTTTGTGACGACTTACTATGTTGTAAGTACTTAAGTCCCAGACTTCATAGTTAAACCACTGAGCTACTGTGTCCAACATGAAGACATGACATTAAATTCTCTAACTGACTTGTATGTTTCCCGGTAGACCACTAGGAGTTCTCATATGCTATGAGACACGCAGCTTTTGTGTCGACTTACTATGCTGTAAGTACTTAAGTCCCAGACTTCATAGTTAAACCACTGAGCTACTATGTCCAACATGCCGACATGACATTAAATTCTCTAAGTGACTCGTATGTTTCCAGGTAGACCACTAGGAGTTCTCATATGCTATGAGACACGCACCTTTTGTGTCGACTTACTATGCTGTAAGTACTTAAGTCCCAGTCTTCATAGTTAAACCACTGAGCTACTATGACCAACATGCCGACATGACATTAAATTCTCCAACTGACCCGTATGTTTCCCCGTAGACCACTAGGAGTTCTCATATGCTATGAGACACGCACCTTTCTTGACGACTTACTATGCTGTAAGTACTTAAGCCCTAGACTTCATAGTTAAACCACTGAGCTACTATGTCCAACATACCGACATGACATTAAATTCTCCAACTGACCCGTATGTTTCCCGCTAGACTACTAGGAGTTCTCATATGCTATGAGACACGCATCTCCTGTGACGACTTACTATGCTGTAAGTACTTAAGCCCTAGACTTCATAGTTAAACCACTGAGCTACTATGTCCAACATACCGACATGACATTAAATTCTTCAACTGAATAGTATGTTTCCCGTTAGACTACTAGGAGTTCTCAATGCTATGAGACACGCATCTATTCTGACGACTTACTATGCTGAAAGCACTTAAGTCCCAGACTTCATAGTTAAACCACTGAGCTACTATGTCCAATGTACCGACATGACATTAAATTCTTCAACTGACTAGTATGTTTCCCGGTAGACTACTAGGAGTTCTCATATGCTATGAGACACGCATCTCTTGTGACGACTTACTATGCTGTAAGTACTTAAGTCCCAGGCTTCATAGTTAAACCACTGAGCTACTATGGCCAACATGTCGACATGACATTAAATTCTCCAACTGACTCGTATGTTTCCCGGTAGACCACTAGGAGTTCTCATATGCTATGAGACACGCACCTTTTGTGTCGACTTACTATGCTGTAAGTACTTAAGTCCCAGTCTTCATAGTTAAACCACTGAGCTACTATGACCAACATGCCGACATGACATTAAATTCTCCAACTGACCCGTATGTTTCCCCGTAGACCACTAGGAGTTCTCATATGCTATGAGACACGCACCTTTCTTGACGACTTACTATGCTGTAAGTACTTAAGCCCTAGACTTCATAGTTAAACCACTGAGCTACTATGTCCAACATACCGACATGACATTAAATTCTCCAACTGACTCGTATGTTTCCCGCTAGACTACTAGGAGTTCTCATATGCAATGAGACACGCACCTCTTGTGACGACTTACTATGCTGTAAGTACTTAAGTCCCAGGCTTCATAGTTAAACCACTGAGCTACTATGGCCAACATGTCGACATGACATTAAATTCTCCAACTGACTCGTATGTTTCCCGGTAGACCACTAGGAGTTCTCGTATGCTATGAGACACGCACCTCTTGTGACGACTTTCTATGCTGTAAGTACTTACGTCCCAGGCTTCATAGTTAAACCACTGAGCTACAATGTCCTACATGCCAACATGACATTAAATTCTCCAACTGACTCGTATGTTTCCCGGTAGACCACTAGGAGTTCTCATATGCTATGAGACACGTACCTTTTGTGTCGACTTACTATGCTGTAAGTACTTAAGTCCCAGGCTTCATAGTTAAACCATTGAGCTACTATGTCCAACATGCCGACATGACATTAAATTCTCCAACTGACTCGTATGTTTCCCGGTAGACCACTAGGAGTTCTCATATGCTATGAGACACACACCTTTTGTGACGACTTACTATGCTGTAAGTACTTAAGTCCCAGGGTTCATAGTTAAACCACTGAGCTACTATAACCAACATGTCGACATGACATTAAATTCTCCAACTGACTCGTGTGTTTCCCGGTAGACCACTAGGAGTTCTCATATGCTATGAGACACGTAACTTTTGTGTCGACTTACTATGCTGTAAGTACTTAAGTCCCAGGGTTCATAGTTAAACCACTGAGCTACTATGGCTACTGAGCTACTCGTATGTTTCCCGGTAGACCACAACAACTCAAACAGTTTTATCAAGAACCTTATACATGTTCAATGTGACTACACGGTACACATCAAGTCTATAGCCGAGTTCTTCCCAAACGTTGATAAGTGTGTATTCAGTAATAGTAGCAACAGCTGCTTCAATCCGGTTTCTTAATTCAGGGAGGTCAGCTGATAGTGGAGGTACGTACACACGATCCTTGATGATGCCCTATTGCGTTAGGTCAGGAGAACGTGGAGTCCTGTCATTGGAGCCCTTGTAGCCTACCCAGCGCTCGGGTACAGTGACGTTCAACCAATCGCGTACTTCGTTATGTCATCTTGATGCAAAATGAAGTTCTCTGACTCGTTTTCTTCCAACTGAGGGAAGAGCCATTGCTCTAGTGTATCAAGGTAAGAAGTGACAGTTACATTAGGTTCATCAAAATAGAAATGCCCATAAACTTTTTGATGTCATACAGCACAAACAACATTTACTTTAGGGGCATCTCGTTGTATGTGTACCATCTCGTGAGGTTTTTCTGAGCCCCAGATGCGCACATTATGAGTGTTAACATGTCCACTAAGGTGAAAGGTCGAAGACAACACGATCCATAAAATCGCCATCGTCATGAAACATGTCGTTTGCGAAGTTGACACGTAATCCGTGGTCTGTCGACTTTAGAGTCTGTAATAACTGTAAACGGTAAGGACGTAGCCGTAACAACTTTCCAAACAGTCGACACACGAACTTGTAATTCACGACTAAACTTCCGGACTGATTTCTTTGGGCTACGAGTGAACGACTCTTCACTTACTCTTGGTCGTCCCGTGCCCTTCCCTTTACAGCGACAGCCGGTATTTGCAAACTGATGATATCATCTAGGAGGATCATAACCGAACTTAATGCGGAACGTACGTTGTACAGTAACTACAGATTCGGTTTTACAAATAAAAATATTTAGTAATTAAATTCCACTTATCTTAAGAAGTTTATGTAAATACTTCTATCTTCTTTTTGCGAGATTAATTTCATGAGCATTTGCCCACATCTTCAGTCTACACATTTCGTTGTCAAGGATACCATATATTTACGTATTACCAACATCTGAAGACGAAACAAACCTAAAAACAGCATCAATTGCCGGTATGTCAAAATTCATTACGTGATTTTTATTTTCTAAAATAAATATGTTGCCAAAACTATTAAATCTGTGGGAACATTTAATTGTTTTAATAATTTAACTTCGGGATTTATTTCATGGTTAAATGACCATAAATGACCTGCCACGGCCGATTTAATTTGTTTATATCTAATGTTACGAAAATGTTCTTTCGTTCTAGTTTCCAAATTACGTTTCGTCTTTCCAATATCAGCCTGATCACAATCTAGTCAATTAAATTGATAACCACCAGATTTTTAATTATTAGGAATTTTATATTTTTTAGAAAATTGTAATAAATTTTAATACTATATTTATTTTGAGGAACTAAAGTTATATTAACTTCTTAAAAAAATTGAAAATGTTTACTAACCCAAGGATGGTCATTAATTTTTTTTAAATTTATAATCATCTTTTATTTTCTTAAGAGTAGAATTATCATTAATAATTTTTTGATATTTAAATTTTTCAAACTTCTTTTGTATAAAATCTTTATTAAAACCATTAATTAAAGCAGTGTTAATAATATGTTTATATTCTTTATTCATTGGTATATTTATTAATCTATAAATCAAACTATTAAAACAGGAAATTTATGAGGAAAAGGGTTAAAACTTTTATTTTTATGCAATTATGTATATGAGTAGATTTCCTATAAATAGCAAAATCTAATTTGTTATTATTTCTTATTATTTTAAATCCAGAAAGGGAAGAAATCCATTAATTTCAGTTTCTAATGTGAATTTTATAGCTTTATCTTGTAAATTTAATAATTCTAAAGCATCATCAATTTGTTTTTCAGGAACAATAGCAAAAATATCATCAACATATCTATACCGTGTTTTAAAAACCAAAGGAAAAGCTTTAGTGACTTGAACTTTGAATAAACTTATAAAAAGATCTGCAAGTAAAGGTGAGAGAGGATTACCCATTGCTAAGCCAGACGTTTGTTGAAAAAATTCAACATTAAAGGTGAAAAAAATTTGATCCAAACAAAGGCAGTAATTTTAACAAAATCAACTATTAACTTTAACTGTAAAGAAGATAGAAGTACTAACATCAACTTCTTAAGATAAGTGGAAATTAATTACTAAATATTTGTATTTGTATAATATTTATTACTCTTCTGTAACTAGCTTCATTTTCTGTGTAATTACGAATTCGGTCTTTGCAAACTGCAAAACACAAAACGCTTTCTGTTTACTAGTCGCCATCTTTTCTACTATCCCTGTCTAGCGGATTGCGTCAGAAACATTACACGCACATGCGCACTGGAGCCAACAAAGGAAATTCATTTGACATATCATTTATAGCTGTAAGTTTAATGTAATAATTTTTATTAAGAGTTAAAACCACGACATGCATTTATATACACTCTGTATTGGACGATTCATTAGAAGATGAAGGTACAGAGCAGGCAATGTGAGTATTTCCTGAAGTGAAGAAGAACAAATGACTTTTAAATTGTCATAAAATGAATACCCACCATTATCATATACCGAGAAAATGGTTCCTCGACCGCCGCCATCTAATTCGTCCCAATGCCAATCCTTTCCTCTCACAACTCTAGCAACGATGTACGGTCTGTTATCTGTAACAAAAGAAACAAAAGCGCATCTGCAATAATTAGAGGAAACAAGTAGCTAGTCAAACCGATATGCTTATCATAAGTGTTCTCCTTTCAACTGTTTTAAAAATAATATAGTAAAATTTATAGTGCAATCACCTTAGAATTCCGTTTATCTACACAAATAATTTCTATATAATTAGCTGATGAATACTAAATATACACTTCCTAAAACTGACTCCGATATGTCATAAAGTTTAACTCTCACCCTTTAAAAATATGATAGAGGGTTTGCGTTGCTATGTACTTGTTAGATCTTCTCTATGTACTCACATCTAGATTTACACATTTTTCCTAACGTTTCTTGAGATTCCGGATACCTTGATTACATAATTCGCTTTAAACCACTCTTGCCCTTTATTAATGACGTCATTTGTGTTGTCAAATCAGCGACCACGTAACGCCTCTAATTCACTGTTTGTGATGTGACTGGCAGCGTTGGACGATTGATGCATACCGCTGCTAGCTTTCCATAGTCACGTGACGTGTACGCGTGCCCTCTATCGACGGGCTGTGAACTTCCACGCTCTGGTCAGAACAACACTTCGTTACACACGCCACGGTATTACCATCCTGTCACAGGTTTGCGTATATCAAATTCTGGCTCATTTATTTTAATAACTTAAAACATTTTCCCCTCCGTTTCTTACTTTAAAATAGCATACCTGTGTAATTCGGTGGTATGTGAATGTGCTTCATCCTGATTATTCAATTATAGTGCTAATAACTTCTTAGTGGACTGAGTTCGCCGAAACACCTAATTGCCTGCAATATATACTTATAATTAACTTGTTTTCGCTACCTTGTATTGTCTGACTAGCTTTTTTTTTATTCCCTGAAAAAATTGAAACGGTGACTTCAAAAACTTCAGGAAAAACAAAAAACTGACAATTCCAGTTCAAGAGATTTCATATAAATTACTTATTTGTGTTTGAATTTACCTAACACCATGACGTCATAGAATTTTCCAGAAACACCAAAGCGGTACTGATAAGCTCCACCAGCATCCCATTCAACGGTAACCCAATCTGCAAGAAAAACATCAGAATATTAAAACAGAAGGTTATTCTGAAAATTCGCACTTATTTTAATACGCAGGAGAGCTTACCGTAGGCAAAACGGAACACTGGTATGATATATTTTATTGTGCATATTCCAAAATTTTACAATTTACAACGTTAGGTTACATTTGTGTTTACCTTGTTGCTACCCTGTCTTACATGACACACTGGTCATATACAACGGAGCGTTGAAAACTATAGCAACTAAACGCCGTGCATAAAAAAACCATTAAATCCCAACTTCTATATGCTGTATGTATAAGTATTAAATAAATCTTACCTTCTCCTATTTCAGTGACTACTCCCTGTCCCGGAGGATTGCCATCCTGATCTCCCCATCTCCAGGACTTGGCTCTTACTACACGTGATCCTTGGAATACTAAAACACATAAATAAGAATATCAAATATCCTGTAAACTGCAATTTCTCATATGGAAAAAAAAAAGTCAGTTGGAGAATTTAATGTCATATCGGCACGTTGGCCATAGTAGCACAATGGTAGTGCGGCTGGACGGAAACCAGAAGGTCCGTGGTTCAAATCCCGGCTATGGCATTGAATTTTTCAGTCTGACTCTACGTTTCCACAATTTAGCCCACACACGGCCAGTGTGAAAGAACAATTAATTTCGAAAACTACATTCACATGCGGAAAGGGAAGCAGGCTGCCAATAACGTCCCATCCCTCCAATTGCGTCCCAATCCTGGCGCCCTTCTTTGCTGAGATGCAGTATGTGGAGGTTAGCCCCAAATGGTATGAACGGATAAACATTATCATTTTTTGACTGTGCGCAGCTTTGGTTACATTATTTTCCTATATACTCTCAATTTTTGCAACCTTAGTGTAATGAATTTTCTCAGTACTTGTCTAGCTATACAAATGTTTTTATTATTTTATACTGGTATTGAACTATTTTTCTGAGGTTGGTAGACTAACTAATGTAACGGTATGTTTTAGTTAGAACTGTTTATATGAACATCCAGTTGGAAATTGTTTTCTGATCTGACTATTAGTGGGCCATGTAATGGCAATATAAACAAATGATGAACGGTTGCTAGGAAAAAGAAAGTCGATAATCTTGTTTCATGAAGATAAAAGGTTTTAAATAGTGATGAATGGTGAGCTATTTTATGTAATTAATGGAAAATATTTATTAAGAAAGTAGTTATCGATGTTTTGGAGATAATGTGCAGTGACTGTGAAAGCCCGTCGAGCAAAATGTAATTAAGATTATATACAATCAAATTATATATTTATCGCAATTGCATTAGCTTATCTGATATTTCTAATTATTATTAACGCTTTATATACATTGCACGTATTTGTGACGAGGAAAGGAATCAAGACGATACAGTTGGTGACTTGAAGAAACCGATATGCGTACAAACTGACACGAGATGGAAAAGAATTCTGCTTACAACGAATGGACAATCATATAGCCTCCTTTGATATTTACTCACCTACAGGTTTGAGGTCGTACTTCTCATCGACACCCATTCTGTATAGATTTGTATTTCCGGCATCCCATACCACCTCTACCCATTCTGGAAAAATAAAAGGAAAACTAATTTTGTAATATACCTTTCCTAGCTTTGTACACTCACTTCCATTGATGCTATCTTAGCAGGTTTGAGAAGTGTTCTAATGACTTCACATGTGGGGTATGTAATCTACGTGTACGAGGGCCGTTCAGAAAGTAACCTCCGGTTGATTGCAAAAAATTCACCAAGTTAAATTAAAATATTTTAATATATACATCTTACAACAACATATTTGCACTATTTTTGTACATAGTCTCCATAACGATTGAGGGACTTATCGTATCTGTTCACAAGCTTTGTAATTCCTTCTGCCCGGAGCCAGCCTGTGACCGCATCCTTGAGCTCTTCGTCGTCATCAAACCGCTGGGACCCGAGCCGTGTCTTCATATGCATGAAGGGGTGATAATCGCTTGGCGCCAGATCTGGGCTGTAAGGTGGATGGTTGACAACGTCCCACTTGCAGGACTCAAGAAGGGCTGTTGTTCTGCGAGCAGCGTGAGGACTGCGTTACTCTTGGTCCGTACACGGCACAAAGCTGCAGAATATCCTTTGGCTGTAAAAAACCTTATAACAGCACGCACTTCACATTTGGCGGGGTTCTCTATTGCAGCACACATTTCAAACGGCCACAAACACTAAACTAGCGCATATACCACGTTCACTCGACCACGGCTTGATGCCCACTGACCTGCTGAGTGCGTGAATGCACAGATGGCGTCGCTACTCCCCCCACTACCCGCACTGTGACCGATCGGAGGTTACTTTCTGAACGGCCCTCGTACATTGTGGCAATACGAGTAAACAAAGAAAGGAATGTACAATGGCACCAATCGTTTCTCAAATATTACAGCTAAATACTTTCAATTACCAAAAAATGCATTTTTTTAAAAAAAAGAACTGCATTGTGCATTTACACGTTTAAGAGACGTACGATAGTGATCTGATCTTATACTTACTAAAGTGAAGGCAACTTGAAATATTTGATGAAAGTTAATATAATAGCATAACCGAAATAATATTTAGTCTTTATCAATTTTTGGGTATTATTTTAATTCATTTTATGAGCCAATGAATGAAGTAATCATAAAATCCTCATTTGAAGTTTCAGATAATATGTTTAAGGTTATGTATGTATATCTGCATACAAGTCGGTGTGAAACATAAATTTCAATCATAATAACGTAAAATCGAGGGGACCGAGGCATCAAATGGGGAAATAGGCGGATTCAGTTCAATTAAAATATAGCACTTGGATAACTTAATCATGTCGCTGGTGTTATGGCAGATCGAGAACGTAGGGTAGGATTTTGTACATTGTACAACGAGGTGTACCCGAAAATCCGAGGACTCCGTCCTCTATCAACCGGGGAGCGATGGACAGCTCCAGAGTTTTTTCCTTCCCCCTCCCGTTCAAGACGGGTTGGAAGTAGACACGCCACTTACGTGCGTCACCCCTGCAGGGAGGACTACCAAATAACCTCAGTGGGGCCTCCTGGTGAACTGTCACACCTTCTACTAGCTCTGCAGGGTAGTACCCGGGAATTTAAGGTTTCCCTCAATCCTGTCTGATAACAGACGTCCCTGAACTCTCACGGGTATCGGGAACCACTGCCCCCTCGAGTCCAACCCAATACGAACAACTCTCAACAGAGAGGGGCTCGGCAGTTCGGCCCGAGGTTCCTCTAGTAACGTCAGAGGTACCATAAGTGCTAGGGGTCCGCAGCGCCCGCACCTCAAGAGGACGGATCCCCTCCCCTATGTGAGTAGGGTAGGATACGTTAACGTCAGAGGATCTACTCCCATTAGTCCTGGAACCATAGGACCAAGGACCGGGCGTCCTTCTACCAGGGAGTTAGCAAGGTGTCCCAAAGGGGCGCCCGGTGCCTCCGTGGGGTTTCCATAGGGCAAGATCTGGAGACCAACAAGACCCCTTATCTGGTCCTGTGGACTCAGGACGGGATGGAAGTGAATACCCCACTTACGCGCGCCAACCCCACAGGGATGACTATCGAGCAACCTAGGTCGGGTCGCCTGGTAATCTAGCACACCTTCTACTAGCTCTGCAGGCTAGAACCCGGGAATTCAAGGTTTCCCTCAACCCCGTCTGATAACAGACGTCCCTGAACTCTCACGGGTATCGGAAACCAATGCTCCTCGGGTCCAACCCAATACGAACAACTCCCAACAGAGAGTGGCTGGGCAGTTCGACCCAAGGTTCCTCTGATAACGTCAGGGGTACCACGAGTGCTTGGGGTCCGCAGCTGAAGATGGCAGATCCCCTCCCCTACGTGAGTAGGGCGGTATAGTTATGTGCAGAGCTTCTACTCCCATTAGTCCTGGACCTGTAGGCCTCCTTCTACCAGGGAGCGATGGATACTCCGGGGCTCTTTCAATACCATATTTCTTAAAAAGCCCCCCTCCCCCGCTGAGCACAACGTCAAGACGGGATGGAAGTAGATAAGCCACTTACGCGCGTCAACCTCCGTGGACCCACCTGGTGATCTAGCACATCTTATACTAGCTCTATTGGCTAGTACCCGGGACTTATGAGGCACCCCTCTACCCCATCCGGACGACCGTAGCCTGGCCGGAAGTACCCAATTCCCCGTGGGTGTCGGGAACACACTGCCTCCTCGAGACCAACCCAATCCGAACAACTTCCCGACGGGAGGGGCTCGGCAGTTCGGCCGAGTACCACGAGTGCTAAGGGTCCGCAGCGCCCGCACCACGGCAGCTGAAGGGGGCGAAACCCCTCCCCTACGGGAAGTAGGGTAAGATAGGATAGGATAGGATTGGATATACCAGGAATGCATAGAATAGAGTAGAATAGTATTCTACGGAGGGGATTCGACACGCTGACCAGACTGAACTTTTGTACCTATGCCATAAGTTGGGCATCGCCGGAAGGAAGGATGATGCGAGAGGAGACAGAGTAGACTGACTGCAAGGAATCACGATAGTATAGAGGGCAGGATCCCTTCCATATACCAACTTAAAACTCGCCGGTAGTTCAGTAAAACGGTATCCCAAAACAATGCACAGTCTGGTTTGCCTGCGGAGCCGGGCACAGTCCTGAAACGGTTCTCTAGTTCTGCCAGGAGACCGGAGAGCAGAGGAGGAAGTGCTTATCAGGAGCATATCATCCTGCCATGCACCGCCGAGACTCCCACCGACACTTCTACACTGAAACAGACTACCAGATGAGAGATGATGTGAACTGACAATGGAGATGATATGGAGAGAAAGGACATTCCGGGGAGTAATTAACCTACCCAGCGTTCGCCTACCGACCCGGGAAAACACCAAAATGAACCCATGGTTCAGGTAGGTCAGTGACGGGAATCAAACCTGGGCCTTCATAATGCGAAACAAAGACGAAACGGCCTGAGCCATCTCTATCGGTAAGTGAGGTGTTCAGGTTTCGGCGAGTATAGAACCTACCTCCTCATCTATATACCTCTTACTGTAAAGGATACTCGGATTAGAGGGATTTTACTGTAAATGTTCCTTACGAGTTGCTGAACTTAATTACAAAGATTGTATTTAACCGATATTTTCCGTTTAGTTATGGTCGTCAAGGACAAACAAGGAGAAAGACATAAATTGACCCTTATCTAATCTGTTTTGTTTTTTGTTTTTGTTTTGTATTTTGGGGGGGGGGGTCAGGAAGTGAAATATTGCTTAAAAGCTTTGGGTTAAATTTAATACTTCTGTTTACTTACTATGAGGTATGACTTAATGTCAGCTTTACGTATTATTCAACAAAAAACGTGGTTAAGACACTTACTGTCAACTCGAACCTGGATAACTGTGCCTGGACCATTTCCATCCTGATCTCCCCACTCCCAGTCCTTACCTCGGACAATGCGAGCCCCAATATACAACTCTGCCTCTATAAAACACAAATACAGCATTTTAAAACACTTATACAAGAACACATACAACGTAACTTAACTGCTATACACGGTGTTCGTCTTTATTCGTTATTTCCCGCCCTCCGATTGAGCAAGAATGACGTCATAGTTGACTGGTGAGTCTATGCTCAAATCATAGTGCCCTCTACGGAGTAGAAGTGGTAATGTTTGCGGAACAGTAAGCAAATTACAGCGCTCTGAGTGTGTAACTAATACAGCCACCCTCCCCTGGATATGAACACAGAGCACCGCGTCTTCATGGTTCAATGCTACTTTCGTACCGGCATTAAAATTGGTGCGAAATATAAGAAAATGGACACACAAGACTATGTACTAGAGACATTTTCTTGTTTAGACTTGGATGAAAGCTTTGTACATATTCCAACACATTTATTTTTCATTCCTAGAACATGTTCTGCTAA